>CM062291.1:244214305-244707635 GCA_031216915.1 Pictodentalium vernedei
TCAGAATCCTCTCGTATTTGGTATACTACATCTCTATGGGGCTCAGATTCAAATTGGGTCCATAGGTTGATATTTGGACTCCCTATGGGAGGGGGCAGATTCAAATTTGTTCAAATCGGGTCCCTGGGGTTGAAAATTTTGGGTCTGGTTCGGACTTAGAAATTTTGGGTCGAAAATTCGAAAAAAAAAAATTTCTTTTTTTTCATGCGTTTTGTTCAATTTTGAGATGAAAAAAAAAGATTTTTAGCCTGAAAATTTTGGGTCTGGTTCCTACTGAAATTTTAGCCCAAAATTTAGAAAAAAATTTTTTGTTTTTTATGTGTTTTGTTCAATTTTGGGACGAAAAAAGAAAAAAAAATTTAGTTTGAAAATTTTGGGTCTAGTTCGGAATTTTGGGGATTTTTATGTATTTTGATCAATTTTGAGACAAAAAAAAATTATTTATAGCCTGAAAATCTTTGGTCCAGTTCCAACTTTTTTATCTGATTCTTTTCAAAATCGAGTTCCTAGATGAATTACAGTGGGTTTATGCGGAAATGTTTTTTACCCTATGCCCTCCCCTCCCCTTCCTTGTCGGGTGTGGGGGGGGTGGAGAGGGCAGTTAGATGTAACAAAATGTTTGGCTGCAAAATATATTTTGAAAGATTTAGAGTGATTTTATGCCCCCCCCCCCCCCCCCCCCCACACACACACAAAAAAAAAATACCCCTATGACCACCAACCCCACTCCCCCACCCCTGGGAGTCAATTAAACGGAGGAAAAAATATTGTTACAAAATGCATTTTGAAGGAATCAGAGTGAATTTATGTAAAAAAAAAAAAGGACCCCTATAATAATTTCATGACTTCATTCCTCTGAAGTGTTGATGAGCCATGATTAGCCGAATGTGATCCAAAATACTTTGAACAACTTGTCAGGTGAGCAGTTAAAGCCACTTGGGGCCTCTTGTTTTTTCAAGAATGTATAATGCACTGAAATACCCAAAAGGTCACCAGAGGGCCCCATTTGATACAAATTCAAAAGCACCTCAGACCCCCTGCATGCCCGTACCCCCAATGTATATTTTTCATCAAAGTCGAACCACTTTTGAAAAATCCTGGCCATCATGCCTATGAGAGAGAGTGTTAGTTTAAAAAAAGCCCCTCATTTTCAGCATTAAATCAGTGAAGAGTTTGGTTTATTGACAAGTGATTTTGCTTGAATAATAATTTCAAGTTAACAAATCCACAACAATAGGCTACTGAAAACATCAGAAGGTTTGTACCTTAATTGGTAGCTGTTTGATTATGTCACTAATCCCTTGTGTTGAATGTTTTCATTGAAAGATTATTGCCACTGCTTTTAATTCTTGAACAAACTACTGAATTCACACAGCATTTGATTTCATTGTTTTGCACAGTTTCACTGAATTTGAGCCATTATCTGAGCAGAATTCACACTTGGCAGGTGGTTCCAAATGCTTCCAACTGGTTAGTCTCATTTTTGCCGGTCGACTGAAAGTAATTAACAGCTAGAACGCAAAGAAAACCAACTATAGTTTGTTTCATACAAGTTTGTCTGTTTTGATGGTTGATCACAGGTGTTGTGATTTTGCATTGCCACTCCTCACACCAACTCCTTTTACATAGGCCGAGTTTATATTTCTAACTTCTTTTACAATGACCAAGGTTTTTTTAACTAACTATTTTTACAAAGACTGAGGTTTATTTTACTAACTCCTTTTATAAGGACCAGTGTTATTTTAAAATGAGTTCTTTTTGTACTCGGTGAATTTTCACTTTTTAAAAGGCCCGAGGTTTATTTTAAAGTGAGTTCTTTTTTTTGTACTCGCTGAATTTTAAGTATATAAATATGCAGCATTATTTAGCATCCTCACTTCAACGTGGCTAATGCTCAAGTGAATGTTAATTTTATTCCCAACAATCATGGTGGATGACATCTGATATTCAAAGGGTTCAAATACAGAATCAAATCTAGAAACAATGAACGGACGCATTGGCGATGCTGCCAGGCAGGCTGTGGAGGGAGCATCAACACCATGAATGACATTGTAACGACCTACAACAACCACCATAACCATGAAGCGGATATTGAACAAGTAGCAGTAGATGCGTATTTAGCCAAGCTAAAAATTAAAATGAAAGAAGGATCGAATACAGTTTCGTCTATCTACCAAGAAGAAATTGGAAGTAAGTATACATATCAGATATAAGCGGTGGGGTGTGTGGGAGGGGGAGACAGACAGACAAAAAAGAAGTGAGGGAAAATATTAAACTGTTTATATCGGAATGTTGGGAGGAGGGGAGGGGGTGGTTGAGGCCTTCTGCAACAAAGAGTTATTATTTTTTTTTAAATAACCTATTTTCTTATTACGGGCCTCCATAAAATGTATTCTAAATAATTTTTTTTAAAAATAACCTATTTTCTTTTTACAGGCCTCTGTAGAGCAGAGTTTTGATCGAGAGTTTATCTCCAAGATACCTACATTCTACAGTATGAGATCAGCACTGTACCGTTCCCGTTCAAAAAACAAGGCCGTCATTTACCGCGTCAATGTTCTGATATAGACCTTCCTGAAATTTACACAAAGACAGCTGCTGGAGAGGATTTTCTGATAGCATGTGATGATGATAACAACAAGATACTTATCTTTGGAACTGAAAACAACCTTCAACATCTGTCATGTGCAGAAATTTATTTCTGTGACGGAACATTTAATAAGTGCCCTAACGTGTTTTTTTCAGATGTATAGCATTCATGCGTTTGTTAAAAATAAGATGTGTCCCTTAGTGTTTGGGCTATTGCCCAATAAAACCCAGCAAACATACGAAAGATTTTTTTCGACTTGTGGTAGAGAGTAATAAAGTCAAACTATTTTTCTGACCGATCCTCGTATTTAAAATCGTTATCAAATGTCACTTTTCTGAGATTCCATCCTTTGTCAAGTACCTGTTGGTTAATTATATCTAATGATAACTGTTTTAAGATTGACCCTCTTCACCCCCTCAAAAATTATATTTTTTGAGGGGGCGAAAAGGGGTCGATCCAAAAATAGTTATTAAAAGTCATCTTTTGAGATTTTAGCACCTGTGGGTTAATTTGGTTAGCCTCATCTCCCCGGTTGGCTGTCAGTAATAAAGTCAAACTGGAAACCAACTATAATCCTTATTCCTTTGATCTACCTAATCTTCACACATTTTCCCGAAACAATAACGACCGGCAAAGTGAGACGACCCTCTTCCAGCATCTATGCACTGTTTTCTAAGTTTGTACCAGGCTACTGGGCAACCTCAGAGATAATATAAGTTATCCATGTATATAAGATCATGTTGATCCTTTTCCTTCTTCCGCATGCCTAGACAAGTAGCTTCGAAAGGGGCTTGCCTCACGGCATCCCTGCACGCCTTCAGCGCGAAACCATTTCATCAAGATCATGTTGGATTCAGTTTATTTGAATGGGCTGATATGCACAGGAGCTAAATTTTGAGAAATAAAGGGAATATCTGACTTCCCATGCACGTGTTTGAAATTTGTGAAAAATATTTCCCTTGTGAAAAACACAATGCTTCCAGGTGTGTTCTTTCAAATGATATTGTGGAATAAATAGTTGAAACACACTTTCATTGTTTTCTGCTCTTTGAGTACCCCCCTTCCTTTAAGCATTACAACACTGGTGTAGAATGCTCCTTTATATGTATATATTTTCTCATATCTCTCAATTGCTTACTTCAGGATCAACCACCGTTCAGTTTTACTGATCACTGACAGTTACATGGGAATGTGGTTGGGGGGTGTGGGTGGGGGAGGAGGGGGCACATCATCGGATCCATACCCCCACAAACACACACACTTCTGAAAATGATGGATTTTTTTTTTTAAATCAGTATTTAATTGTTTTAACCCCACAACAGTGGAAGGCTGCACATGTTATTCAATTCCACTGATGTTAATATACCACAATCTGTGATTCATTGATGGAGCCCGAAAACCTGAGCTATTAAATTTAAGCCTTTAATCGAGTGATAGTCAGTAGAGTGGGAATGGGGGTGTCTTAGACCTGGGCTCACACCTTTTATTCAGTGGTAAATGACACCTTACATAACACAGTGCGAAAAAGGTAGGGGAATTGCACGTACTGAGGCAATCATATAGCAAGCCTTTTAGTTCAAAAATTGCTCTCAAAATTTATGGTGAAGTGAATTTTTTTCAGGTGATTGTGATTCAAGAGCAGGGGGGATAGATGACACATGTTCATTATTCCAGGACAAATGGTTGTGGAGTTATCAACAGCATTGGTGGGAGGGACCCATTTTGGATAACTTTTGGCCAACAGATGATTTTTAGCCCGACTGTTTACAGTGATGGCTATAGTCATGGCTTTCGTCCGAATGTCCGTCCGTCTGTTAACATTTAGTTTTTGGTTAAAGTTTTGTAGTTAAAGTTTTTTACTGAAGGTTCAAGTGTTTTTTTGGGGTTTTTTTTCTTGTTTAGTCATGACTTTCATCTGTCCGTCTTTTAACATTTGGAGTTTTGGTTAAAGTTTGTGGTTGAAGTTTTTTAGTCAACCTTAAAGTTTTTTTTAGCCCGACTGTTTACAGTGAGGGCTATAGTAATGACTTTTGTCCGTCCGTCCCGTCTGTCCGTCCATCTGTCCGTCTGTTAACTTTTAGAGTTTTGGTTAAAGTTTGTGGTTAAAGTTTTTTACTGAAGGTTCAAGTGGGTTTTTTTTTTTTTTTTTTTCTTTTCCTGTTTAGTTGACATTTG
Organism: Pictodentalium vernedei; assembly: GCA_031216915.1. Taxonomy (NCBI): domain Eukaryota; kingdom Metazoa; phylum Mollusca; class Scaphopoda; order Dentaliida; family Dentaliidae; genus Pictodentalium; species Pictodentalium vernedei. The sequence continues at coordinate 244,219,071 of CM062291.1, forward strand.
GAGTTTTGGTTAAAGTGTGTGGTTAAAGTTTTTTATTCAACCTTCAAGTACAGGCTATACCCAGTAGTTCTTGTCTGATCGTCACAAAATTTCATATGCAGGTTTTAGGTCATGTCTACATGAGAACGTCCCCTTTTGGTCTTGACCGGTCAACCGGTATGGCTGCCCGAGCCCAAAACCCGAAAACCATTAGCACAGTCTACAGGTCGTATTTATGAAGGGATTTCATTGCAACTTCATACAATGCCTCTGTATAATGCCTAGATGAGAACGTCTCCGTTTGGGTATGATCTGTCAACTGTGATGGCTGCCCAAGCCCGAAACCCAAAAACTTTTTGCTCAGTCTGCTGGTCATGTTTAATATGGACGGATTTCATTGTAACTTGATACGATGACTCCGTATGATGTCTACATGAGAATTTCCCCATTGGGGCGTGATCTATCAACCGTGATGGCTGCCCGAGAGCAAAACCCGAAAACCTTTAGCACAGTCTGCGGATCATATTTATGGAGGGATTTCATTGTAACTTGATAGGTTGAATTCATATAATTTCTACATGAGAAAGTCCCCTTTTGGACGTGATTGGGCAACTGTGACAGCTACAGGTGCCCGAAGCCCGAAAACCTTCAGCACTGTCTACAGGTCATATTTATGAGGGGATTTCATTGTAACTTTGTAGGATCAATCCACATGATGCCCTGATGAGAGTGTCCCCTTTTGGTTGCGATCATTCAACCATGATGGCTGTCTGATCCCGTAGCTCGAAAACCTTTAGCTCAGTCGACATGTCATATTTATGAAGGGATTTCATTGTAATTTGATAGGTTGACTTCATATAATGTCTAGATGAGAACATCCCCTTTTGGGCAACTGTGACTGCAACAGGGGCCCGAAGCCCGAAAACCTTTAGCACAGCCTATAGGTCATTTTTGGGAGGGATTTCATTGTAACTTGATAGGTTGACTTCATATAATGTCTACATGAGAACGTCCCCTTTTGGGGAACTGTGATGGCAACAGAGGCCCGAAGCCCGAAAACCTTTAGAATATTCCACAGGCCAAAATTATAAAGGGATTTCATTGTAGCTTGGTAGGATGACTCCAAGTTTGTGGTTAAAAACCCAGACAAACACCACCACCCTCTACCCCCCCCCCCCCCCCCCCCAGCCCCAATTAGGCTTTTTTTTTCCTTTTTTCTCCAATATTAATTTTGAACTATTTACAGTCACTACATGTGGAACCTTTTTTTAAAACTTACATACCCCCGCCCCCATCCCAGCCCCCCCCCCCCCCCTCAGGGGGGGCCAGGGCCAATTAGGCACTTTTTTTTTCTTTCGTCAAAAATGCTGGTTTACAGTTTTGGTTAAGACAAACACAACCCCCCCCCCCCACCCTTCCCCAAATTAGTCTTTTTTTTTTTTATTTCCCTCAATATGCATTTTGAACTATTTACAGTCACTACATGCAGAACCTTTTTTTTCCTTTTGTCAAAAATGCTTCTTTACAGTTTTGGTTAAAGTTTGTGGTTAAAAATCTAGACAGAAATTATCCACCCCCCCCCCCCCACCCCCCCAATTAGGCATTTTTTTTTTCTTTCCTCGAATATACATTTTGAACTATTTACAGTCACTACATGCAGATCCTTTTTTTAAACTCATGTAACATCCCCCCCCCACCCCCACACCCCCCCAAAGGTGCAATTAGGGACCTTTTTTTTTTTTTTGTCAAAAATGTTTTTTTTACAGTTTTGGTTAAAGTTTGTGGTTAAAAACCCAGACAAACACACACCCGCACCCACCAATACCCCAGCCCCCCCATCCCCCCCCCCATCCCCCCACCCCTATTGTGCCAGTTAGGTATTGTTTTTTTTCTCTGCTCAAAATGCATTCTGAAGCATTTAGACTGACCACATGGAAAAAAAAAATGGACTCCCCCTGACACCCCCCCACCTCCCCCCCCCCCCCCCCACCTCCTCCTCACCCAGGGCCATTCATGCAATATTTTTTCTTTGGTACAAAATGCATTTTCAGTCTGACTGTTTATAGTCAGGGCTATAGTCATGACTTTCGTCCATCCATCTGTCGGTCCATCCATCTGTCTGTAAACAATTGGTTTCCGACTGATAACTCCAGTTTGGATTATTTGATGTCAACCAAAGTTGATATGTGTATTTTCCAGCTAGTAATACAGGCCAGGTTTGAATATAGGTTCCACAACTCCCCCTCCCCCCCCACACCCCATACACACACACACACACACACACACACACACACACACAAACGTGTCAATTTGGCAATTATTCCCAAAATGCATTTTGAAGGATTGGGAGTTATTACATGCAAAAAAGAAAAAGAAAATTGACTCATATAGCCCAACATTGCTTTATGTACTGCATCTTTAATCCTTTACCTACACACAAGTTGAAGCCAACAGTACAAATTATTTTTCTGAAACATCAGATTTTTTCATTTTTTACTTCTAACCATGGCTTATTAGTCCTTATTGGAACAAGCTCATCAAGTTTGTTCCATTAATAGGTCATGAGGTATGTTTTGAAGTAGAGAAATGAAAAAATAAAATTTGAATAGCAAATTTTGTATATCACAAGTGCAGATATGGCAGATTCGTTAGGTAAACTGTTAACAAACAGACTATTTTGCATCTAAACATTGCCATTCCTGGGAAAGTCGGGCTGCATGCGTGACATCACTCTAGTTTTCTTTTAAATTAATATTACTATTGATTGTATCAATCGCATTATGTTTTGGGTTTTTTTTTTTGTTTCATGTTATTTTGGGAAATATTTAACCCTTTTTTGTATGGCAATTTAACTTACAACTTCCAGGTTAAATTTTTTTTTTGGGGGGGGGGGGGGGGGTTAAAATTACACCTTTAATTCTTCAAACAGTTTAGTGGAATGTCACTGTTTCTTATTTGGGACAAGTCTACTATCTACTGAACTTTTCTACAGTGATTTTCATTAATATCGGCATGATTTTAACCCCTTTTAAAACATGTTTTCAGATTTACTTTCTTTGTATTTTAAATTAGACTTTGCCACTTGCTTTCTTACTCTTGCATGGTCAATACAACAATGATTTCTTTTATCAGTTTTAGGAAATATTTAACCCTTTTTTTGCCAATCAGTTTTACTTAGTATTCCTAGCTTAAAGTTTCAGATTAAAGTTCTGATTCTCAAGGTTCTACCTTTCATTCTCCAAACACTCCGTTACATCGTGATTTCTTTTTTTCATTTCAGGCAAGGTCTTCTGAATCTGTACACAGTGGTTTCAAATAATATTGGCATTAATTTAACCCTTTTCACAACACTTTTCAAACTTAGTTTCTCTAAATTTCAAATTAGGCTTCTACCACATACTTTGAGTCTTTTTATCCCCCTCCTACAAGGATATAGCACAGAGGTAGCTCCGTCCATCTATCTGTCCATCAGTATGTCAGTCTGTCCGTCTGTCCAAACTTTCTTTATGCCATAACTTATACAAAAGTTAACGGATTTCAATTCTTTTCAGTACATGTCTCTAGGTCAAGATTGATGACCACAATTATCCAATGAAAATTGTTGAAGTTATTACCCTGCCCCGTCCCCGCCAATTAGGCATTTTTTTTTCTTTCCTCCAATATGCATTTTGAACTACTTACAGTCTCTACATGCGGAACTTTTTTTAAACTCGTGTACCCCCCCCCCCCCCCCCCCCCCACCCCCGGGGCCAATTAGGCACTTTTTTTCTTTCATCAAAAATGCATTTTTACAGTTTTGTTTAAAGTTTGTGGTTAAAAACCCAGACAAACACCCCCCCCCCCCCCCCTCGGTGCCAGTTAGGCATTTTTTTTCTCTGCTCAAAATGCATTCTGAAGGATTTAGACTGACCACATGCGGAAAAAAAATGGATTCCCCTAGCACCCCTCCCCTCCCCCACCTCCTCCTCAACCAGGGTCATTTAAGCAATATTTTTCTTTGGTAAAAAATGCATATTTTTATACTGTAACCAATGACCCAGACTTAGCTGGTGCTAACCCCAAAATATCTAAGGCCAAACACAAATTTTGCCCCCAATCCCCCAAATTTGCATGCAAAACCAAAAATTAGAAGTCCTATCTGGCCCTCCATACATTTTACCCTACCCGCATGTGCAGACTCCAGGAAGTCACAGAATCTGGCGCCAAATAAATCATTCTTTGTTTGGCTCTTATCAGATTTCAACAAACTGATATTTGTGCTTTTAAATCTCAATTAATAATGATGCCAGACACAAATCAATGGTTAAATTGGTGGATCCAAGAACAGAACTGGATGAAGGAAGGAAGAAACCGTAGTTTGATACATTCAGGACTGTAATTTTTTATTATTTAGTAAAATTAGTTCATGTTCCCTAATTTCGGGACATGAGCCTGACGTTATCTCTGATTGATTATGATCTATCCACTGTTTATTTAGTATTCCTTCCCTTGATCCCCCCAGTTAAGCTCCCAAGCTTTTTGGCTTGTTTTAATAAAGATTTTTTATAAAATTTATTGGGAGTTTAACGTTTTATGCAGAAAATTATTCTGTACATCCCCAGGGTTACGTCCTCATCCTTAGGGTGTTTGGGCACTTTGGTCATGCATCTTACATCCAATGTATCGTTTTTTCTTCTGAGGAAGATCCTGCTTTACATCGGATAGTCTTGTTTCTGTTACTGACTTCAGGCCGTGTTGCCTGGGGTCTTGATTACGGTGTTTTGTTTACATTTTTAGGTAGTTTCCTATTCTTATTTAGGAACAACAGTTGTAAGTAACATTAAATATTCTGATAGTGTGGTAGTTAATTTTATACAGTTTTTATAATTTTGTCCACACTTTGGCTTTTTTGGGCTCATCGTTCCCTTTGGGAACTTGGGTTCTTATATTAGGAAAATTTTTTCAGAAATTTTTATTTTATTTTTGAAGGGGTTTTTCTTTTGGTTATATTTATTTCATTGATTATATTTAATGTTATCTTATATTATATGTAGATTTGGTGGTGGTATAATGACATATTAGTTTTAGGTAATTATTTTTATCTAATAGTATGGCAAATAGAGGAAACATTTCCTTTATTTACTCGGTCGTTGTAATGAGTTTACTTGATGTACTACCACTAATTGTACTCCATGTATCAGATTTGATAATGTGAATGACGGGCGTCATGGTTTGTGTTAGGCTAGTGGACACTATCGGTCCTATCGTGGCGAGGGGACTCGGTGGTCCTCTCGTCAAAAGGTCACTATAGTTTTTAGCTCAACTTTGGCGAAGCCAAATTTGAGCTTATGCCATGGCCCGTCATCCGTCGCCCGTCTGTCCGTCTGCCTGTCCTTCAACAATTGGATACGGCTCGGGCTAGAGGCCGTATTTATGAACCGATCTTTACGAAACTTCTTGGGTACCTTTGTTATGACCGTGGGACGAGAACGAGTGTTTTTGGGTATGGTCCGAAATTCAAGATGGCTGCCAGCCGCCATTTTGTACCGACAATGCAGAAATGTGTTTTTTGTACAGAACTTCCATATGAAAGCTATGATTTGAATAATTTTTTGTATGAATGTTTAGTACCATGGGATACATCACATATAATACAGGTTTTTTTCTCGTGCGTAAATTATGCAAATTAGACTAACTTTGATGTTTTTTGGTGTTACTTTCAGCACTGTAAGTGCAAATGCCAATACGGCTTGGGCTAGAGGCCGTATTTATGAACCGATCTTTACGAAATTCCTTGGGTTCCTTTGTTATCACCGTGGGACGAGAACGAGTGTTTTTGGGTCCGGTCCGAAATTCAAGATGGCCGATGGCAGCCATTTTGTACAAAATTTGGTGCAATCAGATTTTTGCACAGAACTTCCATATGAAAGCTCTGATTTGAATAATTTTTTGTGTGAATGTTTAGTACCATGGGATACATCACATATAATACGTGTTTTTTTCTTGTGCAGAAATTATGCAAATTAGATGAAATTTGATTTTTTCAGTGCTACTTACACACAGTAAGTACACATGTCAATACGGCTCGGGCTAGAGTCTGTATTTATGAACCGATCTTCACGAAACGTCTTGGGTACCTTTGTTATCACCTTGGGACGAGAACGAGTGTTTCTGGGTACGGTCCAAAATTCAAGATGGCTGCCAGTGTCCATTTTGTACTGAAATTAGGTCTAATCAGTTTTTTGTACACAACTTCTATATACAGCTCAGGCTAGAGGCCGTATTTATGAACCGATCTTTATGAAACTTCTTGGGTACCTTTGTTATCACCGTGGATGAGAACGAGTGTTTTGGGGTGTGGTCCAAAATTCAAGATGGCCACCAGCAGCCATTTTGTACTAAAATTAGTGCAATCAGTCTTTTGTGCAGAACTTCTGTATGAAAGTTCTGATTTGAATATATTTTTGTATGAATGTTTAGTAACATGGAATACATCACATATAGTACGGGTTTTTCTCTCGTGCAGAAATTATGCAAATTAGATGAACTTTGATTTATTCAGTGCTACTTATACACTGTAAGTACACATGTCAATACCGCTCGGGCTAGAGGCTGTATTTATGAACCGATCTTCACAAAACTTCTTGGGTACCTTTGTTATCTCCTTGGGACGAGAACGAGTGTTTCTGGGTGCAGTCCAGAATTCAAGATGGCTGCCAGTGGCCATTTTGTACCAAAATTAGGTCCAATCAGTTTTTTGTCACAACTTCTACACAGCTCATATTTGTGAACTGATCTTCACGAAACTTCTTGGGTACCTTTGTTTTCACCTTGGGACAGGAATGAGTGTGTTTTGGGGTGCCTTTGTTATCACTGTGCTATAAGAACAAATATTTTGGGGTTCAGTCAGACTCACTCTGGGACTCACAGATTTCTTTTCTAGTTTACATCTAACTTTTACCCCATCTTTACAATACTTTACCTATATATTTGTTTCAGGCTATGGTCAGCATTTATGTACAGACCGTTACAATACTTTATATGTACCTTTGTTATCAGGTCATTACCTAGATGTTTGTCATTGCTGTGTCACATACTATACATGTACATGTCTTTGTCTTGACAAGTTGAGCTACAGTGTCATTGACACTTTCATTTAGTTTCTATTTACGGAGGAACAGGAACATGATGTGGCTTCGTGACGCCGTCAAGGAGTGTGCTGTCGTCGCAAATCAGTCAAGAACTAGCGGCAAAAGTGCTCATGTATTAGACAAGGCCTAGATCCTTAGTAGGATTGATGACCATGTCGGCAGATAGCTCGACTGGCAGATCTAACTCGTATGTGAGGGACGTGATGCTGGGTATGTCCGTTGTGGTCGAGAAGAGGAATAAGGGTGTAGCAAGTACTATAAACAAACAAACATGCTCACCCTGCAACGTTGGGAAGGAGGAAGCACTGGAAGGAGGAAGTAGACAAATTCCGAGGTATGCTCGTCCAGGTCTTCGCGATCGCGATGCAAGAGGGAGGTCCCTCTCTCTTATTACAACATCTGCGATCAGAGATTGTTGGTAGGAACTTGGCGGTCAAGTTCTGAGGTATGCTTGTTCAGGTCTTCCGTGATTGTGAGCAAGAGAGAGGTTCCTCTCTCTTATAACAACATCTGCAGCCAGAGGTTGTTGGTAGGAATTTGTCGGACAAGTTCTGAGGTATATTCGTTCAGGTCGTCCATGATTGCGAGCAAGAGGGAGGCCCCTCTCTCTTATAACAACATCTGGGGACAGAGGTTGTTGGTACGAACTTGTGTGAGTTGAAACTTCCACGGGACGCTCCTTCCATAGACTGCCACGACAGCCAGTCTTATAGCTTCATCTATATTCGAAAAGCACACACGACCGCGCAGGTCTGTTGTCGCTAGTTAGCTTGAACAGTGAAGTAGTTACTCAGGTCCTTGAGAACTATGACGCCGGGTGTAGACGATCTGGGCTAGAAAAAGAGAGATCATATAGGTTGGAGCGAACGATATGATATGCAATTACCGTACTGACCTGTGTCGAAGCCCATATTCGTGATTAAGCCCACCCCCCGCTTTTTCAGATTTGTGAACCAGGGTGCCCTACTCGAGTTAAAGCCCACCCCCCAATTTTCAAATTGGACGAAAGTTGTTTGATTTACAGACAAATGGAAAAACAGGTGACTTGTTGCAACACTGTACTTACCAAATAGAACTGTAATACTGTATTATGCATATTTTTTGGAGGTGAGGTTTTTGTGTTGTTAAATTCGTCTTTTGTGTAATACATTATGTCTGTGTTCAGTGTAATAAGTCTTTATTAAAAAATTATATATCCCAAGCAAAATTGACTTGTTTATGTTTTTGTCGACCTCGTTTTTGGAAGCTGTCACTTATTTCAAATGAGTGTGCACGCTGCTGTCAATAGTTGTCTGAAACACTCCCACAACATTTTGTTTTCAGTGGTTGAACATCATCAGAAAGATACTGATTGAACACTGCCACTTTTGAGCGGTGCACAACTCATTGTGAAAGAACACTGCCACTTTCGAGCGTGCACAACTCACTGTGAAAACGGGGTGTTCAGAAATTAATGAGAAAGTGGTAATTAAAAATAAAAAATAATTACAACTCTGGTATTTGAGAATTATATAGCAATATAACCAGGAATATCATTTATGACTTCTTATTGGTTAAATAAAACATGTTAATTTATCATTTCATCATGCTCTGCAACATGTGAAGTTATGACTTACAGTGTAAAATCAATTTTTTTAATGTTGACAAGGGAGGCAACTATTTTGTTATTCAGATTCCACTGTGTAAATTTTATCTGGTCTTCATATTATGATTTTTTTTATTGATTTTGTGTGAAGCTATATTTTGTTTTATTCGTAATAAATGTACATATTTAAAAAACCAGCTATTTTTAAACAGACAATGTTTGTCTGTTTTCAAGGGGGTGGTTTGCAGTGTTGATTGACATACTTACGTCCATTTCTTGCTTCGAGAGTAACCTGTACAAAAAAAATGAAAACAACACCACATGGTTTTCTGTTTGTTTTATTCATTAAATTGAGGATCTAAAATTGGTGGGCGGTTTCCAAAGAAATGTAACATACCCAGTGGATACTTACTTGTCTTATATAGGCCTATCACCAATTTCTGATGCATCCAAACGCGACTTGCAAGCACTATTACTCCTCCCAAAGGCCCCCCCCCCCCCTTCCCCCACTTTGCAATTTATCCACTGCAAGCACCCCCTGGGCTTCGACACGAGTCAGTACGGTATGCTCACTCAGTGATGACGGAAGGAGGAAACCGATAAGGTCTGCGGTTGGCTAGTCTTATGGTTTCCTCTGCATACAGATAAAGTGATCTTTATATTGCACAGGGCTATAAAACCCAATGAGTGCAGTTCCCTGTCGCCGGTGTAACGGTTAAGATTGGATACTTGATTGGATACTTGGACCGTGACTCCGGATGTGTCGCATATGTATTGTATTTAGAGCTAGCTGGAGAGTGCTCAATGATTTTAAAAAGACAAGGGCTAGGTTTCACAGAGGCTTACGTCCCTTGTCTAAAACAGCTAGCTCATCCGGCAGATCTCCCTCGTATGTGGGTGATGTGATGCTGGGTATGCCCATGGCGGTCAAGAGAGAATAGGGTGTAGCGAGCACTTTTGATCGAATCCATACTCCCCTAGTGTTGATGGAAGGAAGAAGACGGCAAGTTCTGAGGTACGCACAAGCAAGAGGGAGCCCCTCTCTCTCTTTCAACAACATCGGGATCCGGGTGTTGTTGGTAGGAACTTGCGAGAGTCTGTGGTTATGTACATAGCTATTGTCCGGTAAAGAGAAAAGAAGAGGAACAAGCACTCCCGACCGCACATGGGCTAAGTGACTCAGGTTTCCCGGTCTTCATCGTCAAAGGTCCATCTTTAGTAAGAAGTCGCACCATCTAGTAGCCAAGGAGATGAGGCTTCATTCATCGGGTCGTCTGCAGTAATAACTATATTGGACTCCCTGTCCTAGGATCAGCCGGCGAAGAGGCTATTGGTGACCGCTGTTCCTTAGGCCTCTGTAACGGACTTTGCTGTCGCAGTTGCACAGCTCATCGCAGTATTCCTGCGAAGGCAGAAGCACTCAACGTTGATCTCAAAATCTTGAGCTGTTGCATAGTGCTTCTTTGGTCCAGTCACCTGCCTGTTTAGATGCTGGTGACTGTGATTCTAACTGATTTGAACATATGATGGATAGGATAACTTTTCCTTCCGGAACAACTCTTGGATGATATAGATATCATACATTATCATTTCCTTGATCTTGTTCCAGTGATTCAAAATGCTGCGAGCAATTATGAGAAACCGCTAGCGTAGTTGACGCTGACTTCATCCGGTTAAGAAACAGGGTAATAAGATCTCTTTCCGGTTAAGTCAACACGGGTGTCACAGATCTTCGATTCTGTATACGACACCATATTTATCTTCCAACGGAAAAAGTAATTCGGTTTCTTATCTCCTTCCTCTGTATTTTTAATCGTTTGTGATGGTTCACATACTTTTAAAAACAACAGGGGAAGATGTTGAGAGTTCCTCAGCATTGATTGAGCAGGCTATGATCTTAGTTTTAGCCTTACCTTCATCATTTAGCTGTTCGCTCGGACGCAATTGAGAAGATAATTTCTTAGAGCGAATTTAGTCTCATGGTCTTATGTACTTTAATTTTAAGTACTGTGACGCATTGTCTATATGGAAGGAATTTTGTGGTCGTTTGTACCTTTTAAAATTCTTTCCAGACATAGTATTTATTTCTTGGTCTTAACTAATGTTAAGTGAGAGTTATGCTGATGCAACGAAGCCTTGTGTCTTCATCTTTGCATTTGACTAGGTGGAAAACTTGCCATAGATCGCTTTAGTCTTCCAGCTCTACTATTTATGATAAGAATCAATTCTCGTCTCTTTAAGCTGGGGTCTTATGTACCATCACCAGCACAAAGAGTATGAGAGGTTGTCCAAGACTCAAATCATCTATTAGGACTCATAGCAAAGGTATAGGTATACCTAAGTCTTTGATGGTAACCTTTCATTATTGTAGGATTAAACTACAAGAAAGCATCTATTCTCGACTCTTTAAGTTGGGGTCTAATCGACTACAGCCAACACAAGAGTAGGAGAGTTTGGCCTAGACTCAATTCGTTTATAAGGCTCATAGCGAAGGTATAGGTATCTCTCCTATATATAATTCTTTAGGTTTGTCTATGCAGTCACTTAGGTAGGAGGTAGGGGTTTCTCGTCAGACTGAGTTACTGATGAGACTCTCCTGAGCCAGTGATTCGAGGCTCTTATAGAACTTGGCCCGGCCGATTTTGACTGGAAGTGGATAACTAGGTTATTTATAATTATCTTTCAGTCGATAAACGAACGTTCGGCAATTGCAGCGAGTAGAGTTCTTTAGATCACTTGTTTTGTGAACTAGATAATGTCTCATGGGATTTATGATAGGATTCATGTATCCCACTATTCATTTGGCTGGTTCATCTGTTTCACAGAGCAAATTAACCAGCTGTTTGGCTTGCTTTTATCTGTTATCTGATGCATTAACAGCGATAGTTTTATGCGCCAGATGGAGTTGTGTGGAGCAGCTTGGAATGTTATTTCGATGGGTCACTTACACACATGTCTACTCCAGTTATTAACTGGAGTGGTAGACGTTTTTCCCTCTTGACCTGATTTGTTTTAGAGAATCTTTTAACATAAGGTCAAATTTGGGTTTTTATTACGGTTTTCTCAATTATTTTGGACGTGAGTTCATATATTGCGTTACAGTTCTGAGTCTGAGGGTCTCTCTATGCACATCAGAGTTTATCAGAAGAGAAGTAACGATTCTGTTGTCATTATTTTTCAATAGAAGGGACGTTTATGTTCATTCTATTGTTAAATAAGTCAGTTAGCTATTCGTACTGCTTGGGTTATTTATCTTCCAATTAGCAGTCAATGCTTAAGATTTCAGCATATAACTGAGCGCTGGCTATATCTTGCGCTTATTCTAACTGTTTGGCTATTATATGATCTTATGTGGGATCTCTTCAGGATAGTTAAGTTTTTTGCTCTTGGGAATAATAGTTTCCATTATTTTTGTCGCTAGTATAAGGCTTTTGAGCGCATACATTGACGCTCAGCCATTTTCATGGGAATGAATGATAGGATATGTGTATCCTTCAATTCATTTGTTTCTAATGATTTCATGGAGGGTATGGGGTCTGCTATTGGGCATTCCCCAGAAGCTTCCCCATTGGAGGGTTTTCTTCTTTAAGTGAAGTTTTATTCTTCATGTCATTCTCAGCTCTCAGTGGCATTACGGAGTATTCAGACGTGAAGTAGCTTTATGATCTCTATATTAATGCTGTCTGCGTCAGCAATGATTAAGTAATGTGGGTGAGGAGATTTCGAAATATATTTGAATTCCCCCTACCCCCCCCCCCCACCTAAGCCCCCCCCCCCACCCCCCACCCCCACCCCCTCGCTGTCACACTCACACACACTCACGCTGTCGCGTATATATTTTTTAATACATACATACTTTGCGTCTGGGGCGTGTTGTATGGCACCATCATATGCATATATGCAGTTCTGTTGCATTTGTTTCCAGTATTTATTTTCTGATTTTGGAGCCGGTTTATCATACCTACCTCCATTTCTTGATCCTAGTCTCTATTTTTCGGTTCTCAAATCGCATATTCTCACATGTTTATAGTTATGGGGTATGTAAACTATTGAGGAAGCTGTCTTGTCCGTACTATGTTCGGCGATCAGCTGCAGTATTATTGTGTGGCATAGGTTTATGGGACATTTTCTCTCATTCTCAGTGTGCCATAATTATTTTTAGGGCCTAGTCCAGACTAGTCTCTAAAATTGTTTATTTGTTGCATCCTAATTAACATGATTTTATGCTTAGATTTAGGATGTACATAATTGGGATACATATTAGGTTATGTCTCTTCTGTTATGGTTTTTAGAGACATACATGTAAATCTAATTTCTTCATCATGGATTGAAGGATTTGATCTATGTTGATCTACTATTTCCGAAGTTCTAGGCCCTCCGCCTTTTTACGATTCAGCTAAGTCTGGGTCATTGGTCACAGTTTAAAAATATGAAAAAATGTATGGTAATTTATATATTTTTTATACTTACCAATGACCCAGATAGGAATGGCCCTCCCATGAGTGGGCAGCACTTTGCACTCATACCTTCCCACTGAATTATTATAATCTTTTATTATACAAAGAATGATTTATTTGGCGCCAGATTCGGTGACTTCCTGGTGTCTGCGCATGCGCAGAAGGTAAAATGTATGGAGGGCCAGATAAGACTTCTAATTTTCGGTTTTGCATGCAAATTTGGGGAATTGGGGGGCAAAATTTGTGTTTGGCTCTAGATATTTTTGGGTTAGCACCAGCTAAGTCTGGGTCATTGGTAAGTATAAAAAATATATAGATTACTATACATTTTTTCATTTTTAGCCTGACTGTTTACAGTCAGGGCTATAGTCATGACTTTCGTCCATCCATCCATCAGTCCGTCCATCCGTCAGTCCATCCATCTGTCTGTAAACAATTGGTTTCTGACCGATAACTCCAGTTTGGATTATTTGATTTCAACCAAAGTTGATTTGTGTATTTTTCAACTAGTAATACAGGCCAGGTTTGAATATAGGTTCCACAACTCCGTTTTGTAATGTCAATTAATAAGGGCTACCAATAAGGGTATTCTAGTTTATTAGCATTTACAGGCTTGTTTGGGCCTATGAATGGGATTAAAAATGAACTGATGAAAGATTTCCAGCAGAGTACGTGTTTTTTAATGTTTACTAATGCGTTTCAATTCCTGACTATACCGTGGTTGTTACTACAACTACTTCAGACTAGTAGTTTACCCCAGTCCTTCCATCACGCGGGCTATGTGGTCTACCACATAATTCAAAATTCAGAGCTCATGTTATGAAGTTTTCATCCCTCATCATACTGGATTTTGCTCTCGGCCCCATTCCCATTATGACACATCTTCATTGATGTGATTCTCGCACGGTGACAAGTTTCAAGGTCGAGAATTCATACTTGTTTACATGATCCTGACTGAATTCACAATTCGCCCTAGTGTTTTGTAATTAGCTTCACTCTGTTGTGTTTGCTGCCTATTGGCATGCAACATATTATTATGTAATGGTGATTAGCTGAGAATTAAGGTGCACAGAAAGCTGAGTTTCGTCGGCGTGTGTTGGCACGATTCAGTCAAGAAATAATCATGTAAGAACTTCATGAAAAAAATAATGCAACATGTCCACGCCATGGAAAAGACAAAAAGTTGATGTTTGTACTGTATTTTGAGATATAGCTTGATTTATTGTATTGTTTTCATCATCTTCTTATTGCCAACTCTTTCTCCAGGATATGTTGAAATGGTTATTTTGATCATAGAGGCTTTATTGTTCACTTAGTATGCTTTTATGGCCTTATTATTTATTATTACTTTAACTCAATATATATTATACTCCCTCCTTTCCTACTGTTCAGTCGGCACTTTGTATCACTTTGGTAAGTTGAGAAAAAATTAAATGTTTATACCAAAATTTATGTTTTAAAATACTTAACAAAGTGATACAAAATTATTGCCCTCCCAGCAATATAACTACTATTATAACTACTTGCCTCCCCGCACACATGTATATTGAATTTAATTCAAAATTGGAAATTGATATTATTGCACAATACTGGCGGGAAGTGAACAATGGGTGAAAGGTCAAATAGGGTACAGTGCACCAGGTTTTTGTGTACCTACACAAATCAGCACTTGATAAAACCGGTTTGGTTTTGTTTTTTGTCTTTTGTCATTTTTATAGTCTCCTAAGGGTATTTTCTTAGGAACTCTAATTCTGCACTCTTTTTTCATCTGGGAGCAAAGAGGAATATTTGGCACTTTGTATCACTTTGCTAAGTATTTTAAAAAATAAATTTTGGTATAAGAATTTAATATTATATTTTTTTATTATATGCTCTGCAATGTTTTATTTGCAATTAACTGGTAGAGTGCTAAATCATTTTTCAAAGGTGATTTCAATCATGGGTATTTTTTTCAAAGATACTATGCAACCAGCAAGAGTAGCCTTAGTTTAGCAAGATGTTGTTCATAAATAATTGCTTTGTTACAATTTATTGGAGAGTGCCAATAGGCATTCTCCAATAAATTGCAACCAAACAGTTTTATACCAAACAATTTTCTTCTACTGCTGAGCAAACATCAAGGTAATGCAAACAGTGCTTCCGGCACTTTTCAAACTAGCCATGATAGTGGCTTCCAAAACTCAACCAGTTAAAACCCCCATCTACCAAATACATGCAGTGATATTGATTGATTGATTTTATTCAGTAGTGCAACATGTATACAATGAAAACCAAAAATATACATAGAGGTAACATTATTCACAACTACATGATTGCACCACAGGGAGATGGCGCACTCCCGTTTAAAATAAAAATGAACAAGAAAAGGGTGAGAAAAAAAAACAAAGAAAAGAAAAAAATGAAAGCAGTGAAATGAAAATGAGAAGCAGACATGAGAATTGAGGCATTCCTGACAACAGCGTGTTCTCCAGTAGGAGGTCATTTTATGTCCCTGCTGTATATGATATGTTAGGCTGGTTCTTTCCATCATGTGAAAAATGTATTCTATGTTTTTGACATGTGAGGAAGATTAAGTTCAATACAAAGGTAGCGATAGACAGTGCTACGGCCGACAGTTGGGGCATACTGGATTGTTACAGTTGACATAGAGTATGTATGAGCTTAGAAATTGTTCAGTTAATGTTTTTTTGAATAGTGGTCTTGAAAAATTTTGAATGAATGGTTCAATATTGTTCCACATCCTCAGGAAAGTGTGTATGGGAAGGTTGGCAGAGAACTGAGTCCTCGGTTTATCTGTGCATAATTTACCTGACTGTCTGGTGTCCAAACCGGAGGGATTTTGGTATATTTTAAAGGTATTCTTAAAACTTTCAGGCAACATTTTATTTTGCCAATCATGCATAAACAGCTGAATGTGAAATTTATACAAGTCTGTGAATTTTAAAATGCGTTGGTTCTAAATAGTGGGTCGGTGTGTGCATTGAATTTTTGTTTGATATGATTCGGATGGACTTTTTTTTCAGTTTTGTGAATGCTCTAGGGGTGGGCGAGTGCCCCCAAATTTGAATACCATACAGCATGTGGCTGTGGATTAGAGAGTAATATAATGTTCTCAAACATTGTTGTGGCAGAATCCTTTTCACTCTATTTATGGCATAAATAGCCCTGGAAATTTTGGAACAGACAACCGAAAGATGGTGCCTGTAGTTCAGATTTTCATCCACAAAAATTCCTAAGAATTTGACAAATTTTTCTTCTTGATTATTTGCGATAAGGAAGATGGTTTAATTGTTAAGCACAATTCTCCTACTTCCAATAGAGTAAGTATCACCCTGTGGATGTAAAATGATAAACTTTGTCTTACTGTCGTTGAGGATGAGTTTATTCGCCATACACCAATTATATACCTTGTTGCGTTCATTGTTAGCTAATTTTCTAATTGCTTCCAAGTTATTTCCAGTCGTGTAGGCAGTAGTGTCATCGGCATACGATAACATTTTCATCGACGTGGAATTTATAATATCATTGATATAAATAATAAAAAGAAGTGGTCCAAGGATAGACCCCTGCGGAACACCAGTAGATATGTCCAGAAATCCAGAACAGACATTTTTGAATGATACCAATTGACATCTCTATGTGAGATAATTTTTAAACCAGGAATTCGCATGCCCTCGATTTTCCATAGACTTCTAACTTTTTAAGTAAAATCGAATGATTTATGGTATCAAATGCTTTGGAAAAGTCGAGAAAAAGAGCTAATGTACAGGCTTTTGTTGGCTGATTGTTCATTTTGCCGACATTATTGACAAGATGTAGTACCAGATGTATTGTTGAGTGTGCTTTTCTAAAACCAAACTGATGTTGATGAATTTTCTTGTTATCCTCCAGGAAATGTGTTAACCTAGAATACATTAATTTTTCTAATATTTTAGAGAATGTTGGTAAAATGCTAATTGTCTATAGTTGTTGAATAGCTGTTCATTGCTAGATTTGAAGACGGGAATTATTTTAGCTGTTTTCATTTTTGCCGGTACAATGCCAGTTGAGAATGAAAGGTTAATTACGTGTGTTAAGGGTTCAACAACTTCATATATGATTTCCTTCTCCATTTTTAAAGACGTATTGTCAAGGTCTCTACTCTGTTTTTGGTTCATTTTTTTTATGCACTGAATTACTTTGTGTGGAGTAGTTGGCACGATAAATATTTATTTATTTATTTATTGGGGTTTAAGGTCACATATTTCTGCACAATGGCTAACCATGACCCTGACAGTTTTACAGGTGGCAGAAGCCGGAGTACCTGGAGAGACCCACCCAGCAACGGCGCGCAACTGTCAGCTCCCCAACATACTAACTCCACACAAGTGGGGTTAGCATTGGTTGAAGACAAGTGCACCATCAATGTGCGGTACGCCTTAGTACACGACGTCACCGTGCCCCCACATGGGCAATGGGGGTGAAGAGTCTTGTCCAAGGACAGAACGCGGTTGCCGCAGGTGGGATTCAAACCGAGGACCTCTCGGCTTGCAGCCTGCACCTCTACCTACTGAGCCACCGCGCCCCCCCTTGGCACGATAAAGAAAGATTCTGCATTGCTTCTCTCAATATAATTGGAAAAAAGGCAACAGGAAGGAGGCAATGTCTCACTAAGTTTTTTGCCAATGTTAACGAAGTATGAGTTAAATTTGGTAGCTATTTCTTCTGCGACGGCTTTTTCAACATTATCATCAACGAATGTCGACAGGGCGGTAAGGGTAGGGTTGGATTTATTAATTACTTTCTTTAATATTTCCCACATTTGTTTCATGTTATGTTTGTTGTCTTGAAGTATAGTGTTATAATAATCTGTTTTGCGAGCTCGTCTTAGTCTGTTGTAAATGGTGCAGTACGTTTTGTATTTCAGTTTGTTTTGCATTGTTGGTTATTTTTTTATTTTTTTTTACATACAGTTTGTTTTTTTCCAATGAGGACATTAAAAGACCTGATGTTATCCATGGTTCACGCTTTATAAATCTGAAGGGAACTTTAACAAGTTTTTCTGGAAATGGGTGGTCAAAGGCTGCATGTACAATCCTAAGTAGAGTATTGTAGGTTTCATTTGGACATGATGCGTTCATAACGTTTGAGAAGTCACTTGCGGATAATAGGGATTTGAAATGGTTAATGTTTCCCTGTTTAAATGATCTTTTTGTTGGAGTTTGTACGGTGTATGTCTTTTGGCTGATTCGTCAACATAAAATATTGCAAAATGATCGCTTACATCAGTAATAATTATTCCAGATGTCTGTGATTTGATTTTATTGCAGGAGATATTATCGATTATAGTGGCAGAGTGGTGCGTGATTCGCGTTGGTTTCATGATAGCAGGCATAAACCCAGCACTGAATATAATATCTATGAATAAATCAGTTTTAGTGTGTTTGCAGAAACCCAGTAGATCAATATTAAAATCACCCATAAGATAAATAGTTTTGTTTAGGTCACCAAGCATTTCCAGTAAATTCGATGGTTTTTTCAGGAATAAATCAAGGTCGGCTTTAGGGGCTGTGGTAGGTCTATAAATGATTCCAATCATTTTTTATACGCCCGTTTGAAAAACGGGACGTATTATAGTATGGCGTTGTCCATCCGTCTGTCCGTCCATCCGTCCGTTTGGTTTCCGAACAATAACTTTAGTATTTGTTTTCCGATCGGCTCCAAATGTGGTATGTGGTTTAATCACAACAAAATACAGGTCAAGTTCGAATATGGGGTCGGTCCGAACATTTTTCGCCTGGATTATGGCCCCAGTTGGACTTAGAATTCGTCAAATATTTGGTTTCCGGATGATAACTTTAGTATTTATTTTCCGATCGGCTCCAAATGTGGTATGTGGTTTAATCACAACAAAATACAGGTCAAGTTCGAATATGGGGTCGGTCTGAACATTTTTCACCTGAATTATGGCCCCTGTTGGACTTAGAATTTGTTAAATATTTGGTTTCCGGATAATAACTTTAGTATTTGTTTTCCGATCGGCTCCAAATTTGGTATGTGGTTTAATCACAACAAAATACAGGTCAAGTTCGAATATGGGGTCGGTCTGAACAATTTTTGCCTGAATTATGGCCCCTGTTGGACTTAGAATTTGTCAAATATTTGGTTTCCGGTTGATCACTTTAGTATTTGTTTTCCGATCGGCTCCAAACTTGGTATGTGGTTTAATCACAACAAAATACGGGTCAAGTTCGATCAAATATGGGGTCGGTCTGAACAATTTTTGCCTGAATTATGGCCCCTGTTGGACTTAGAATTCGTCAAATATTTGGTTTCCGGATGATAACTTTAGTATTTGTTTTCCAATCGGCTCCAAACTTGGTATGTGGTTTAATCACAACAAAATACAGGTCAAGTTCGAATAGGGGGTCGGTCTGAACAACTTTTGCCTGAATTATGGCCCCTGTTGGACTTAGAATTCTTCGTCAAATATTTGGTTTCCGGATGATAATTTTAGTATTTGTTTTTCGATTGGCTTCAAACTTGTTAGTCTTTTTCTCAAATGACTGAAAAATTTAGTCATTTCACAAAATCACTGATTTCAAAGTCTGACCGTAACATATATATATATGCCAGTATAAATTTCTCGCACTCTAAAAAAATTGCAAATGTGTTAAAATGGTACAATTTGAACAGTTCACGGGCGTATGAAGCAATGCCCAGCGGTGCTCTTGTTTTTCTTTCATCGCAATCTCAACGAACAGGGACTCCAAGACATGTGGGATAAACACAGACAGATCTTCACAAATTTTAAATGGAATAGTGTCTTTAATAAAAAGCCCCACTCCTCCCCTACCGTCGTCATTCTCAGGTCGCTGTCATGTGGTCAAGGGATGGTATTTTTGAGATCTCATTATTAAAGCGTCCCGGCGTATAATATTCACAGCTATGTTTCTCAATGGTATAGGGTGCGTTCAATTCGGCCGCTTCGTTATTGGTAATTGCGTTGTTAAATAAAATCAAATGAGCTGCTCTCTGTATCTCATCAAATGTCATTGTGTTAGCCATGGTCAAGAATCCGGAAGATGGCCATACTACTCAGAAAGAGACCAAACAGTTTAACAGCAATGTTTAATCTGATATTTTTCAAGGCAAATTGTGAGCTGTTGTCAGGATTGAGAGATATAGTGAGCACTAGAGAAGGAACACCTGTTAGATAAATCATGATCAGGTTTCCTTCTAATATTCAACCAGCTAAGTTGGTTTTGATAATTTTTAGCTCATCTTGACAAAGTCAAGCTGAGCTAATCTCATCGCTCTCCGTCCGTCGTCCGTCAACACCATGTTTTGGTCTTCTCCTCCAAAGCCACTGGGCCATTTCAAGTGAAAGTTTGTGTGAGTGATGGTCCCAAAGGGGCATTTCATTTTTATTCACCTCAGCATGCCCAGCCCCATAGGGAGGGAGTGGGGGAAAATGCTCCAAAATATTTTTAAAATCTTCTTCTCAAGAACCAGTGTGTACAATGACTTGATATTTGCTATGGAGCTTCCATATGAGGTGTAGAATCAAGTTTGTTCAAACGAAGTTCGTGAAGTAATATTTGGCTTTGTAATAGGAGGGGTAAGATTTTTGGCCCGCCCAAAATTTCTATTTTCTGAACCGATGGTCTGGTATGAACCAAATTTGGTTTGTGGTAGTATTGGGTCATAAGTACTTGACCCATGCAAAAAAAAAAATTCCCGCATCCCCATGGGAACCCTGGGAGCTAAAAATAGAAATATTTTCAAATGCCCATATTTCCCAAACCCCACGGAACAGAGAGCTTTTATTTGGTATGAAGTATCCTTGTGACCAGTAGAATTGAATGGTAAAAAAGAATTGCCATCAGTTATGTTAGGGTGTTCTGTAATGGGCATCGAAAAAGTGCTGAGACAGCATATTTGCAAAAATTTAAAAAAATCTTTTCTTCAGAACCAATCATCAGAATCTTTTGATATTTGGTATACAGCATTCATAGGGGGGTCAGATAAAAGTTTGTTGAAATAAAGTTCATTGGTTCATATTTGGGCTCTCTACAGGAGCCCGAAGTTTCAACATAGGGTAATATGGGGAATATTCTTTAAAAATCTTCTTCTTCAAAACCACCAGTCAGAATCTTTTAATAGTGCACACCCACGCAGTGGCGTGGGCGCACATAGGTAACCCCGGCACATATCCATGATTTTATAATTTTTCTATATGCCATGCAACAGAGTTTGGGGTGCCCTCTGGCGGCGTGGCTCTCCCACTGGCAAAAAATCCAGAATCATTGTAACGGAGATTTAATTGTTTTTGGCTTTTCAAAGGACATTATGTAAAATATATTGTCGCAGAATGCTGGGAACTATGTGAAATAATTAAGCAATGAAGTAACTTTCGAAGTTAGGTGGTTGTTGGCGAGTTAGGTATTGTTTGAATGTTCGAAGTGCCAATGTCGTCCGTTGCCGGTTTCGTCAGATTCAAAAGCTCAGTTTCAATTTTAATTGAGAACGTACTCTTCACAAATTGTTGACAACGAATTAAAAAATAAAACAAGTGATTTATTGACACTTTTAGTGGGCCTTTTTCATTTGTGGGGAACTTAGCCCTATTTCCTTAGAAACAGCCGGAGTTCAGATGAATTCAAGTTATGCTGAACGTACGGTCTGGGGAAATCTTTGTTTTCAAAACACGGGCATGCAGTCTTGTACTGAGTTGTAGTAAAATTTTACAGAAACAGACATGCACGCGAACAGCGATATTCGTTTATTTCCAAGATTTTTCTTCACAAATTCACTGGCTCTAGTCTATGAACTATTTTTACCAGTGATACAATACAATGACAGTTTAAGACTGTCAGAATTACAGTGTAGCGGCCAGCCAATTTTGTGATCCGACGTGTTCTCCTAAAGGCTAAATACCAGAACCACTCACAACTCCCATTTAAATTACACTTCCTCTGTGTTTTGGTAAACAATGTTTTAATTCCCAGATGCTTGAGGCTTTGCAACCAGAATAGAACTGCATTCATCCTCAAACTAATCAATGTCATCGCCCTCCTTGTCTGACCAACATCTGGAGGTGTGGATTCTGATAATTAGTACATGTCTGTTTCTCCAAAAATGGCAAAAAACGTTTAAAAAGCCTAAATGCCAACCTCCCCAGAACTGACCTCTAAATGACATTTGCACACTGATTCCAGAGAAAATATTTCATTTCTACTAATTCTAGTTTGTTTTAGCATTCAAAAGGAAACTGAAATTTAATTTATTACAAAATGTGTGACTGCATTATGCATTTCTGTCTGTCCATCCATCCATCCATCAGTGAGTTGGAAAACTCATAGCCTCACCCTCTGGGGACCTCATTTTACAAAATGACAGGCTGCTTATTTTCTGGCTTGGTTAATACATGTACATGAAACAGTTTAGTACACTTACTTGAGACAACTTGTACCAAAAAGGAGACAATTCAATAACTTTTACTGGGACAATTTGTACCTTTTGTCTAGACAATTTGTACCTTATTGTCAAGACAATTCGTACGGTCGTACCCCCTAATTGTGGTCTGACTTGTCCAGGGTGCAAGTTGTCCAAGAACCGTCCATCACAGACAGCGATTCTTTGCTTTTCATTTGCCTGGTTGTACATGTACATTTTCAGTAACTGGCTTCTGACTATTTTTCACATTGTAACCCCTCCACCTTACACACACATGCATATACAAATATATTAAACATTAAAGAGCAGTTTCTTTTCAACCTACTCACAATTGTTTACAATTGGCTGTAACATAAGTGCAAGCCCTACTTCGGAACTAACTCAAGCTTTTAGAATCTTTTCCAAACGAGTTGGAAAAGTACTAGAGTGCAAAAGCACGAAAAAGATCGAAAAAAGGGTCGAGCGAGACCAGCGCTCGAAATTACAGGTACTCTCTCTGCACACCTCTTGCGTTTACCGAGCGCATGCGCAACAACCGTGACGTCAATTCCTTTATTTTCCGCCATTGTACATGGTCGGAAATTTTTTGTGACTCGTGCTAATTATGCTGTTTATTCTTCGTGAACAACTTATTCTACATATTTAGTGTACTAGTGGATTGTATCCTTTTATCAAGCTACCAAATTATTATTATTTAATGTTAAATTGTATTTTTATTGCTTGTCTCTGCACACTTTATCTTGTCTTTCCCCCACGTGTGAACACAACCTTAGTACTGTTTTCCGTCGGCGGGAAGCTTGATTATTATTTTGATATCATGCCTAAGACTATTCCTTGTACCTCTTGTTTGCAGGTGAAACATGTGGACGATTCTCATGCCACATGTGTCACTTGCAACAATTGCACTCAGGCCCAATCATGTGGTATTTGTGGGGTTTGGTCCTCTAAATTCTGGGCTTCTGTGAACAAGGTGGTTCTTTCCAGAGCTAGAACCCCTCGTTCTCGGGGTAAGGGTAGCCGTGCCGTAGCAGACATTTCAGCTGGTGCACGTGGTGACTCTGTCACACAGGATTCGGATCTGCCTTCTGTGGCGAGTTCCTCTGCAACTGTTGGCGGTGTTAGTTCAGTGATACCTGACGAGGAGACCGTGGTCTCTTTGTCTTCTGATGTCACTATTGAGGCGTCCGTTTTCGTTGAGAGCTTTTCCGAGGTCAGCTCGGTAACCCTCTCCGATCTGCCTCCTACACCGTCGACCGTTGTTGAGGAAGTTGCTACACCAGATCCTATTCTGTCTGATGGTGGCTCTTCCATCTCCTTTGGGGATGGTCTACAGTCTCGGGGGACCGAGGCAGTATCTGCTGGTGTGTCTGTGTGTTCTCAGCCTTCCCCAGCCTCGCGGCGGGGCTGTGCGGGTTTGCTGTCTGCTCCGTCTCATCTGGCTAGGTTTGCTCCTAGTCGGTTGAGCTGGCCGGTCGCTTCGGCAGCGATTCCTCGTCCCTCGAGTGAATCGTTTATCGTACTATCTTCCCCTGCTAGTGTGCCGCCTAGCGGGATGGTGTTGGGACGTTGGCATCCAGGGCCTGCTGTTCGGCAGCGGTCAGTGACAGCCCCTGTTAGCTGTGACTCTCGGAACCTTCCTCCGGTGATTCCTCACTGTGTTCCGGGTCTGGGTGTCGATCGATGCTTGCCGTCAGTCTCAGAGGATAGGCAGTTGGGGCCGTCTGCTGCGCAGAGGCCAATGACAGGTTCCTGTCATTCTTGGGACAATCCTCCGGTGTCTTCTCACCATGTCCTAGGTCCAGCTACCGATCGACGTGCGCCGTCGGTCTCTTTAGAGGATTTGCAGGCAGGACCTTCTGTTTCGCAGAGGTCAGTGATGGCCCCTGGGCGTCACAATCGGGACTATCCTCCGGTGTCTTCTCACCGTGCTCCTATTCTGTCTGCTGATCGACGTTCGCCGTCTGTCTCTTCTGAGGATTTGGGTTCTTCTACCAGAAGGGTCCATTGGGAGGACACTCGGTCGGGCGATTCTGCTGCGACGGATTCTCAGGGTGACTTGCGCCAGGCCGTTTTGGCGCTCACCCGGTTGCTTTCTGGCAACCCTCAAGTTGGCCTCCCTGTGCCTCCTGAGGCACAACCTCCTTTGGTCGGTCGCCGAGATGTCTCGCCTGGCCCCGTGGATACTGCACAGTATTCACAGGAGGTTTCTACTGGTCAGCCCGAGTTGGGCTACGTCTCCTCTGCTACGGAGGATGACGAGTATCTTGAAGGTGATGGGCCCCCCCTCGTCAGTCTTGGGGCAGGCTTTGGATTTCGTCTTTGGCTTATTGCCGGACGTTCAACCTTCTGACCAGCCTTCTGTGACCGTCCGGCCACGGTCCACTGTGGAGCGCCGTAACCCTGTTGAGCCTTCTAGCTCTGGGGCTTTGCGTCCTCTGCAATCGGCTCAGGTTATTGAGTCCTTCCAGGGCTTAGACACCAAAATGCGTTCTAAAGCCCTCAAGGGTTCCTTCTTTTCTAGAGCTGATGCCTTTCTGCCTCCATCGCGGTTTCGTGTGTACGATTCCGTCTCTCCACCAGTCTTCCAAGGGATGACTACTGTGGATGAGGATTCTTCTTCCCTCGGGTTGACTAAGCCTAAGTCGGCAGTTCTCCCGATGTCGGTAGTTGAGTCTATGGTGGGCCTGTCCCGAGAGATGCTGGGTATGTTATCTCTCGCGGACCATGTCGTCGCTGCTCTGGCTGAATATTTTCCACCAGGGGAGTTTGATGACGCTCAGGCGCCTTTTCACATTTTGTCACAGGCTCTTATGAACTTGACACACACTCACGCCTGTAACACGGCTAATTTGGAGCTGGCACGCCGGGTTGCGGTGTTGGATTCTTTACCATCCCTTCCTTCTGAGCAACGTGCTGTTCTGAGGTCTGCCTCTTTGGTGGGACCTCAGTTGTTCCATGGTTCCGTGGAAGCTGTTCGTGGTGAAGTTCTTCGTCATTCGAAGGACCAGCTTTTGCTGAGACAGCTTGACCAACCTGCTGCTGCGGGTGGGGGTCGTTCCAGGCCCGCCAAGCGTGCTGCTGCGTCTGCCGCGTCGGCAACGTCGGCTACACCTTCGGCTACGTCTGCTCCTTCTGCTCATAAGAAGCGCCGACGTGGCCAGGCTCGCTGGCAGCCTCAGGCTGGAAAGTCTCAGGACTCTGTCTCTTCCCGAGGTGGTTTCTCCTCTCGGGGGCCTCGTCGAGGCCGCAAGTGAAGGTTCTCACCTCGATTCGCCTCCAGTCGGGGGAAGGCTGTCGCTGTTTTACGACCGTTGGACAGAGATAACGTCGGACTCTTGGGTCCTCGACGTCATTCAATCCGGTCTGCGACTGTCCTTCCATCGGCACCCCAGTTTATCTCGGGTGCCCCTTCCGACTCAGGTCCCTTCCGATTGTCTGCGTCGGGACCTTCTGGTGCAGGAGATCAACAATATCCTCACCAAAGGGGCGATCGAGGTGGTCAGGAACACCCTTTCACCGGGGTTTTACCCGAGACTTTTCTTGGTGCCGAAGAAAAACGGCCAATATCGTCCTGTCATCGATCTGAGTACCCTGAACGAGTACATAATAGCTCCTCGTTTCAGTATGGAGACTTTCTGGTCGGTTCGACATTCGGTTCATCAGGGCGATTTTGCGGCCAGTATCGACCTGAAGGATGCCTACTTCCATGTACCCATTCATCTGGCGTCACGGAAATACCTTCGGTTCTCGTTTCGGGATCGAGTTTTTCAATTCGGAGCTCTCCCGTTCGGTTTGACCCTGGCTCCTTGGGCCTTCACCCGACTGATGTCACAGGTGCTAGCTTTCCACCGCACTCAGTCGGCAGTGACTTCGTCAGCCTACCTAGACGACATCCTCCAATGGCACCACGATGCTGCTGTTCTGGAGTTCGATGTCCGGCAGTTTCTTTGCCTGCTAGCGTCGCTGGGTTTCAGAGTCAATCGCGAGAAGTCGGATCTTCTTCCTTCTCAGCGATTCCGTCATTTGGGGATGGATTTCGACACTCTTCACAATGTAGTGTCGGTCCCCCAAGCTCGGGCGACGATTCTTTCCACCTTGACTCGGGACCTGCTTCAATCTTCCTCGGTCTCGGCCAGGACTTTCCTACGGATGCTGGGCCTTTGCGGTTCGGTGACAGATCTCATTCCGCTCGGTCGCTTGTTTGTCCGACCTCTCCAACACTTTCTGTTGGATCATTGGCGTCTGAATGTAGATCCGCTGGACCTGGAACTCACTATTCCTCGGTCTCTGCTTTGTCACTTCCGCACTTGGGCAGATATTCCCTGGCTTACACAGGGTGTTCCGTTGGATCTTCCTTTGGCTGATCGCATCCTTACTGCGGATGCCAGCGATCGGGGCTGGGGTGCGACGTTGGATCCTCTCGGCCTGCCTACTCACGGGGAGTGGGACAGCGAGCAGGTGGGCCTTCATATCAACCAGAAGGAGCTCCTTGCTCTTCTGTTGAGTTTTCGGCTTTGGATCCCTCATCTGTCGGACCATGTTGTCCTACTTCTTTCGGACTATTCGACAGTAGTGGCCTACATACGGAATCAAGGAGGCACACATTCGATTCCCATGTATCGGCTGTCTTGGGATCTTCTTCTGTTGGCGCGGGATGTGAACGCTCGGGTGTCCATTTGACACATTTCCAGGCGTCTCAACGTCCTAGCCGACTCCCTGTCCCGACGCGACAGTGTCTTCCAACCGAATGGCTGCTACATCGGTCAGTGTTTCAGGCAATTTGCGAGCAGTGGGGCCGTCCTCAGGTCGACTTTTTCGCTACTCGCTGGAATCATCAGGTAGAGACCTTTGTCTCCCCTTGTCCAGATCCTCTGGCATTTGCAGTAGACGCTCTGTCTCTGGACTGGACAGGTTGGATCGGCTATGCCTTTCCTCCCGCACCGATTCTTCCTCAAGTATTAGCGAAGATTCGTGCTTGCAGTTGCAGGATCATTCTGATCACACGCCTGTCTTCACAGAGGGTGTGGATCAATATGCTGCGGCCTCTATTGGCCGATCGACCAATTCGTCTACCTCTACGTCGCGATCTTCTTTCACAGGGTCGTCCCAGGAAGTATCACAACAACCTGGTGAGCCTGTCCTTTTAAGCCTGTCTTTTATCAGGTCCAGTCTCCGACGTAGAGGTTTTTCGAGACGATCAGTGGAGTGCATTTCTGCATCGCGGCGACATTTCACTGGCATGACTTATGCCGCCAAGTGGAAGGTTTTCTGCCGCTGGTGTGCAGATCACAATGTGAATTACCGTGATCCGTCAATCGCTCAAATTGTGGATTTTCTGGTTTTTCTTTTTGATTCCAAGGGCCTCCAGCCTATTACGATTAAGGGCTATCGGTCTATGCTGTCTGATACTTTCTCTTATGTGGGAAAGCGGTGCATCGGTCGTAATCTTTTTCTCTCCAAACTTATTCGGCACTTTTCTTTGAAGAGGCCTCGAGTTTTGCGTCTTACACCCAAGTGGAACTTGGCATGGGTGTTGCACTGTTTGGAGGGGGTGCCATTCGAGCCTTTATCTGAGACCGACATGCGTTTTCTCACCTATAAGACGGCTTTTCTTCTAGCGTTTGCTTCTGCTCGTCGAGTCAGTGGGCTTCATGCGCTATCTGTTGATTCTGCCTTCTTCCGTAATGAGGCTAACAGTGTCACCTTCACTACTGATTGCTCTTTTCTGGCTAAGAATCAACTTCCTGATTCGGTACCTCCTCCCATCTGCATTCGGGCTCTTCCCTCTGTAGATGGCCGGAGGCCTCTTCTTTGTCCTGTTCGTGCGATCAAGACTTACATTACTCGCACTCAGTTCATTAGGAGGGGTCGGAAGAGATTCTTTCTGTCTCTCATTCCTAAGAGGCAGTCTCTCTCTTCCCATTCTATTTCCAGGTGGATCTGTCTTGCAATCAAGCTGGCTTATTCTCGCTTGTCTGCGTCGGATCTTGTTTCGAACCGGCTTAATGCTCTACATCCTGGGCGTTCTCCAATTCTGTTTCGCTCCGTGATGTTATGAATGCGGCTTACTGGAGGAATGCTTCTACCTTCTCCTCCTTTTATCTCCGCCACCTTCAGCAGCAATCTGAGGACCTTTATTCTTTAGGCCCTCTCTTTGCTGCTCAGGCTGTTGTGCACCCTCGTTAAATTGTTTTTGTCAAGGTTGCGCTTCGCTCAGCCTTGTTCTTTTCAGGTGCCTTCTCTCTATCTTCATTACAGGTTTTCGATTTTGTTCTCTGCCATCCTTGCTTTCGTTCTGCTACTCTTGTTGGTATTGGTTATGTGATTCACCTCCTCCTATTGTTTATTCAGCCAATTGTAAACAATTGTGAGTAGGTTGAAAAGAAATTAAAATTTTTTAGTAAATTTTGTTTCTTAACATACCTACCACAATTGTTTACCGGAGGCCCACCCTCCTTGGGGATATCTTTGATATCGATGCCTCCCCGCTAAATCACAAACTTCTCGTTGGCGGAAATACGGAATTGACGTCACGGTTGTTGCGCATGCGCTCGGTAAACGCAAGAGGTGTGCAGAGAGAGTACCTGTAATTTCGAGCGCTGGTCTCGCTCGACCCTTTTTTTCGATCTTTTTTGTGCTTTTGCACTCTAGTACTTTAACTCGTTTGGAAAAGATTCTAAAAGCTTGAGTTAGTTCCAAAGTAGGGCTTGCACTTATGTTACAGCCAATTGTAAACAATTGTGGTAGGTATGTTAAGAAAGAAAATTTACTAAAAAATGTTAATATCTGTTTGAATATCTGATTCATCCTCTCTGGAAAACATACATGTACATTGTATTTTTCTTAATTTTGCTCTTTTTATCAAAATATGTCACAAGTGTCTGTAGGGATTAAATCCAAGGTTGTGAAAGTGCCTTTTTGGGTATTTGCAGTATAAGCACTGCACTTCAGAAGCAATATTTGATGGTTTCAGACATTTCAATGGTGCTGTGAGATACCACATGAGCTGCACTGTTGTGCTGTTGGAAAAAATCAATGTGTAATGTTTTGTCAGAGACCTACCAATGACTCTAGGTGCCTTAATTAAGAAATCTGAGGGATTTTAAAAAAAAAACTTTTTTACAAAAATTGGAAAATATTCATCAAACACATTGTGAAATATCTTCAGAAGCCAGAATGTGATTTAAAAACTATTACAAATGAGAAATTTAATATCATAAGAGGTTTGTTTTGTGTCAACATCAATTAATTTATGAATTATATCATAGTTTTGGATGACAGTGGGTATGCTGGGGGTCTAGGGGGCACATTCAGGGCTATATTTTACCACAGCAATATGCAGGAGAAAATATGACATCATTTGTTAGGATAAAATGGCTATTGATATTGGTGATTTATATAGCTACAACACCAGTTTTTAAAACAAAATTGATATTCATTTTCTTTTGTGTGGAGTGGAATGAGACAGATTTTTCCCCAAACTATTGTCTGCTGATGCAGATTTTATTTTGGGATTGGGGTAGTTTTCAAAGAAAGCAGTGAATTCATAAGCAGAAATGACTCTTTTATCAAATGAAAGAGGTAAAATGTATCTTTGGAAGGATTAGAATGTTGGTTAAAATCCCTCCCAATCATTTTTACACACCTAGCAAAATCCCCCCTACAGTTTTTGAGGGTAGTACCACAATCTCCCTCATTATTTTAAGAGCAGTACAAAAATCCCCCTCCCGGCCTTTTACACCAAAAGGTTAAAAGGCAGGGATTTAAAAACTTATGTATTTAATTTGTAAATTACATAAACACTCATTTACAAGAAAACATGCATCAGTAACTATTTATCAGGCCAGTTATTTATTTATTTATTGGAGTTTAAGGAAGTGCTCGGCCTCGAGCGGTAAAAAGATTTGGACATTTTTGTATGGCTTTAAATATACTTCTAACAAATTAGTGGGGGGGGTGGAGAAGTTTGGTTCACCAGAAATTATGGAGGGAGGAATTTTCAGGGAAAAGTTTTGTACGTTACCCTTTGGAAGGTTTGGGGTTGATTATAGGAAATACATACATGTAAATGTATTTTGGCTTCCAACACTGATTTAATTATTATTATTTGGATATTACACGTATTTCACATTTAAGTGTTCATTCAAGAAACACAGACCAAATAATACTGTTTTATTTTTTGAAAAGTTATATTGTTGCAACAGTCAGTAATAAAGGTCATATATTGCCAAAAATAATGCAGTTAAATGCATCTTGAGCAAGTGTGGCATCCAGAACTGAGTAGCACACTATAACCTCTGGCAAATACCAAATACACATGTAACCACCTATTTTACCTATTAACACATTTAATTAACCCATGGTTTCCCCTCATAGTACTTGTTATAGAGGGGATTCCAAATATATTCCAATCCTCTCCCAAATCACCATCCAAACACTCGGCCAGAAAACCCCAATTTCACTTGTATTCACTGGTATAATAGAAGTTTTCTCCATATTATAACCCTTTACCTTACATGTACATGAAAAGAAGATACCACTTTTGAATTACTAATTTCTTTTCATTTTTGGGTCAAAAACACAGCTATGACCCCCCCCCCCCCCCCCCCCCCCCCATTCACTGGAATGAGCTGAACAAGCTCATTCCAATGAGGAGGTCATAAGCTATGTTTTTGATGCCAAAAAATGCAAAAATAATTAACATTGAATGGCAATTTTGGTGAATGGTGCTAGCCGGTTTTGGCCATTACTTACTTTGAGTGAATGATTAATAGAAACTTTCTCTATATTATGATGTTAACCCTTTACCCTGTACATAAAAAGAAGATACCACTTTTGAATAACTAATTTCTTTTCATTTTTTTCTGTCAAAAACAGCTATGACGCCCCCTCACTGGAATGAGCTGAACGAGCTCTTTCCAGTGAAGGGGTCATAAGCTATGTTTTTGATGCCAAAAAATGCAAAAATAATTAACATTGAATGGCAATTTTGGTGAATGGTGCTAGCCAGTTTTGGCCATTACATTGAGTGAATGATTAATAGAAGCTTTCTCCATATTATGATGTTAACCCTTTACCTTACATGAAAAGAAGATAGCACTTTTGAATAACCAATTTCTTTTTATTTTTTGCGTCAAAAACATAGCTATGACCCCCACCCCCTCCACTGGAATGAGCTGAACGGGCTCATTCCAATGAGGGGTCATAAGCAATGTTTTTGATGCAAAAATAATGAACATTGAATGGCAGTTTTGGTGAATGTTGCCACTAAGCCCGATTTGGCCATTACAATGTGTGAGTGATTAAAAATGTTAAAAAACAATTTCTTCATTCACAGAGTATTTTGGAACATAAATTTGGGGAAAGGGGGTGGGGGTACATTGGGAAAAGTAACAAAGTTGCAAATGTGAATGAATGGCTTTTGTGCACATACCAATATAGTAGTCTGATACTAGTGTTGTCAGGGTCCCCATGTTACAAAACTACATTAACAATTGTCCCCCTACCACCCATACGGAACCCCTTAGCTGATGAGAAAGTAAACAGCATACACTCTCAGTTTCCTATGATTTGCTTTAGTACTGCAGCTCTCAGGGTCCATTGAGTTTTTTTTTCTATTTGACAACCCTGTCCTGTCTCTTCTCACTATATTTTTCATTGTATGTCTGTCAGTATTCCTATGTACATGCAGACTGTCGCTTTCAAAATATGTGATTGCATGTCTGTCTGTCCATCACAACATTCCTCTGTACATGTAGCCTGTCACTTTCAAGATATGTGATTGCATGTCTGTCTGTCCATCATACAAAGTGTTGGTTTGTTTTTCATTTGCACGGTTCTACGTTTTCAATAACTGGCAATTGACCCCCCCCCCCCCCCCACCTCCCATACACACACATACACAAATATATTAAACATTAAAGAGCACTACATTCCTGAAGCAAATATCTGAGTCATCTTCACTGGGTACTATGCATGCATGTATTTTCCCTAATTTCACTCTTTTTATCAGAATGGGTGCCTGTAGGGATTAAATCGAAGGTTGTAAACGAGCCCTTGTGGGTACATGTGCTTGTGGGACACACACGTCACTACAGAATCAATATTTGATGGTTTTAGGCATTTTAACAGTGCTATGCTCTAACATAGGAGCAGTGCTCAGCTGGTCATACTGTTGGAAAAATCGTGTTTAATGTTTTGTCAGTGCCATACCAATGACTCTAGGTCCCTTAACTGAGAAAGTGAGGCTTTTTTCACAAGAATGGCAAAATATTCATCAAATGCATTGTGACATATCTTCAGAAGCCAGAATGTGATTTAAAAACTATCACAAATGGGAAATTTAATATCACAGAAGGTTTGTTATGTGTCAACATCAATTAATTTATGAATTTTATCCTAGTTTTTTATAAAAAGGGGCATACTAGGGGGACACCTTCAGGGCTGTATTTTGCCACATCCGTATGTACATGTAGAAGAAAACTTGACATCAGTTGTTAGGATAAAATGGTACTGTCTATTGATATTGGTGAATTATACAGCTGCAACCCCAATTTTTGAATCAAAATTGAAATTCATATTGTTTCGTGGGGTTGGAACACCACTCTTTGTCTTGCTATATGATTAAATGAGACGAATTTTTCCTCAAAGTATTACATGCTGATGCAGATTTTAGTTTTATTTTGGGATTAGGTTAGTTTTCAAAGAAAAGCTACATGAATTCCTTACCTCTCAGCTTATTCATTAGGTAACAGAGTAGAAAAATGTACTGGAGGCAACAGCAGTTTTTAATCCATTTGACACTGTTTGGACAGTTTTCTTAAAAACAACAAATTTCCCATGTTTTTAACTCATTGGAAGCCAAAAGTTGAATTCTCATGCAGAAATGACCCTTTTGTCACATGAAAGAGGTAAAATGTATCTTTGATAGGATTGGGGTTGATTAAGGAAATACATAATTTGACTTCCGAACCTGATTTAATTATTATTTTGAGAGATTATTTCACATTTAAAAATTCATTGGGGTACCACACACCTTACAGTACCTTTTTATTGTTTTGAAAAATATGTTTTTGTCAGTAAGGGCTATATATTGCAAGCGAATTCACATCTTGAGCAAGTGTAGCCTCCAGGGGCATACTACAGCCTCCAGCAAATGCCAAATAACAACCAATTTTACCCTACATGTACACATGTATTAACAAATGTAATTAAACCATGGTTCCTCATCATAGTACTAGGGGGGGGGGGGGGTCCAATCTTCCAACCCCCTTCCAAATCACCATTCAAACCCACAGCCAGAAAGCCCATATAGCACTTTTATTTACTGGTATTTAGATGTTTGTCTGAATTATGCCGTTAACCCTTTACTTAACATGAACAGCTGATTACTCTTGCCCACAAACTTATTGACTCACTAATTTTCAAAAACATGACTTTTTACACCATTGGAATGACCTCATTCCAATGAGGGGTCATAAGCTATCTTTTTGACACAAAAAAACGAGAAAATAATGAACATGGAATGGCAACACTTGTGAATTGCACCAGCAACTTTTGACCGTTATATTTGGTAAAGGGTTAAAAAATGTTAGAAAATAATTTCTTCATTGAAAGAGTATTTTGGAACACAAATTTGGGGGTGGGGTATAATGGAAAAAATAACACAGTAAAGTTGCAAATGTGAATGAGTGTCATTTGTGCACAGCAACCAATAAAGTAGTCTTGTACTAATAAAGTAGTCTAGTACTAAATTTTTCCTCTTATATGATGCACGACCCTCTGTTTTTAGGTCGGAACAAGTTCTCTGAGGGCTATTTTGACAAAGATATTTGACGTTTGTTGAAATATCGCGCTATCAAGCTCAAAATTAGTAGATTTTAACAAAGGGCCATAACTCTTGAGAAAAAGCGCAGACACGCCCTATTTTGCGTCATTGGGTGTTGCACGTGCATATCAAGCGATACACCAAATATCAAAACCCGTCCAGAAATAACTAATTTTTTCACCAAAAAGGGCCGGCGACCAGCCCTCGCCATACCAATTAAATGAATAGAATTAAATAAGTATGCCTAATGATACCACGGAACACCGGCGACGTTTTTTTCTCAAGTCTGGCAAATAACTGACAACATTGGTGTCATTAAATTGAGATAGGTCGGATATCACACATAAATCTGCTATTACGCACCCACCCCCCCCCCCCCCCACCCCCTTATACATCCTGCAAGTATAAATATCTCCATAATAAAATTTCTTGCCTAATGTTCCCTACATGGGGTAACTTGGAGGGGGGGGGGGGGGGGAGCGTATGGATGATTTTTAGCTCACCGAAGGGAGCTTAACTTATCACTTGCCGTCCGTCGACGTCTGTCGTGAACTTTACATTATCGACTTCTCCTCCCAAACTACTGGACCAAATTGAACCAAATTTGGTGTGCATGTTCCTTATCATATGTCAATTCAAGTTTGTACAATTAGCCTTGCCGCGCCTACAATGGGCACCACAAGGGGCATTACTCTGATAGCACCCATACATTTTTTAAAAAAAATTTTTTAAAAATCTACTCCAGAACCATCATTTAGAATATTTTGATATTTGGTAACATCTCTAGGGGTTATATACCAGTCAGATTCAAGTTTATTCAAATCGAGTCCACGGGTTAATAATCGGGCTCCCAATAGGAGCCCGAATTTAACTTAGTGAAATATGAGGAAATTTCTTTAAAAATCTTTCATATTTGGTATGAATGCTTTCGTATTTGGTATACAACATCTCTAAGAGGGTCAGATTCAAGTTTGTACAAACCGGGTGCCTCAGTTAGTATTTGGGCTCTCTATTGGAGCCCAAAGATTCTTTTCTTTAAAAACCTCCTTCTTCAGCTCCACCGGTCAGAATTGTTTCATATTTGGTATATAACATCTCAAGGGGGATCAGGTTCAAGTTTGTTAAATTTGAGCTCTGGCTTATTATTTGGGCTCTCTACGGGCAGGGGTGGGAGTGGCATGGGGAGCATGTTAAGTTCAGGTCTGTTCAAATCGATTCCTTAGTGTTGTTCCATAAAATTTGCCTCTCATGCATTCATTCCTTTGTAGTGTTGATGAACCATGCATAACTGAATGTGACCCCAAATGCTTCTTTGAACCACGTTGGCAGGTGAGCGATTAAGGCCCCTTGGGGCCTCTTGTTTAGTCAAGTTGTGACGAAGTCCGGCTGGTCTTATAGTTTGGTGAATGGCGGGCGGGCGTATACAATTGGTTTCCGGATGATAACTTGATAATGGTTCGTCCCACGTTCATGAAACTCAATAGGTAGGTTGGCATCAGTGAGTGGAAGAACCCTATTTATTTTGGACATGCTTGGTCAAAGGTCAAGGTCACAGTGACTATGAACATAGTAAATTGTAAACAATTGGTTTCTGAATGATAACTTGTCCCACATTCATGAAACTTCATAGGATGGTTGGCATCGGTGAGAGGAAGAACCGTATTTATTTTGGACTCGCTAGGTGAAAGGTCAAGGTCACAGTTACCTTCTACATAGTAAATCGTAAACAATTGGTTTCTGGATGATAACTTGACTACGCTTGAACCCACATTCACGAAACTTCATAGGTAGTTTGGCCTAGGTGAGTGGAAGACCCCTATTTATCTTGGACACGCTAGGTCAAAGGTCAAGGTCGCATTGACCTTGAACGTAATAAATCGTAAACAATTGGTTTCCAGATGATAATTTGACAATGGTTCCACCCAAAGTCATGAAACTTCATAGGTAGGTTGTCGTTGTTGCAAGAAGGAGCCCTATTTATTTTGGAATCATTAGGTCTAAGGTCAAGGTCATAGTGACCCTTCACATAGTAAATTGTAAACAATTGGTTTCCGGACGATAAGTTGATAATGATTAAACCCACTTTTGTACCGTTACAACTCGACATTGGATTGGTGATCCTATCGGAATTATTATTTTTTTTTGGAGGGGGGGTGTGCCCCCAGAACACCCCATGGCTGCGTCACTGTGCCCCCACTTGGGAAATCGTGATTAAGTGCCTTGCCTAATGACACAACGCAGTTACCCCTGCTGGGGATCGAACCGTGTATCTCTCGGCTTGATGTTAGTAGTAAATCATGTACCCGATCGACCCACATTAGCTGGATCTCATGTGAGATGGCCCAGTTACTTCATTTTTGGTTGTCATGGTAGCCCGCGTGACTGCCATCTTGTGACAACATCCCCATAGTGATACGTGGTCCTAGTGTACATGCGCCGCGCGTTTTTGTTGAGGTGAGACGAGTGTATGTCGTCCATTTTGTATGAGACCGCCATCTTGGTTTCTATGGCAGCACATGGTTTCTATGTGACCCAAAACCTTCTGATAGGAAAGGGATGTGTTCGGAGGGTGTGTTCGATTGAATAGGAGTAAATTTAATTACAACAAAAAAACTGACAATCCCTCTAAATAATCCAAAACTACCAAACCCCCATCTAGGGCTTATAATAGTAGCACATAGTGCTAAATGAATGATGAGAGGTCTCATGTGGATAAATTTTACGTGAACTGGAATAAATCGAATTACCACGGACATCCAGACAAATCCTCTAAACCATCAAAACAACTTTATTTGGCACGGATTCCTCAATTTTGGGCTTAAAAGAGTAGCATGCAGTGCTTTAAGTTGAGGTGCGTTTCCTAGTATGAGTAATTGTATTTGTTCGAATACTTTGTAAAATTACCCAAATAAATCCAACAGTTCTTTTACTTGTGCGGATTTCCCACTAAATATTCGGTTTCTATCTGTTGTCCCCTAGAATTCTTCTTTTTGTAACTTTATTGTTTCGAATGTGCACCATAGTCTCTGTATTTTATCTATCCCGGTATATTCTGTGGTTTATCCTTCTATTTCCTGGCCTGTTTGCCTTTTACTGGGCCCATTTCTGCCTATCCCAACAGTCTATTTTGTCTTGGACGTCTCAGTTTTTGCCTTCCCTGTGTATAATCCTCAAACCCAAAATACAATCAAGCAGGGATAGGTATTATTCGAACGACTCGAATCTTATCGAGCAAATAAGCTTTTGAGGAATTACTGAAAAAGTCATTACTCGAACGACTCAAATCCCATTGAGCAAATGAGTATCGAAAGAGCAATTTCTTTTACGACTCTTAATGCTCATCAGGGTATAGGAGGATACCTATGACATGATGACGTAGTACAATATATACTTGATGATAATTTAGCTCCTAGCATCTGCCCAGTTCTAGACCTTTCCATGATCTTCATATCTCCAATACCACTATTACTGATTTTCCCAATATTGCCATCGTCTGTCCTATGATTAGCTTTTACAGTAGTCACCAAAACCTGTAGTCTTCTTCCACTCTTGCACTAGTACAGGCTTCCTAACCATCTCAGATTGCTCGAACGACCAGAATCGAACAAATGAGCCATAGAGTAATTGCCTGAACTCGTGACTCCACGTACGACTCTTTTGCTCGTCTAGGTATTGAAGGATGGGAAGGATCTTGGGAACTGACAACGTGATATAATAACCTTAGTTATTGAGATTGACGTACAATCCAGCTCATAATATAGTCTTGGTTTTTGAAAGTGTTGTTAAACTCTAATGAACCAATTTGCCATTGAATTATGATCTTTTGTCAGTTTAAAAAATGAAAGTTTGTTTTACTATAGCTTGTCTCGAGTTTGATCCTTCCGCAATCTTTCAAAATTTCCCGATTGCCATATTTGTCGCCACATTAACATATGAACATACATGTGTGGTTCTGTGTTTATTTGCATGTCACTCTACAACATGTTTTGGCAAATTGTTATATTTCACATAACTGCTGCTATTTCTACGATATATACCATCTCTTTCCTGAAAAATCTTGCTTAGGGCCTGCAATATTTACCGAAATTAACAATATTGGGTGTGCACCATTATGTGTCATGTATTTTCATATTATTTGGTATACATCATTGTTATGAGGGTCAGAATCTAGATTGTTCAAACCAAGTCCTTAGGTTAATATTTGGGCTTCCTACGGAAGCCCAAATTCGATCTTTGTTCAATATGGAGGGTAATTTAAAAAAATCTTCTTCTTCAGATCCATCAGTCAGAATGCTTTGATATTTGGTATGCAACATCTCTCTGGGGGTGGGATTTAAGTTTGTTGAAATCAGATCCCTAGGTATATATTTGGGCTCACTATGGTAGCCCAAATTTTTACTTAGTGCAATATGAGGAAATTTCTTTAAAAATCTTCTTCTTCAGATCCACCAGTCGGAATGCTTTTATATTTGGTATACAACATCTCTAGGGGGAGGTCAGATTCCAGGTTGTTCAATTCGAGTGCCTAGGTTAATATTTGGGCTCCATATGGGAACATGAAATTTAACTTAGTACAATATGAGGGAATTTCTTCAAAAATCTTCTTCTTCAGATTCACTTGTCAGAATGCTTTCACATTTGGTATACAACATCTCTAGGGGGGGGGGCAGATTCAAGTTTGTTCAAATCGGATCCATAGGTTAATATTTGGGCTCGCTATGGTAGCCCAAATTTGAACTTAGTGCAATTCGAAGAAATTTCTTTACAATTTCTCTTCTTCAGATCCAACAGTCAGAATGCTTTCATATTCGGTACACAACATCTCTAGGGAAGTCAGATTTAACTGTGTTCAAATCAAGAGCCTGGGTTAATATTTGGGCTCTCTATGGGAGCCAGAATTGGCCATTTTGCTGAAGAATTAAAAATTTTGTATTCAGTACCCTCTAGAGGTACTAAGATTAATCCACATAGGTTGTATCAAGGGGCTTCATAGGGGAGCTCTACATTTTACTTACGATCAACTGAAGAAAAGGCATGATGCCCAGATTATTTTTGTCACTCCTGAGGGACTCAAGGATTGACAGTGTAGCCTATAGAGATGGCTTGCTTAATGTAGACTCATTCTTGGACTCTGTTTAAATTGTATTCTGTACAAGATGAGCGCTTCAGGCCCCATGGGGCCTCTTGTTTAGAATGCATTTTGTTATGGACATCGTTAGAAATGACATACATCAGTGGGTGTAGTATAAGAATGTATCACATAGAAAACAATATCAGTGTAGTAATGCACATTTCTGACCAAAAATACAGACACCACATACAAAATATACAAAATATAGCCAGGTAGGTATATGAATATGAATATGTGGGAGGGTTATAGTGGCCGTAGAACTCCTAAAAATTCAATAAAGTAATTAATAAATTACAGTAGTTAAAAAATTGTAGCGCCAGGTTTCTTCACGTGAGAGCGTCTAGCATCACATGGAGAAACATTTTCTCAAAATGAGCCTGTTCATAAACGGTTGCTGTGTTAGCATTCACCAATAATGGGAGCATTTTCTCAGAAAAGATTTGTATAGGTATTTAGATTGTAAATATTGTAAATATTAGCTAGTGAAGATGAGGGAAGAATCTTTCTCCAACACTGAAAGATTCTGTTCATAAACCATCGCTGTGCTAGGGTTCATTGGAGAAAGCTTATTAACGTTCTCAAATATACCGCAGCAAAGCTATTTTAGTCCAATAATTACTCCCCACCTTACCGATGACACTGCCGATGATAATGGCCAACAAATCCAATGTCCATTAACATTAGGATCATTGACCATCACCATTGGTGGCTGCTTCATTGGAATCGTGACAGGCTAGGTCAATGAGTGAACCCATTACCACCACACTCAACAGCACTGCCTGCACCACCAAACGCAGTGAGTGAGACTTTCAATTTCTATTTTTAGCTCAACTTTGGCGAAGCCAAATTTGAGATTATGCCATGGCCAGTCGTCCGTCTGTCCGTCAACAATTCAATACAGCTTGGGCTAGAGGCCGTATTTATGAACCGGTCTTTACGAAACTTGTTGGGTACCTTTGTTATGACCATGGGACGAGAACGAGTGTTTTGGGGTCCGGTCCGAAATTCAAGATGGCTGCCAGCTGCCATTTTGTACCGACGATGCAGAAATCTGTTTTTTGCACAGAACTTCTATATGAAAGCGCTGATTTGAATAATTTTTTGTATGAATGTTTAGTACCATTGGATACATCACATATAATACAGGTTTTTTTCTCGTACGTAAATTATGCAAATTAGACTAACTTTGATGTATTTAGTGTTACTTTCAGCACTGTCAGTGCAAATGCCAATACGGCTTGGGCTAGAGGCCACATTTATGAACCGATCTTTACGAAACTTCTTGGGTACCTTTGGTATCACCGTGGGACAAGAACGAGTGTTTTTGGGTGCGGTCCGAAATTCAAGATGGCCGCTGGTAGCCATTTTGTTCAAAATTACGGGCAATCAGATTTTTGCACAGAACTTCCACATGAAAGCTCTGATTTGAATAATTTTTTGTGTGAATGTTTAGTACCATGGGATACATCACATATAAGACGTGTTTTTTTCTCATGCAGAAATTATGCAAATTAGATGAACTTTGATTTTTTCAGTGCTACTTACACACAGTAAGTACACATGTCAATACGGCTCGGGCTAGAGGTTGTATTTATCAACCGATCTTCACGAAACTTCTTGGGTACCTCTGTTATCACCTTGGGACGAGAACGAGTGTTTCTGAGTGCAGTCCAAAATTCAAGATGGCTGCAGGTGGCCATTTTGTACCGAAATTAGGTCTAATCAGTTTTTTGTACACAACTTCTATACGGCTCAGGCTAGAGGCGGTATTTATGAACCGATCTTTACAAAACTTCTTGGGTACCTTTGTTATCACCGTGGGATGAGAACGAGTGTTTTTGGGTGTGGTCCGAAATTCAAGATGGCCACCAGCAGCCATTTTGTACCAAAATTAGTGCAATCAGTCTTTTGTACAGAACTTCTGTATGAAAGTTCTGATTTGAATAAATTTTTGTATGATTGTTTAGTAACATGGAATACATCACATATAGTACGGGTTTTTTTCTCCTGCAGAAAATATGCAAATTAGATGAATTTTGATTTATTTAGTGCTACTTATACACTGAAAGTGCACATGTCAATACGGCTCAGGCTAGAGGCTGTATTTATTAACCGATCTTCACGAAACTTCTTGGGTACCTCTGCTATTACCTTTGGACGAGAACGAGTGTTTCTGAGTGCGGTCCGAAATTCAAGATGGCTGCCAGTGGCCATTTTGTACCGAAATTAGGAGGTCTAATCAGTTTTTTGTATACAACTTCTTTACGGCTCAGGCTAGAGGCCGTATTTATGAACCGATCTTTACGAAACGTCTTGGCTACCTTTGTTACCACCATGGGATGAGAACGAGTGTTTTTGGGTGTGGTCCGAAATTCAACATGGCCACCAGCAGCCATTTTGTACCAAAATTAGTGCAAGCAATCTTTTGTACAGAACTTCTGTATGAAAGTTCTGATTTGAATAAATTTTTGTATGAATATTTAGTAAAATGGAATACATCACATACAGTACGGGTTTTTTTCTCGTGCAGAAATTATGCAAATTAGATGAATTTTGATTTATTTAGTGCTACTTATACACTGTAAGTGCACATGTCAATACGGCTCGGGCTAGAGGCTGTATTTATCAACCGTTCTTCACGAAACTTCTTGGGTGCCTTTGTTATCACCTTGGGACGAGAACGAGTGTTTCTGAGTGCGGTCCAAAATTCAAGATGGCTGCCAGTGGCCATTTTGTACCAAAATTAGGTCCAATCAGTTTGGTGGGATTTTATTGACCATTTGATTGTAATATTTGGGGTCGGACAAACAAAAATATAACATAACAATTAAACCAATTGATGACGAAGGAATAACAAGATTTGTTTTCCTTAGTTATGTGATGTTGGCTTTTCAAGGCTTATGATTATCTTCACTGTACATTATTAAGGATGAAGATAAGTTGGGCTAATCTTCATACAAACATTCATGGGAGTTGTGGAAGCAGTATTGGTTGCATCTAACTGAAGATGAACA
This sequence comes from Pictodentalium vernedei, assembly GCA_031216915.1. Classification (NCBI taxonomy): domain Eukaryota; kingdom Metazoa; phylum Mollusca; class Scaphopoda; order Dentaliida; family Dentaliidae; genus Pictodentalium; species Pictodentalium vernedei. Next base: position 244,261,632 of record CM062291.1, read on the forward strand.
GTTTCATCAGTGAAGAGTAGGGAGTGGAGAGGGGTGGTTAGCCAAATGCATTTATATCTGGGACAGACCAAAATTCAGTTGATCTAAACTTATTACGTAAAGCATGTCACTTCATTAGAGATAGTCTCTCATACTCATCATGATAACAGAAATAGAAAAAACAAATAACAGGCATTTCCTACCATGATATAAGGTAGCATATAATAAAGAGATATATATTCACATTTTCGAAAATGTGATTGTAATTTGGGTGATGGTATTGTAAACTGTATGTTTGCTGCAACAATTTTAATTAGATGTCAGTGACGTGTATTAACTTTTTACGTGTCTTTAAATTCCTTTGAAGTTGACTTACAAATCCAAATTGTGAGAATAACTGATTGGAGAACCAATTAATTTCAGATGGTAGAATTTTCCTTTTGGGTTTCATTCTGTGTCATAAGAAGCCACATAACAACTTTCCAGAGTCAGTGTCAATCATGAAAAAAGCATGAATGGGGACAAATGTCTCCAAAACAGACTTCATCTGGTTGTCAATCAGAAATAAGTGAACACAGAGTTCATACAGTATTGAAAGGTGCTTAAAAGTGCTTGAATTGTAAATCTGAAATTCCAGACACTTGAAAGTGTTTGAAATTTAGACTTTCTTGATAAAAGTTGTTAAAAGTCCATGAAAAATATATTTAGTTAATTGCTTGCTTCATTCAGATCTAATTTGTATTGTATTTACAAGCTGTAATATTTATTGCGTGAATTGTTGTTTTTTTTATTTTATCCATTGACACAATACAAGTACTAAACACTGTTTGTTGGAAAAGTTTTTGTGAGTTTCTCAAGGATGAGTCTTTAGTGCTGCTATTATTGTTTTAGTTTAAATATATTTTTATTTGCCACTAATGGTGTAAATGTGGATTGGAGGACAAGTGTTTTCCATTTAAAATTCCTTCTGCTCCCCTTACAATAAATAATAAACATAGTATACATGGAGTGGCAATAAGCTTTTTGAGAATACATGTACAGTACATGTAGAGTGTATTATCACCAAATCACCCACAGAGTGGACATTCCACTCAAGCAATGATTGCAAATTTGTTGCAAAGCATAACGAGTACAAGAAAAGTTCCAGCAAATGGATTGGTCCATTGGCTGAAACATTTCTTCTGTTTTTTGCCCGTTTGGACAGAATTTGAAAGTTATAGTTTGGGTGATAACTCCACTGCACAGGTGATTTTGTTACAATCCACTCTCCATGTACTGTATATTTGTGATTATTGGTTTGGGATACATGTATAAATAAGGTAAAGGATTAAACAGCCAGAAGGTCTTTAAATTCCACCAAACTCACACTGGTAACCAGTGTCTCTGAATGATAGGAATGTTCCCAAATTAGAGTGGTTGTGTTTTTTGGTTCCAGGACACTAGGAAACAGGACACTAAGAAACAGGACACTAAGAAACGGACACTAAGAAACACATTTTTTTTATTTTGAAAGTTACTATATTTAGGAAATAACCCTTTCAAAATAATTCCCATTAAAATGTTTAGTTACTTAAATATTTTTAATTATATTTTGAGTGGTTTTGTTTATTTATCATTGTTACTTTGTGTCCGTTTCTTATTGTCCTGTTTCCTATTGTCCGACCCAAAATAGTTTCTGAGTGTCCTGTTTCTTAGTATCCTGCTTCTTAGTGTCCGATCACCCTCAGTAACCTATATTTCCTGTGAATGACAATTCAATCCATAGGAGAATGTGATTAATTAAATTTAACTTGATGCCTCTTTTGATAATATATAAATGAAAAGCAGTTAACATTCATGAAGGACAATAATGTGAATAAAGTTTTTTTTCTTGTCTCACATGGTCCGTAAGGATCATTGAAAGTGCTTGGATTTTAAAACTGAAATTCAAGATCTATGAAAGTGTTTGAAAACCAGACTTTTGGAAAAAAATCATGGAAACTTCTTGAAAATATACTTGAGGTAATTGCTTGGCTCAGTTTTCTGAAGCTCCAGCATATGTATGGCCCATCATTGGAACAAGCTCTTTGAGCTTGTTCCACTGGTGGGTCATAAGCTATGTCTCTGAGACAAAAAATGAAAATTTTCAAGTGAAGTTTACACCATTTTCAGAGTCTTTTCAAGGGTATTAGTAAGGCATATTTTCAGTTAGTGCTTTGAAAACAATAATATGAAAAGAACATCGAAATTTAATTCTAGTACTTGATGGTATTGCAATCTTGATATAAATTATGATTCTCCCAACTGACTAGGATTCATCAAGACCTAATCCTGTACTCTTTCTTCCAGTGGGGGACCATGAACTGTGTTGTGTTTTAAAAATAAAAGATAAATTGTATAGTGGTTTTATAAATAATATTGTGTTGCTCAGTAAAGGGATGCTCACTATCTCTTAGAAACGTAGGCTTGACTATGAAACCATACCATCCTATTTAGTCTGAACAAAGATGCTTAACTATTATATACTTTTTTTTTAATTTTACAGTGCGTGTTACAGTTCCAAGCTATGGCTACTCTTGTGTATTCTCTGATGACACTCTGAAGCCTGTTTCTTGTGTTGAACAAGTAAGTGATGAATTTTCTAGCAATTTTTATGGGCATTTTTGATAGGATCAAGTATATGATGGAACATTCTGTTTGTCAGCTTGTCTGTTCATTGAATTTTTATACCTGTGGCATATAATGCGGGAGTTAAGCATGACCATGTCTGTCCATGTGCAGCCATCTGTCTGCATTTTTATACCCCCACTCTCGATGAGAATGGAGTGTATACTGGATTACATGCGTCTATCTGTTTGTGTGTCCATCTGTCTGTGCACCCATGTTTACGAATGACTACTTGTGTGGCTAGGATTTAGCAATTTCTATTATGTGGCTAGCCACGTAGAAATTTTTTAGACATCTAAAAATCATCTATGTCACTCAATAAGACACATGCCATCATAGTTATGTCACATTAAAGGTTAGAAAGACGATGTTATGACCCATTTTAGACTTAGAAAACTGTCTCTGTGAATGTGTTGCATTATAACTCAAATATCAGTTGTTGCAGTCTTTTAGTATGGTGATAGACTGATATGGGTAAAAGGATATCCACATGTTGCAGGTTTTGAACATTCATACTTAACCATAGTTAAGTCCCAATGAACCTTTTGCAGCATTGTTTTTTGTTCATGGGAATAATTTTTATGTTGCCCATGTTGAATGGGTATGCAGGAGGGGGTTTAACTGAGTTAGTCTGCATGTGTGTTCATTTGTTTGTTCAAAATGGCAAACATTTAGGCCATCTTGGGTGTTTTAAATATTAACAGTCTCACACATTTTCCATTGAAAACCCTTTGTTTCATGCATTAGTTACCTGTGAGAAATGCCACCACTCCAGTGAGCAGCATATGTTACCTGTGGTATTGTAGAAGGGGGCATATGCACCACTTTGCTATTTTATCTTGTTTGACTTAAGTGTCAAAGGATTGACCATCCCAAGACATTCCTCTTGTTAAATTGTTAATTTGTTATCACCATTGTATCAATAAAGTATTTGTTTCTTGCCTATCAGAGCCCATAAACTATGAAAGTGTCAATGACACTGTAGCTTAACTTGTGTGTTGTGTTTGATGAAAAGGATAATGTTCAATGTTTATGAAAGGATTATGAAATAAGACAAGAATTGTGATAATTGGGAATATGTTCATTTCTGTTCCCTGTGTACTATATTTTTGATAAAAATAATATGAGGTGTACACTGTACTAAAGAGCTGAGGGGTGGGTTAATATGACCTCACAGTTAATGTATGTGGCCCACACAGTTAACGTATATCAACGAAAGTTACCAAGTTACAGTGAAATTATTCCAAAATGAGTCATCCTATCAAGTTACATTGAAATCCCTTCATAAATATGGCCTGTAGACTGGGCTAAAAGTTTTCGGGCTTCGGGCCCCTGTAGCCGTCAGTTTCCCAATTGCGTCCAAAGGGGACGTTCTCATCTAGACCTTATAGGAAGTCAACCTACCAAGTTACAATGAAATCCCTTCATAAATATGACCTGTAGACTGTGCTAAAGGTTTTTGGGCTTTGGGCTCGGGCAGCCATCATGTTTGAATGATCACAACCAAATGGGGACAGTCTCATCTGGGCATCATCTGGAGTGATCCTACGAAGTTACAATGAAATCCCTTTATAAATATGACCTGTAGACTGTGCTCAAGGTTTTTGGGCTTCGGGCCCAACACATTTGACCAATCACAACCAAAAGGGGATGTCATCATCTAGGCATTATATGGAGTCAAACTTAAAGGTTACAATGAAATCCTTCCATAAATACGACCTATAGACTATGCTAAAGGTTTTGGGGTTTTGGGCTTGGGCAGCCATCAAGGCTGAATGATTGCGACCAAAAGGGGACATTCTCATCTAGATATTATTTGGAGTCATCCTACCAAGGTACAATGAAATCCCTTCATAAATATCACCTGTAGACTGTGCTAAAGGTTTTCGGGCTTCAAGCCCCTGTAGCCATCACAGTTGCCTAATGGTGTCCAAAAGGGGCTGTTCTCATCTAGACATTATATGAAGTCAATCTTCCAAGTTACAATGAAATCCCTTTATAAATATGACCTGAAGACTGTGCTAAAGGTTTTCGAGCTTTGGGCTTGGGCAGCCATCATGGTTGAATGATCGCAACCAAAAGGGGACATTCTCATCTGGACATCATCTGGAGTGATCCTACGAAGTTACAATGAAATCCCTTCATAAATATGACCTGTAGACTGTGCTCAAGATTTTCGGGCTTCGGGCACCTGTAGCCATAACAGTTGACCAACCACAACCAAAATGGGATGTTATCATCTAGGCATTATATGGAGTCAGCCTAACAAGTTACAATGAAATCCTTCCATAAATACGACCTATAGACTATGCTAAAGGTTTTTGGGCTCGGGTAGCCATCAAGGCTGAATGATCGTGACCAAAAGGGGACGTTCTCATCTAGACATTATTTGGAGTCATCCTACCAAGCTACAATGAAATCCCTTTATAATTATGACCTGTAGACTGTTCTAAAGGTTTTCAGGCTTCGGGCCCCTGCAGCTGTCATAGTTGCCCAATCATGTCCAAAAGGGGATATTCTCATCTAGACATTATATGAAGTTAAACCTACGAAGTTACCATGAAATCCCTTCATAAATATGACCTGTAGATTGTGCTAAAGGTATTCAGGCTTTGGGCTCAGGCTGCCATAATGGTTGAATGATCGCAACCAAAAGGGGACATTCTCATCGGGGCATCATCTGGAGTGATCCTACAAAGTTACAATGAAATCATAAAATATGATCTGTAGACTGTGCTCAAGATTTTCGGTCTTCGGGCACCTATAGCCATCACAGTTGACCAATCACGACCAAAAGGGGATGTCATCATCTAAGCATTATATGGAGTCAACCTAACAAGTTACACTGAAATACTTCCATAAATACAACCTATAGACTATGCTAAAGGTCTTTGGGTTCGGACAGCCATAAAGGCTGAATGATAGTGACCAAAAGGGGATGTTCTCATCTAGACATTATTTGGAGTCATCCTACCAAGCTCCAATCTACATAGAAATCTCTTCATAATTATGACCTGTAGACTGTTCTAAAGGTTTTCGGGCTTCGGGCCCCTGTAGCCATCACAGTTGCCCAGTCGTGTCCAAAAGGAGACGTTCCCATCTAGCCGTTATATGAAGTCAACCTACCAAGTTACAATGAAATCCCTTCATAAATATGACCTGTAGACTGTGCTAAAGGTTTTCGGGCTCGGGCAGCCATCGTGGTTGAATGATCACAACCAAAGGGGACAATCTCATCTGGGCATCATCTGGAGTGATCCTACAAAGTTACAATGAAATCCCTTCATAAATATGACCTGTAGACTGTGCTCAAGGTTTTCGGGCTTCGGGCACCTGTAGCCATCACAGTTGTCCAATCACGGCCAAAAGCGGATGTCATCATCTAGGCTTTAAATGGAGTCAACCGAACAGGTTACAATGAAATCCTTCCATAAATATGACCTTTTGCGTATGCTAAAGGTTTTTGGGCTCGGACACCCATCAAGGCTGAATGATCGCGATCAAAATGGAACTTTCTCATCTAGACATTATTTGGAGTCATCCTACCAAGTTACAATGAAATCCCTTCATAAATATGACCTGTAGACTGTGCTAAAGGTTTTCGGGCCCCTGTAGCCTTCACAGTTGCCCAATCACTTCCAAAAGGGGACTTTCTCATCTAGACATTATATGACATCAATCCACCAAGTTACAATGAAATTCCTCAATAAATATTACCTGTAGACTGCGCTAAAGGTTTCCGGGTTTTGGGCTTGGGCAGTTGTCACAGTTGGCAGATCACGCCCAAATGGGGAAATTCTCATCTAGACATCATAAGGAGTCAGCCTTCCAAGTTACAATGAAATCCCTCCATATTAAACATGACCTGCAGACTGTGCTAAAAGTTTTTGGGTTTCGGGCTTGGGCAGCCATTACGGTTGACAGATCATGCCCAAATGGGGACGTTCTCATCTGGGCATTATACAGAGGCACCCTACCAAGTTACAATGAAATCCCTTCAAAAATATGACCTGTAGACTGTGCTAATGGTTTTGGGGTTTTGGGCTCGGGCAGCCATACCGGTTGACCGATCGCGACCAAAGGGGGACATTCTCATCTAGACATGACCCCAAACCAGCATATGAAATTTCTTGGCGATCAAACAAGAACTGCGGGGTGTAGCTTGTGCTAAAGGAAAATGACTCCCAGACTAACAGACTTCCGCACGTGTGATGGCAGCAGCTTATCTTGACTTTGTCAAGTTAAACTAAAAATGGGTTTCTTTTTCAGATTCTGTTTTACAAGCAGATGAAATGGTTTTGCGCTCTGAAGGCACACAGAGATAGTGTGGGGCAAGCCCCTTTGCCCCTCTTTGACAGTTGAATGCTGTTTCGTGTAGCGAGTCCGGGTGTGTTAAAGGAGGAAGAGGTGGAGTACTCAGCAGCTGTCCAGTGTCACAGTGTTCTTTGGGGTAGTGGTGGTATTCTGCTTTTTTTTTATCTAGACCCTCGGGTGAGGACCAGTGCAAGAGGGGGGGTCCTCTCAGCAAAGGTGCTACCTCTCCCTGAGGGTGCTGTGTTTGTATTTTCAGGCAAGTACAGTCTGCTACTTATGGGATAAGCTTATATGGTGGGCCATCATTGGCAAGTATAGTCTGCCTCAGGTGGTCGATGTTGGTCGAGTTGGCTTCTGTGTCAGTTTTGTTTTTGGTGTTGAGAAGAAAAGCAACAACGGCCCCTTTCGGGGCCAGGCCTGGGCCGGGTGTGAATGCGCACTACTGCCATTAACAAAAAGGGGCAGCAAGTGGGACACAGGACCAACACTCGCCTCTCAGGAGGTGGGTGACCACTTCTAGGGATGGAGTGATGGATGTTCAGTGTTTTTGACTAAGGTCCATAATGGTTATTATTATTATATTCCATAGTGGTTATTGGGGAGCTGGAGATCGAAAAGAACACGTGTGTGTGCCTGCTAATATAGAAAAAACAGAATTAGTGGGTTTTATATAGTAAAATAAAGAAAATATGCTATTACATGGTTATAAGTAATCGATCCTTGAGGGCATATATTCATTTGGTCTCAACTAGTCTGAGTTCGCTGCCTAATTTTTCTATTCTTAGTTACCTGCTATTAATTGTTGAGTGATTATGATAGCTAGATAAGTGAAGGCAGCCCATAATAGTCAATGGTCCCAGCTAATCTGAATTCGCTGCATGTATATTCACCATCCCTTGTGCCCAGTGTGGGCAGCTCGCATTTGTAATGCAGACTTTGACTGAATGGTAGGGGAAGGCACCCATAATGGTCAATGGTCTCAGCTAATCTGAATTCACTGCCTAGGGTTTCCCTATAAATACTATTCGTTCGTGGAGATAATTTAGTTGTTATGATAGATAGACAGGTTAAGGCAGTCCGTAATAGTCAATGGTCTCAGCTAATCTGAATTCACTGCCTCTTTTTCACCATCCCTTGTGCCCAGTGAAGGCAGCTCATTATATTTGTGCATTGCTTTAAGTTAAAAGGGGCGAGAGCACACTATGATGCTTAGATGCCACACCCGAGGGTGTTTCCTGCTCCTTGCCCCCGTGGATTGATCCCTACCTCACTTTATTTGGGTTATCTTGATAGGGTGCGATCGAGATTAAGATTAAGGGAGGAGAGCAGGCCAGACGATCATGTGCCACACCAGAGGGTGTTATTCCTGCTCTTCACCTCCCGAGTTTGATTCCTACTTGAGTTAACATCATTATGAAATGTTTTAATTAGATGGGTTGATATCAAGATTAAGATTAAGGGAGGGAAGGGGACGATGCGATCATATGCCACGTCCTAGGGTGTTATTCCTGCTCTTTACCTACCCGTTTGATTCCTACTTGAGTTAATATGGGATGTTTTAATTAGATGGGTTGAGATCAAGATTAAGATTAAGGGAGGGAAGCAGGCCATACGATCATGTGCCACACCCGAGGGTGTTATTCCTACTCTTTCCCTCCCCAGTTTGATTCCTACTTGAGTTGATATGGGACGTTTTAATTAGACAGGTTGAGATCAACATTAAGATTAAGGGAGGGAAGCAGGCCATACGATCATGTGCCACACCCAAGTGTGTTATTCCTGCTCTTTAGCACCCCGGTTTGATTCCAACTTGAGTTAATATGGGACATTTTAATTAAATAGGTTGAGATTAAGATTAAGGGAGGGAAGCAGGCCATACGATCATGTGCCACACCCGAGGGTGTTATTCCTACTCTTTACCTCCCCAGTTTGATTCCTACTTGAGTTAATATGGGACGTTTTAATTAGATAGGTTGAGATCAACATTAAGATTAAGGGAGGGAAGCAGGCCATATGATCATGTGCCACACCCGAGGGTGTTATTCCTGCTCTTTACCTCCCCGGTTTGATTCCTACTGGAGTTAATATCATTATGGGACATTTTAATTAGATAGGTTGAGATCAAGATTAAGATTAAGGGAGGGAAGCAGGCGATGCGATCATATGCCACATCCTAGGGTGTTATTCCTGCTCTTTACCTCCCTGGTTTGAATCCTACTTGAGTTAATATGGGACGTTTTAATTAGATAGGTTTAGATCAAGATTAAGATTAAGGGAGGGAAGCAGTGCATGTGATCATGTGCCACACCTGAGGGTGTTATTCCTTCTCTTTACCTCTCTGGTTTGATTCCTACTTGAGTTAATATGGGACATTTTAATTAAATTAAGGTTGAGATCAAGATTAAGGGAGAGAAGCAGGCCATACGATCATGTCCACACCTGAGGGTGTTACTCCTACTCTTTACCTCCCCAGTTTGATTCCTACTTAAGTTAGTATGGGACGTTTTAATTAGATGGGTTTAGATCAAGATTAAGATTAAGGAAGGGAAGCAGGCCATATGATTATGTGCCACACCTGAGGGGGTTATTTCTTCTCTTTACCTCCCTGGTTTGTTCCTACCTGAGTTAATATGGAACGTTTTAAGAGAGGGAAGCAGGCCATGACGATCATGTCCCACACCCGAGGGTGTTATTCCTGCTCTATCTCCCACTGGTTTGGTTCCTAATTACAGGGTGATTATTTTATGGCATTTTTAGCTCAACTTGGTTTTTATTAACCCTACACTTTCATCAACAAAGGGGTCATATATAAATACACCCATGACCCTCTCCAATACTGCACAAAACTGTGTCTTTGCAAAAGTGACCCATAATCATACTTATATGTCGTCACTTATAAACAAACAACAGAAACCGATAAACGGTTCAAACCAGTTTCCACTTATGTTTGTGGTTAAATGCACTATGCACAAATTCAAGAGGCCTATACGGCCCAACTTATCCTGTACCAAACGCACTCATGAACTCTAACTCCGAGGTCAAGTACAGGTAGACTTCATTTAACCTCACTGTGCTTTTAGTAAATAGCTTCCTTGGCTACTCTGGGCTACATATTGGTGTCTGCCCTCCCCTTCTTATTCTTATCTATATTTTTTGACATGGGGGGGGGGGGGGAGATAACCAGGCCTGGATCCACTCATGTCAAACTGCCAATAGACATTCATAGAACCTTTTGCAGCCATTGTTTGGACTTTGTTATGGTTGGCCCCACAGTATAAAAAAAAACCTATTAATATTTTTGAAATAGTAGCTATGTTTTTTGGACGGGTGAGGCGGAAGATATGCAGGTTGGACATCTCCCCCACCCCAATCCCATCCATGTGTTCGGGAAAAGTCCCCAAAATTGCTGGAAAGGTTCTAAGATAGCCTATTTTCAGTTCACTGGTCATTATTCAATGGTGTAAGCCAAGTTGAAACTGTTTTTAATTTGTTCTATATTTTTTGACATGGGTAGGGGGGAAGATAACCAGGCCTGATTATCTCCCCCCCCCCCCCCCCCACACCCATGTCAAACTCCCAATAAACATTCATAGAACCTTTTGCAGCCATTGTTTGGACTTTGTTATGGTTGGCCCCACAGTGTAAAAAAAACCTATTGATATTTGTGAAATAGTTGCTTCTGAGATTTCTATTCACTGGTCATGTATATATTAAAGAGTTGAACCACTTTTTTTGTGTTAATTTCAGTGAAAATTCCATAAATAAATGTTCTTATCTTTATCTTTTTGTTCAGTTCTTTTTATATTTTATTTTTGAGGTGGGGTGGGGTGGGGGTGGGGATATCCAGGGGGGGATAATCTATGTTATCTCCCCCCCCTGGGGGGGGGGGGGGGGGTAACCTAGGTTATCTTCTCACCGGGGGAAGATATCCAGGGGGGGGGGGGGAGGGAGATATTGTGGCACACCAGGTCTTTTTAAAGAATTTTCATCATGTTGAAATAGTTGTTTCAGATTACATTTGTTAACTCATAATTGGTGTAATAAATTGTTTCAAGTCCAAACTGGGTTCTCACAGAATCTGACAATTTACGTTTTATTTGTTTTCACTTACCACATGTTTCTAAATAGGTGGATAATTATTTCCTTTCAACATTTCCAATGGTGCAATTTTTACAGAAGCATGATTTTGACTGGTTTCGGTTTACCTTGAAAATCAAAATGAATTTTGAAATTTCCTTGACCGACCACCCACCCCCCTCCCTCATATTGATATTTTCAAAATTTAATAGTTTGTAGTTTCTCTTTGATGTATTGTTCCCCATCTTCACCTTTTTATGTCTACCCATACTATGTATGGTACACATAATGCCGGCATCCAGGGTGGCCATCCGTCGTTCGTACATCCTTTGTCCGTCCGTCTGTCCATCTGTCCGTCTGTCTGTCTGTCCACCCGGCATCCGTATCCATTTCTTTGGCATTCGATAACTTGAAAAATATTGCTTGGATTGTCAAGTTACTTTATATTTGTGTTCAGGTTACTGATGTGCCAAGCTGTATAGTTTTTGGTGTAAATATGATAAATTGATCCTGAGATATTAACCCTTTAACCTTCAAATTGAAAATTCTTCCCATTCCTTTGGCATTCGATAACTTGAAAAATATTGCTTGGATTGTCTAGTTACTTTATATTTGTGTTCAGGTTACTGATGTGCCGAGCTGTATAGTTTCTGGTGTAAATCTGATGATTTGATCATAAGATATTAACCCTTTATCCTTCAAATTGAAAATTCCTCCAATCCCTTTGGCATTCGATAACTTGAAAAATATTACTTGGATTGTCAAGTTACTTTATATTTGTGTTCAGGTTACTGATGTGCCGAGCTGTATAGTTTTGGGTGCAAATCTATTATTTTGATCCTGAGATATTAACCCTTTATTCTTCAAATTGAAAATTCCTCCAATCCCTTTGGCATTCGATAACTTGAAAAATATTGCTTGGATTGTCAAGTTACTTTATATTTGTGTTCAGGTTACTGATGTACCGAGCTGTATAGTTTTGGGTGTAAATCTGTTATTTTGATCCTGAGATATTAACCCTTTATCCTTCAAATTGAAAATTCATCCAATCCCTTTGGCATTCGATAACTTGAAAAATATTGCTTGGGTTGTCAAGTTACTTTATAATTGTGTTCAGGTTACTGATGTGCTGAGCTGTATAGTTTTTGGTGTAAATCTGATAATTTGATCCTGAGATATTAACCCCCTCTATCCTTCAAATTGAAAATTCCTCCAATCCCTTTGGCATGAGATAACTCAAAAAATATCAATCCGATTGTCATGTTACTTTATATATTTATTCAGGTTACTGATGTGCTGTGCTGTATAGTTTTTTATGTAAATCTGATAATTTGATCCGGAGATATTAACCCTTTATCCATCAAATTAGACACTCCTCCAATCCATTTCTATATGTACCCATACCTTGTATGGTGTACATAATGTCGGCATCCGTGGTGGCCCTTCGTCATACAGCTTTCTACTAGTTGCGCATATGGGTACACATATGACGATTTCATCAGCCGATTTTTGAACCATGATATTGCCCCCCGAAAGAAAGTTGCCACTTTCAAGGTTTACAAATTTTTCCACAACCCTAGCCAAACCATGTAATAAACAGAAAACTACCCTTTTAATTGGTATGGAACCAAGTGGTGATTACTGGTGATCCCTATCAATTTTCAATGTTAGTTTTGTCCTAAGTCCATTTTTTAGCTCACCTGAGCGAAGCTCAAGGGGAGATTTACTGATCACTTTCCCTCCGTCGCCCATCCATCGTCTGTCGTTAACTTTACATTACCGACTTCTTCTCACGAACTGCTGGACCAAATTCAACAAAATTTGCTGTGCATGTTCCTTATCATATGTCAATTCAAGTTTGTTCAAATCATGTTGACCCGCCCCTCGGTAGGGCCACGCCCCTCGGTAGGGCCACGCCCAAAAAGGGTGCTTAATTATTAAAAAATCTTCTCATCTCACCAGCAGTAGCAGAGACTTGATATTTGGTGTGCAAATTCCTTTTGAGGTGTAGACTCAGATTTGTTCAAGAGAGATTCGAGGAGCTATATTTGCCTTCGTTATGGAAGGGGCAAGAATTTTTGCCAAGCCTAAAATTTCTATTTTCCAAACCGAGGGGCAGATTTCTACCAAATTTGATATGAGGGCTTATTGGGTCATAAGTACTTAATTTATGCCAAAATATTTTTCCCCCTCGCCCCATGGGAACAGGAGGAGCTAAAAATAGAAAAAATTAAAACGCCCATATCTCCAAAACTACATGGCACTGAGAATCTTATTTGGTATGAAGCTTCTTTAGGACCAACAGAATGGAATGGTAAAAAAAAAATTCCTATCGGTTTTATCATGGGGTACTTTTGGGGGACTTTGAAAAAGTTCTGAGTCAGCATTTTTTAACACTGTGGGTAATGGGAAAAACATTTAACACTACTTTTCTCCCAAACTCTGCTCCAAAAGCTTTCAAATTTCACATATAACATCTTTGGAAGATTGTTTCACATGAGTATTGAAATCATTTCCCTGGGTCCATATTTGGGTTCTCTATGGGAGCCTAAATGTTCAAATTAGTGCAGTATGAGGAATATTCTTTAAAAATCGTCTTCTTCAGATTTACCAATAAGAATCTTTTGATATTTGGTATGCAGCATGCTTAGGGAGGTGAGATTCAAGTTTGTTCAAGCCAAATTCCTGGGTTCATATTTAGGCTAAAAATTTGGGGTCCCGGTCCGGACTTAGACATTTTGGACCCAAATCCGGAAATGAGTTTTTTGGGGGTTTTTTTATGTGTTTCGGTCAATTTTAAGACAAATTTTTTTTTTTTTTTACACTGAAAATTTGGGGTCCGACTTTAAAATCCAGAAATTAGTTTTTTGTTTTTTTATGCGTTTTGGTCAATTTTAAGAAGAAAAAAAAATTTTATTCTGAAAATATTTTGTTTGGGACTTCAAAAATTTCCGAACAAAAATAAAAAAAATCTGTTTTTTATGTGTTTATCTCAATTTTGGGACGTAAAAGTGCAGGAACGGAAAATAGAAGGAAAATCCTGTGCATTGTGCGGGCACAATCGCTTCATCTAGTTGGTATATGCTTTTTATTATAGGAGGAGCATATGCAGCTTATTTAAGTCAAGTCCCTGGTTTGATATTTAGACTACCATGTTAGCTGAGTGCCTAAGGCCCCCTAGGGCCTCTTGTTTGGTTTACTTCTTGGATGTTCTTTATTTAATGTCATGTATATATTCCACCCCAGGTCTGTTGTTGGGCCAAGATTATTTTCCCCATCAGGAATCAAAATTAAAAACATTTCATCCCTACTTAAATAAAATTTATAATCATTTTGATGTCTGTTTTCTATCAATGAATTTAGATTTGCTCCAAATTATCTTGCGAATCACTTTCATAAAAAATTGTGATCAGTTAAACTAACTTGGGTGTTTGGTGTTTGTACCCATGAAAAAATAATTCATTGTCTGTAGGACTGATGGAAAAGAAAGTGCTGGGCCGACCACCAGTTTCTCTTCCATCGCCATAGAGCCTATTATTTGTTATTTGATTTTTTTAGTAAAATGGAAATTTTAGCCAAATTGTCTGCCAAGGTTTCAAATCATCAAAACATGGGATGGAAAATAATTTTAATGATATTTATTCAGTATCAAATGGCACAAGATAATAAATAGTTAGCCAGCCTTAAATTTTTCCAGTAAATTATTGCAAAATAACGGATGCAAAAATTGAAGGCTGGCTAACTATTTAATTTATTAAGAGGAATAGAAGTTATTTCACAATTATTTATTGGTGCTTTTCAGTAAATAATTGCAAAAGAATGGATGCAGAAATTGAAGGCTGGCTATTCCATTTACTGAGAGGAATAGATGTCAAGTTATTTCGCAATTATTTATTGAAAAGCACCGCTTGGTGCTTTTCAGTAAATAATTTTGAAATAACAGGTGGAAAAATTGAAGGCTGGGTAACTATTTAATTTACTTGGAGAAATAGATGTTATTTTGCGATTATTTATTGAAAAGCACCTTTTGATCCTTTTCAGTAAATAATTGTGAAATAATGGATGCAAAAATTGAAGGCTGGGCATTTAATTTACTAAGTGGAATAGATGTCTAGTTATTTTGCGATTATTATTGAAAAGCACCGCTTGGAAAAATTGAAGGCTGGCTGAATATTTAATTGACTTGGAGAATTTGAACCAAATACACACACCCACATACTTGAGCTGTCTCTCTCTCTCTGAGAGAGATGGGGTACTTAATACTTTTCTGAGAGAAAGAGAGAGAGACAGGCAGAGAGGTGGGGATACATTTCCTTTAAAGTCCATCCTGAACAATAATGTTTTCCAACCGTCCATCTTCCCAATGACCTAGTTCATCAACCGTCTGGATTCTTGCACCAACCCTCATTTTTCCACTCCAAAACTTTACAGTCACATTTGTCAAATCAAAGCACTCACAAATAAAATTTGTTTTAAAAAATATATTTTTCAGTTGCTAACAATACTACCTATTTACAGTTGTGACAATGTATGGTAGGTTGTGATTATCAGTCATACCAGAGTCTGATTGGATAATGGTAATTAGTGGGTGGGAATTAGCTCAGCATCAGCTTGTCATACCTCCGTGATCACTCTGCGATTAAATCCTTCTATTATTCACACATTTTCAACATGTTTTTTATTCAAACATGTACCTTTGTAATATTTGTGGATTATAGAAGAAAAAATTGCATCAATTCGTGGAATTTGACAAGTACATTTTCAAAACTTAACTCATGTGTTGTGATTTTTTTCTGGTTGTAAGAACAACAAATAAGTTATTTCACATTACAGGGTATTTCCTGTGGCCATATATAGTAACCAAAATGGGGTTGGCACCTGGTCTTTATCACTGGATTTTACAGGTGTTGGAAATGGGGTCGCTGAAGGAGCGTAATGTAATATTTCCATACAATGCTATGTCAGTCTTGTTCACTAGAAATAATTGTTTATTTCTCAGTCAATGAAAATTAACCCTCTGAACAGTGACACCAAAACACCAAAATTTCAAGCTTCAAATTTTTTCCATAAAGCAACTGGGATTTTAACCAATCCCATCTTCTTTAACAAAACTCCTAGAGTGTTAATGAGAGAGGGGTGCAGTTTGGGGGCCTTCAGTATGGAGTTTTTCTCTAAAGTATACAGAGAGTAATCGCTTGACTGGACTGGTTACATGAAATAATTCATGAGAGGTGAGGGACGTTGTACAAACACAAGTGTGCGAATATGCACAAGTGTTTTACAACATAGTCCCTCGCCCAGTCCAGTCAAGCTATTACTCTGTTTATTACTTTTCATTATTAACGATAATTACATTATTTAACCCTTTACCTAATGTAACAGACAAAACTGACCAGCACTATTCTAAAAAATCGTCAATTTTCATTATTTTTTCATTTTTTGTCTCTAAAACATAGGTTATGACCCCTCATTGGAATGAGCTCATCGAGCTCGTTGCAATGAGGGGTCTTAGCCTATGGTTTTGAGCCATAAAATGAAAATAATAGTTATTCAAGAATTTTTTTTGCAAATGTCATCTGCTTTTCATGTTAGGTGAAGGGTTAAAAAAACAATGAAGTCCCCATTACACCCACGGCAAAGCGTCTTCTTTTACGCGTGCAGATACATGATACAATTGTTGATTGCATAATTCACTTGTGAAGTTATCATTTATAAACCCTGTAATCCCAGTAAATCACACTGGAAAGTAATAAATACTTTTCACCCTTTTCTTACATTGTTTCTGGAGTTTATGTGCAGCCTGATTGTAATCACAAGTTTTAATTTACAGGATAGTGTGGTTCTGTTTGACGTTACATAGATCCAATGCACCCACCCTTTACCTTACATAACAGATGACAATGCTTGACAATTATCGAATAACTAAACAATTTAAATGTTTGACTAAAAGAGCTCATTCAAATCAAGAGTTATAAGCTAAATTTTTTGTGGCAAAAATTGGGAAATATAATAAAATTTGAATGGTGGTTTCCGTAAAAATATAACGAGTTAGGCTGGAGTTAGGGAAATGATGAGTTAGGTAAAGGGTTCAAACAGTTTTATGATTGAAGGCTTGACATCTGATGCAAGTATTCCGATCATTGTAATAAATACACAGAACAACACATGCATGTGAATGAGTTAATCAAAATGGCATGAGTGCCAGCACGGAAGAATAAAACGAGAGGCCATAGGCCTCAAGTTTTATCCTTCTGGGATGGCTCAATTGCCATATCAATTAACCCATTCACATGCGTGTATCATTCTGTGTTTATTACATGCCTTCACATCTATAATAGCAGTTATTACTAGGACACTCAGCAATTCATTTGACAATCGTCCCATGAGTTCCCATGTGTTCTATGTGCCAGTTGTGCCATTTACAATGATGTGTACTTGATGCAATATGAAAGGGTTAATGTGTTGTAGTATTGAATGACTAGTTATTTTGGTTTTTTGGGCTGTCAAGTCACGGATAAATGTTTGTTACTTTGTATCAAACTGCCAACAGTCGAGTGCACTGCAGGTTGTTTTTTCTGCATGGGCAGCAGTGAGCATGTGCCTGTCGTTATAACATTGTCTTCTACAGACAAATTTGACATTCTTCTCTTTGATGAGGTGTTAATTGCAGATTATAATGCTGAAAAAAATCCCTCAGTGTGAGTAACGATGCTTTCAGAATAAATTGACTGTTGGGTACTTTACAAATGTGTTTCATGAAAACCATGTTTTGATTTTATTGAACTATTTAAAAGTATTAACGCATGTCATAAAAAAAAACTTTTTAAAATGTAGCATTTTAAAATTTGTTTTTCAATGGTCAATTTCAGACGAGGGGCTCTTGGACTGTGGGGGCATATCATAATTTCTTTCCAAACCACTTTCATGACTCGCAAATTGCAAGGAATAGGTAAATGTAAACGTGGAACTGTTTGTGACTTTTGTCTTAGCAGTGAACAGAAAAAGATACTCAAAAAGTTAGGATTACATATTCACTCGATGATCTTATCAAATTCAAACTACTCAAGGTAAGAGGCTCTTTGCTAATGCAGTTAACTAATAACTATGCCTAACTACAATTTACAAACTGGTTGGAAAATTCTTAATTAATATCAATGATAGTTGTCCCTCACTGCAAATGCGCACTCGTGGGAACAAATTGCACACACAATTTTTAGTCCCCTACCGGCATCGCCGGAGGGGACAATAGGTTTGCACTATGTCCATCCGTCAGTCTGTCAGTCACACTTTAGTTTTCTGGAGTTTTTTTGGAAATGCTTCAACGGAATGATTTCATTTTTGGTAAACTACTATAGAATGATGACTTACAGATCAAGTTTGAGTTTCATGCTGATTGCATTATTCTTGTGTGAGTTATGGCCCTTGGAAATATGGAAAAGTGCCAAAATATCAGTTTTCCAGACTTTTTTGGGAAATGCTTCAACAGAATGATTTCATTTTTGGTAACCTACTATAGAACGATGACTTACAGATCAAGTTTCATTTGCACTCTGTCCATCTGTCAGTCTGTCAGTCATACTTTAGTTTTCTGGACTTTTTTGAAAATGCTTCAACCAAATGATTTCATTCTTGGTAACCTACTATAGAACGATGACTTACAGATCAAGTTTGAGTTTCTTGCTGATTGCATTATTCTTGTGTCAGTTATGGCCCTTGGAAATATGGAAAAGCACCAAAATATCAGTTTTCCGGATTTTTTTTGGAAACGCTTAAACGGAATGATTTCATTTTTGGTAACCTACTATAGAATGATGACGTACAGATCGAGTTTGAGTTTCATGCTTATTGCCTTATTCTTGTGTGGGTTATGGCCCTTGAAAATATGGGAAAGCACCAAAATATCAGTTTTCCAGACTTTCTTTTGGAAATGCTTCAACAGAATGATTTCATTTTTGGTAACCAACTATAAAACGATGACTTACAGATCAAGTTTCATTTGCACTGTGTCCATCCATCAGTCTGTCAGTCTGTCTGTCAGTCATACTTTAGTTTTCCGTACTTTTTTTGGAAATACTTCAACCGAATGATTTCATTCTTGGTAACCTACTATAGAATGATGACTTACAGATCAAATTTGAGTTTCATGCTGATTGCATTATTCTTGTTAGCCCGACTGTTTACAGTGAGGACTATAGTAATGACTTTTGTCTCTCTGTCCGTCTGTTAACATTTAGAGTTTTGGTTAAAGTTTGTGGTTAAAGTTTTTTACTGAAGGTTCAAGTGGGTTTTTTTTTTTTTCCTGTTTAGTTGACATTTGGAGTATTGGTTAAAGTTTGTGGTTAAGGTATTTTATTCAACCTTCAAGTACAGGCTACACCCGGTAGTTCTTGTCTGATCGTCACAAAATTTCATATGCAGGTTTTAGGTCATGTCTACATGAGAACGTCCCCTTTTGGTCGTGATCGGTCAACCAGTATGGCTGCTCGAGCCCAAAACCTGAAAACTATTAGCACAGTCTACAGGTCGTATTTATAAAGGGATTTCATTGTAACTTGGAAAGATGCCTCTGTATAATGCCTAGATGAGAACGTCTCCTTTTGGGCATGATCTGTCAACCGTGATGGCTGCCCAAGCCCGAAACCCCAAAACTTTTAGCACAGTCTGCAGGTCATGTTTAATATGGAGGGATTTCATTGTAACTTGGTAGGATGACTCCGTATGATGTCTAGATGAGAATTTCCCCATTTGGGTGTGATCTTTCATCCGTGATGGCTGCCTGAGCCCAAAACCCGAAAACGTTTAGCACAGTCTACAGGTCATATTTATGGAGGGATTTCATTGTAACTTGATAGGTTGACTTCTTATAATGTCTAGATGAGAAAATCCCCTTTTGGACGTGATTGGGCAACTGTGACGGCTACAGGGGCCTGAAAACCTTTAGCACAGTCTACAGGTCATATTTATAAAGGGATTTCATTGTAACTTGGTAGGATGACTCCAAATAATGTCTGGATGAGAACATCCCATTTTGATCGCGGTCATTCAGCCTTGATGGCTGTCCGAGCCCAAAAACATTTAGCATAGTCAAAAGGTCATATTCATTGAAGGATTTAATTGTAACTTGTTAGTTTGACTCCATATAATGCCTAGTTAATGACATCCTCTTTTTGTCATGATTGGTCAACTGTGACTGCTACAAGTGCCCGAAACTCAAAAACCTTGAGCACACTCTACAGGTCATATTTATGAAGGCATTTCATTGTAACTTTGTAGGATCACTCCACATGATGCCCAGATGAGAATGTCCCCTTTTGGTTGTGATCGTTCAACCATGATGGCTGCCTGAGCCTGAAGCCCGAAAACCTTTAGCACAGTCTACAGGTCATATTTATGGAGGGATTTCTTTGAAACTTGATAGGTTGACTTCATATAATGTGTAGATGAGAACGTCCCCTTTTGGGCAACTGTGACGGCAACAGGGGCCTGAAGCCTGAAAACCTTTAGAACAGTCTACAGGCCATAATTATGAAGGGATTTCATTGTAGCTTGGTAGGATGACTCCAAATAATATTTAGATGAGAACATCCCCTTTTGGTCGCGATCATTCAGACTGGATGGCTGCCCGAGCCCAAAAACCTTTAGCATAGTCTATAGGTCGTATTTATGGAAGGATTTCATTGTAACTTGTTAGGTTCACTCCATATAATGCCTAGATGATGACCTCCCCTTTTGGTCGTGATTGTTCAACTGTGATGGCTACAGGCGCCCGAAGCCCGAAAATATTGAGCACAGTCTACATATCATATTTATGAAGGGATTTCATTGTAACTCCGTAGGACCACTCCAGATGATGCCCAGATGAGAATGTGCCCTTTTGGTTGCGATCATTCACCCATGATGGCTGCCAAAGCCCCAAAACCTTTAGCACAGCCTTCAGGCCATATTTATGAAGGGATTTCATTGTAACTTAGTAGGTTGACTTCATATAATGTCTAGATGAGAACAGCCCCTTTTGGTCACGATTGGGCAAGTGTGATGGCTATAGGGGCCCGAAGCCCAAAAAACTTTAGAACGGTCTACAAGTCATATTTATGAAGGGATTTCATTGTACCTTGGTAGGATGACTCCAAATAATGTCTAGATGAGAACGTCCCCTTTTGGTCGCAATCATCCAGCCTTGATGGCCGCCCGAGCCCAAAAACCTTTAGCATACTCTGTTAGTCATATTTATGGAAAGATTTCATTTTAACTTGTTAGGTTGACTCCATATAATGCATAGATCACGACATCCCCTTCTGGTCATGATTGGTCAACTATGACTGCTACAGGGGCCGAAAGCCCAAAAACCTTGAGCACAGTCTACAGGTCATATTTATTAATGGATTTCATTGTAACTTCGTAAGATCACTCCAGATGATGCCCAGATGAGAATGTCCCCTTTTGGTTGTGCTCATTCAACCATGATGGAGCACAAAAGCCTGAAAACCTATAGCATAGTCTACAGTTCATATTTATGAAGGGATTTCATTGTAACTTAGTAGGTTGACTTCATATAATGTCTACATGAAAACGACTCCTTTTGGATGCAGTTGGGCAGCTGTGAGGGCAACAGGGGCCTGAAGTCTGAAAAACTTAATCACGGTCCAGAGGTCATATATGAAGGGATTTCAATGTAACTTGGTAGGATGACACCAAATAATGTCTAGATGAGAACATTCCCTTTTGGTCGCGATCATTTAGCCTTGATGGCTGCCCGGGCCCAAAACCCAAAAACCTTTGGCATAGTCTATAGGTCATATTTATGGAAGGATTTCATTGTAACTTGTTAGGTTGACTCCATATAATGCCTAGATGATTACATCCCCTTTTGGTTGTGTTTGGTCAACTGTGATTGCTTCAGGGGCTCGAAACCCCAAAACCTTGAATACAGTCTACAGGTCATATATATGAAGGGGTTTCATTGTAACTTCATAGGATCACTCCAGATTATGCCCACTTTTGGTTGTGATCATTCAACCATGATGGCTTCCCAAGCCCAAAACCCCCAAAACTTGAGTACAGACTACAGGTCGTATTTGTGAAGGGATTTCATTGTAACTTAGTAGAATGACTCAGTATAATGTCGAGATGAGGATGTTCCCTTTTAGTTGCAATCGGTCTACCATCGTGGCTACACAGGCCTGAAGCCCGAAAACCTTTAGCATAGTCTACAGGCCATATTTATGAAGGGATTTCAGTGTAACTTGATAGGATGACTCACTTTGAAATGATTTCACTGTAATTTGGTAACTTTCATTGACATACTTTAACTGTGAGGGCCACATACATTAACTGTGAGGTCATATTAACCCACCTCATATTATTTTTATTAAAACCATAGCATACAGGGAACAGAAATTAACATATCCCAATTATCACAATTCTTGTCTTATTTCATAATCCTTTCATAAACATTAAACATTATCCTTTTCATCAAACACAACACATACACAAGTTAAGCTACAGCGTCATTGACACTTTCATTATCCCCTCCCACAAGAGAGGGATATAGCACAGACCTCGCTCAGTCCATCTATCTGTCTGTCTGTCTGTCTGTCAGTCCATCCATCAGTCCATCCATTCATTCGTCAGTCCATCTGTCTGTCCGAACTTTCTTTATGCCATAACTTAAACAAAAGTTAACAGATTCCAATTCTTTTCAGTACATGCCTCTAGGTCAAGTTTGATGATCAGAATCATCCAATGAAAATTGTTGAAGTTATTGCTCTCCCCAGCCCCCGCCAATTAGGCTTTTTTTTTTCTTTCTTTCCTTCAGTATGCAATTTTAACTCTTCACAGTCACTTCATGCTATTTTGTGTCTAAGCATTGCCATTGCTGTGACAGTCGGGCTGCATGCGTGACATCACTCTAGTGTGAGTTATGGCCCTTGGAAATATGGAAAAGCGCCAAAATATCAGTTTTCCGGACTTTTTTTGGAAACGCTTCAACGGAATTCATGCTCATCACATCCAGGTTATAACATTTGTATAATTATTAATACTCATTAGTCCAGTAGGGGACATTGTATTGCTTCAGCGATACGTGTGCTCTTGTTGTTTCAGGTGTGCAGCTTGCCACACACCTGTGATTTTCACATGTCATGTGCCTGTGATTTTCAAACAGAAAGGCCTGTTTTTGTGACCAGGCAATGCAGGGTGTCCACAGTTGCGATGTATCATCACTATTATGTGGGACCATTGCAGTCCTATAAATTGTTAATGATCATTTGCACATTGGCGATTCCCATTGACACTCGATGGTGTTCAGTTGTTTACATTTTGCAGAAGTCAGGTGGCAGTGTTTTGAACTGTTTTCTCAGCATTTCTTACTGATTTTGCATCGTAGACAATGTAATAATACAAGCAGTTAAAATTAACGGATATCTGGTTGATATCTGGTTATGCCCAATGGTTAGCCAGTTACAAAAATGGGCCAACCATTTCAGCACTACATAGAACACATTGGAACTCAGGGTATGAACTATACACAAAAAGAACACATTTTATCGCCATCCAAATTTGCGAGGGGAATCCATGTTATTATTTTTAGCTATTGCTAGCGATTCAAATTGTAATTGCAGTGCATGATTTGTAAGAAATTCCAGTAAAATTTTGCTTCTATTTAAAAATGGTCTTCAATGATTTCTGTTCGGCACATGTTTGCGGAACAGATTTTTAGCTTAACTTGACAAAGTCAAGATAAGCTATTGCCATCACACGTACAGAAGTCTGTTAGTCTGTGAGTCTGTTCACATTTCCCTTTAGCACAGGCTACACCCCTTAGTTTCATATGCAGGTTTGGTGTCTTGTCTAGATGAGAACCTCCCTGTTTGGTCGCTATTGGTCAACTGTGATGGCTGCCCGAGCCCAAAACCCGAAAACCATTAGCAGTCTACAGGTCGTATATATGAAGGGATTTCATTGTAACATGATGGAATACCTCTGTATAATATCTAGATGAGAACATCCCCTTTTGGTTATGATCTGTCAACCATGATGGCTGCTCAAGCCCGAAACCCAAAAACTTTTAGCACAGTCTACAGGTCATCTTTAATATGGAGGGATTTCATTGTAACTTGGTAGGATGATTGTGTATGATGTCTAGATGACTTCCCCATTTGGTCATTTGTCAACCGTGATGACTGCCCGAGCCCAAAACCCCAAAACCTTTAGCACAGTCTACAGGTCGTATTTATGGAGGGATTTCATTGTCCCTTGGTAAGTTGACTCCTATAATGTCTAGATGAGAATGTCACCTTTTGGTCACGATTGGTCAACTGTGATGGCTACAGGGGCCCGAAGCCCAAAAACCTTTAACACAGTCTACAGGTCAGATTTATGAAGGGATTTCATTGTAACTTGGTAGGATGACTCCAGATAATACCTAGATGAGAACGTCCCTTTTTGGTTGCGCTCATTCAACCTTGATGGCTGCCCGAGCCCAAAACCCAAAAAACTTTAGCACAGACTGCAGGTCATATTTATGAAGGGATTCCATTGTAACTTGGTAAGATCACTCAGTATAATGTCTAGATGAGGACGTTCCCTTTTGGTTGCTATCGGTCAACCGTGATGGCTACACAGGCCCAACTCCCTTTAGCACAGACTACAGGTTGTATTTATGAAGGGATTTGGGAGCACAGTGGCATTGCAGTAACTGGTTCTCGTCAGATCACCGAAGTTAAGCAACGTCGAGCCTGGTTAATCATTGGATGGGTGACCATCTGAGCGATCAATTCGGACTCCCTCGTTGTGTCCTTGGGCAAGGCACTTAACCCCAATTGTCCAAATGGGGGCATGATGACTCCGTGTTCTAAGGCATACTACACGTCGATGGTACGCGTGTCTTCAACCAATCTAACCCTGCCTGTGCTGCAGTGCGGAGTTACGATGTTGGGGAGCTGGCAGCAGCTCGTCGTTGCTCAGTGGTTCTCTCCAGGTACTCCGGCTTCCCCCACCTGTAGCCTGTTTGTTATAGGGTTTCCCCATTATTCTTGGTCTTTGAGCTTGAGCTTATGTTTATTGGAAAAGATTTCTTAAGTTTCTCCTGTCACACAAACATCCCAGTTTAATCAGAAAGCCAAAAGATATAAATAGAATCAATTTCAAGCTTCACCAACATTCTCATATGCAGTTCACCAGTGAAAAGCAGTTTGAATTGACACAGTTGTCTAAAGGCCACTGCAGATGCAGAATGCTTTCCACTGTCAAACTAAGTGACTAGATTCAGATTGCTTTCCTCTGTCAAACAGTAACTTTTTAAACTTACTTACTGGTTGCATTCTTTTGTTTTGACATGTATTAGTAAGCCCTATACTATTATAATATTAGAATGTTTCTTTTCATGTACTATCGGTCGATATTACCTGAGTTTGTGTGCTTTCTGAAATAAAACCTGAAGCAGCAAAGCAGGTACTATCGACCGATAGAACATGAAAAGAAACGTTCTAATTATTTTATTATGCCGAACAAAAAATAGCTTTCATTAGTCGAATCCAAAAACATGCTTTTAGTGATGTCATTTCGAATGAATGACGTCTCTTTATGAGTTTCCAGATCACCAAATTCGAAAATGACTTGTTACAAGTGCCGTCGCTTTGGAAGATTCTGTATCACCAAATGTCAGTGTTTACAACTGCATCATGCTGTTCATGTTATAATTCATTATTAATGCTTGTGTGATAAGTGGTATAATAGAATATAAATTCTTCTTGGACGACGACAGTTGTTAGAATTAAGCGGAGTGAAACAATTTATTTTGAACCTGAGGCGGAGACTAAGTGAGGTCAATAAACACTAGTAATACTAAACTTGTGGAAGTATAATTGATTGAACTTGAAGTCACAGTCACATACATGATTCACTAAAGTGGTGAACACCACTTGAGTTTTTAATATTCCTGATTGTTTTGAATTCATTGTTTGTAGTTAAACTTGAAAACACACCCACTGAAGATAACATATTTGTTGGTAAGTTTGTGTCTATCGGTGACGAAAAAAGTTAAACAGACACGGCGCCATCGTTTGGTGTCGAGAAATTCCAATCAGCATGTGCGTAATCAATGCTGATCAATGGAAGTGGATCTTACATTTTCTTTGTTCTCATGTCTCCAAGGAAGAACGTTCCGATAGTTCTCATGTTTTGTCCAAAAACTCCAGTACTATGATTTTTAGAAGGGGTCAAATTAACCAATCGTGGCTGATGTCACAGACGTGAGGCATAATAAGTAAGTTACATTCTTCAGGAAACATGACAAAACTATGGGCAAAACACTGAAAAATTTTGCAAAACGTTTTTAGAACACTGCCTAATTTGGGCATATTTTATGTTGTTTGGTCACAGCATTTACCTTTGCTATTTTAAGGGAATTATATGTCAAGCTTATTCCAATGAGAGGGTCCCATAATATGTTTTTGTTTAAATTTTGTGGAAATTCTTTTTTTAAATAATTAAAATAACAAATTTTGATATTGTGTGCATTGGGTAAAGGGTTAATATTGACAACACTGAGACAAATGCTTAAACTGAAATAAAAAAAAATGCTGATATTAATTTATTTGCTACATCAAAATTATATTGAGTGATTGTGCCTGAACCAGGTACATTTCACCTTAGATGATGGCCTCAGATCAGTAAATTTACTGTCTTTGACCCACAGCCAGGTCAAAATCAGTGGCTGTAAACTATGTCAAAATTACAAACTGAGAAGACAGATCATTATTTATTAATTTCCAGCTTTGCTTAGAAGATTACTTTGCATCTCATCTTGTGTATAAAGGCCCTTATTTTAATTTTATCCTTTGTTTTTTCAGGATGATTTTATAGTGATGCAAAATGAACATCTGAAGGCAAGAATTGACAGCTTGGGAAGGCTAGTCAGTCTAACTGTGCAAGGTTCTTCCAGGTATGTGAATTGCCTGAACATTTATTTTTAGCTCACCTGACTTTCAGTCAGGAGAGCTATAGTGATCACTCACCGTCCGTCGTCCGGCGTTGTCCGTGAACATGGTGTTTGCATCTTCTCCTCCCAAACAGCTGAACCAATTTAATTGATATTTGAGATAATAGTTTGTTATGACATCGCAATTTGATTTTGTTCAAATCAAGTTGCCTCGCCCGTGGGTAGGGCCACACCCAAAAAGTGTGCTGAAATCTTAAAAAATCTTCTTCTCATGAACCAGCAGTAGCAGAGGCTTGATATTTGGTGTGCAGCTTCCTTTTGAGGTGTAGACTCAGGTTTGTTCAAGAGAAGTTTGTGGGGCTATACTTGGCGTCGTTATGGGAGGGGCAAAATTTTTGGCCCCGCCCAAAATTTCTATTTTCCAAACCGAGAGGCTGATTTGAACCAAATTTTATGTGAGGGTTTATTGGGTCATAAGTACCTAATTTATGCTGATTTTTTTTTTCCGTAGCCCCCATGGGAACCGCAGGAGCTAAAAATAGAAAAAAATTAAAACGCCCATATCTCCAAAACTGCACGGCACCGAGAATTTTTATTTGGTGTGAAGCTTCCTTAGGACCAACAGAAAGAATTGGTAAAAAAAAATTGCCATCGGTTTTATCATAGGGTACAGTTTCGGGACATTGAAAAAGTGCTGAGTCAGCACTTTTTAACACTGTAGGCAATGGGAAAAACATTAAAAAAATCTTCTTCCCCAGATCCAGCAGGCAGAATCTTTTGATATTTGGTATGCAACATTGGAGGGTGGATCTGATTCAAGTTTGTTCAAATCGACCCCCTGGGTTCATATTTGGGCTCAGTATAGGAGCCCGATTTCGAACTTAGTGCATTTCCGGCAAATTTCTTAAAAAATCTTCTCCTCCAGATCCAGCAGGCAGAATCTTTTGATATTTGGTATGCAACATTGTGGGGTGGATCTGATTCAAGTTTGTTCAAATCGGCCCCCTGGGTTTATATTTGGGCTCAGTATAGGAGCCCAAATTTGAACTTACTGCATTTCAGGCAAATTTCTTTGAAAATCTTCTTCTCCAGATCCTGCAGGCAGAATCTTTTGATATTTGGTATGCAACATTGTGGGGTGGATCTGATTCAAGTTTGTTCAAATCGGCCCCTTGGGTTTATATTTGGGCTCAGTATAGGAGCCCAAATTTGAACTTAGTGCATTTCAGGCAAATTTCTTAAAAAATCTTCTTCTCCAGATCCAGCAAACAGAATCTTTTGATATTTGGTATGCAACATTGTGGGGTGGATCTGATTCTATTTTGTTCAAATCGGCTCCCTAGATTCATATTTGGGCTCACTATAGAAGCTCGAATTTGAACTTAGTGCATTTCAGGCAAATTTCTTCAAAAATCTTCTTCTCCAGATCCTGCAGGCAGAATCTTTTGATATTTGGTATGCAACATTGTGGGGTGGATCTGATTCCAGTTTGTTCAAATCGGCCACCTGGATTCATATTTGGGCTCACTATAGAAGCCCAAATTCGAACTTAGTGCATTTCAGGCAAATTTCTTTGAAAATCTTCTTCTCAAGATCCAGCAGGCAGAATCTTGTGATATTTGGTATGCAGCATCCTTAGGGGGGTGAGATTCAAGTTTGTTCAAGCCATATCCCTAGGTCCATATTTGGGCTCACTGTGGGAGCTTGAATTGTAACTTTGTTCAAAATGAGGAATTTTCTTAAAAAATCTTCTTCTTCAGATCCAGCAGTCAGAATGGTTTGATATGTGGTGAGTAGCATCCTTGGGGGGGGGGGGGGGGGGGGATTCAAGTGTGTTAAAGCCAAGTCCATGGGTCCATATTTGGGCTCCCTGTGGGAGTCCAAATTATAACTTAGTCAATATGAGGAATTTTTCTTTAAAAATCTTCTTCTTCAGATTCAGCAGTCGGAATGTTTTGATATTTGGCATGGAGCAACCTTAGGAGGCTGAGATTCACGTTTGTTCAAGCCAAGTCCCTTGGTTCATATTTGGGCTCACTATGGGAGCCTGAATGACAACTTAGTTCAAAATGAGGAATTTTCTTTAAAAATCTTCAGATCCAGCAGATGAATGCTTTTGATATTTTTTATGCAGCATCCTTAGGGGGGTAAGATTCAAGTTTGTTCAAGCCATGTCCCTAGGTCCATATTTGGGCTGATTGTGGGAGCTCGAATTGTAACTTGGTTCAAAATGAGGAATTTTCTTTAAAAATCTTCTTCTTCAGATCCAGCAGTCGGAATGTTTTGATATTTGGTGTGCAGAATCCTTAGGGGTGTGAGATTCAGGTTTGTTAAGCCAAGTCCCT
The DNA here is from genome assembly GCA_031216915.1 of Pictodentalium vernedei. Lineage (NCBI taxonomy): Eukaryota > Metazoa > Mollusca > Scaphopoda > Dentaliida > Dentaliidae > Pictodentalium > Pictodentalium vernedei. Next base: position 244,290,933 of record CM062291.1, read on the forward strand.
GGGTTCATATATGGGCTCCCTGTGGGAGCCCGAATTATGACTTAGTTCAGTATGAGGAATATTCTTTAAAAATCTTTTTTTTTGATCCACTGGTCAGAATATTTGGATATTTGGTTTCAGCTTTTCTTAGGAGGAGCAGATGCAACTTGTTGAAATCAATTCTCTGAGTTGATATTTAGGCTACCATGTCAGGTGAGCGCCCTCAGGCCCCCTGGGGCCTCTTGTTTAACTCCAGTTTTAAATATTTTGTGGAATGACAGCGTATTTGGTGTGCAAGTACATCTTATTGATGACTTGTCCCATGTACAATGAATGTGTTATTTGGAGTATTTTTGTCAGAGTTATTGCCCTTTATGTACTAGGAATTTGTTTCATTTTTTGCAGTCCTTTGCACCTTAGGTGTGAACTCACATTTTTTTGCTCCCATCACCACTGGTGAGTCCAGTGGTTTAGATATGGTCTCAAATCAAGTCTTGGCTGCCTTTGGAGGCAACCAAGACTTGGGACTAGAAACCATTGCCAATATATTGAATGTTGACCACAAATCCTCTTTATGAATTATTTGTAAGAACACATGTTTTGAGGTGATAGAGCTAAGAAAATAAAGGACTGAATATATCATAAATGATGAGTCATGTGATAAAGTTGTAAGTAGTGAACAGATGGCAGCAAAACAAGAAGGCAGGATTCCACTTGCTAATTTTTAGACATTTATAAACTTTAATAATAGGATAATAAGCTTCTAGTTATGTTATTGTTATTGTGTCAAGAGGTATAAAGTATCAACCGGGGAATATTATACAATTATGGACTTTTGTGGTGGTGAATATGATGTGATATGAACCTAAAAAATTTATATTGACTGAGGCGTCATTTTACTGCCACAAAAATCCTTAACTGTTTTATTATACACCATTCTCAAAAAAACATTCTTCTATTTGTCATTTAAAACTTCAGTTATATCAAACAGAAATACTTTTTATTTAACAATAAAATAGTTATCGTCTACAGAATAACATTAAAATAAACAATGTTATAGAGATTACATTTATTGAAATAGAACTTAGAGAGGGGATTTCTAAAAGCTGTATTTAGAAAGTTGATATTCACTGGAAAACTGGTGTACATGGATTTTGGAGTACTACTCACTTGTATAAGATCCAGCCAATAGAAATGTGGTTATTTGTAAAGCATATAATAAAGTGTATGGGCACATTTGTAATTCTATCAGAAAAACATCAGAACGAGTTAAAGTTGAATAAATTGTTTGCACTTTGCCATATTACTTCAGTAAAAGAGTTACATTGAAATACTGAACATGAGCAATGGGTATGGCTGTATATAAATGGATATTTCATTGTCTCTGCTTGTTTTAAGGCATATAATTTTATATTTGTTTTAGAGAACTGATTGCTGATAATTGCCTTGCAAACCAATTTGTTATTTATGATGATATACCATTGTTTTGGGATGCATGGGATGTGATGGATTATCATTTGGAAACAAGGTATTAGTCTTTCCTTTCTTTCACAGACACAAGTTGTGGAAACTATGTTCTCAATGGAGAAACATTATGTGGAGATCTGGTAGCATTTTAATACATTGTGTGGCAACATATGGTAGCCACAGAGTGCTATGGACTTATGTTAGTATGTCGTTTGTAGGTCCATCCATCCATCCGTCCATCCTACCACTCACCCTCCTGTCTGCCTGCCTAACTGCCTGCTGTCCATCTGTCTCATCTATCTCTGTCTCTGCCTCTTGCTCATGGATGAGTGAATAAATATCTCTCATAAATGAATGAATGAATAATGAATACATATGGAATGGGATTGCAGAGAAGAACTTCAGCAAGATCAGTACCTCACAAGCCTGAAAATAAGCAATCTGTCATTTGCAGAATGAGGTCCCCAGAGGGTGAATTTGCTAATGCTATTCCATATGGTTGGCCAATTTATCCTCAGGGTACCTCTTTCTCTTCATTCCTGAGACCTTGATTCAGATTGAGGTTCACCTGGGGTAAATGTAGTGATGCTATTCTTTTGTGCAGGATAGCATCACCAAATTTGCCCTCTGGGAACCTCATTCTGCAGATAACTGTCTGCTTATTTCCAGGCTTGGTACCTCATCATTGTTATATCATAATGAAACAATGTATGTACCAGCACCAGACATTGTGTCGTGTATAAAATTCACGACTGCCCCACCAAGGTAACAGATAGAGGTCAACACATGGAATAAGCATGCATATCAACTTGTTTGTGTCCAGGCCATAACTTTTTAACTGGAAAAATGACAAGTTGATATTTAGTACTGAACTTTATTTTGAGGTGTTCAAATGAAGGTCACAGGGCAATATTTGCCATTGCAATGGGAGAGGCAAGAGTTTGTTTTTTTTCTGTGTCCAAAATTCTCTTTTCAGAACTGATGGGTCGATTTAAACCAAATGTATGTGGTATTATTGGACACATGATTCATGCAAAAAACTTTTTTACACATCGATGAAAATAGAAATATTTTCAAACGCCCCAATGAAAAAATTGCATGGAACACAAAACTGTTATTTGGTAGGAGGCATCATTAGGATGAGTAGAACTGGATGGAAAAACAATTGATATCGGTTTTGTCACTGGGTACCTTGGGGGGGGGGGGGGGGGGGGGGGCTGGATCGTAAACATGCCGAGTCAGCGTTTTTTAAAAATTAAAAAGATTTTCTTCTCCAGAACCATCGATCAGGATATTTGATATATAACTTCCAAAGGGTGATCAGATTCATGTGTGTTCAAGTCAAGTCCATGGGTTGTTTTTGGGCTCCAAACAGGAAACTGAATTTTAACTTGGGAAATGCTAAGTCAGCATTTGATATTTGGTATACATCTTTTGGGAGATTAGCTTCAAGTTTGTTCAAATCAAGCCCCTGAATTCATATTTGGATTCATACAGGTATCCAAATTTGAACTTAGGGCAACATGAGGAAAATTATCAAAAAGTCTTCAAATCCACCAGTCAGAATCTTTGGTATTTTAAAAACAGCATTCTAGGGGTGGCCTTATTCAAGTATGTTTAATTCATGACTGTTGCTTCATATTTGGACACAGAATTTTAACTTGGTGAAATATAAGGAATATTCTTTTTAATGTTTCTTCTTCAGATCTACCAGTCAGAATCCTTTAATATTTGGTATACAGCCTACTTCTGGGGTCAGTGGTGGGGGATTGTGGTGGGTCAGATTCAAATTTGCACATATCAAGTCCCTGAGTCATACTTAATTTATTGGAGAGTGCTGTTGGAATTCTCCAATAAATTGTAACAAAACATGAGTAAAACCTTTTCTAAACTGAGGCTACTCTTGCTGGTAGCTTATTATCTTTGAAAACAATATCCATGTTTCAAATCCTGTTTGAAAAAATAATTTTGCAGTCTACTAGTTAAGAATTTCCCTATTCATATCCACCAATATGAATATTTTGATATTAGGTGGGGGTCAGATTCATTTTTGTTCAAATCAAGTCGCTTGGTTCATATCTGTATGTTAACTTAGTGAAATGTTTTCAGCTCACCTGACTTTCAGTCAGGAGAGCTATAGTGATCACTCACCGTCCGTCGTCCATCGTTGTCCGTGAACATGGTGTTTGCATCTTCTCCTCCCAAACCGCTGAACCAATTTAATTGATATTTGAGATAACAGTTTGTTATGACATCGCAATTTGATTTTGTTCAAATCAAGTTGCCTCGCCCATTGGTAGGGCCACACCCAAAAAGTATGCCGAAATCTTAAAAAATCTTCTTCTCGTGAACCAGCAGTAGCAGAGACTTGATATTTGGTATGCAGCTTCCTTTTGAGGTGTAGACTCAGATTTGTTCAAGAGAAGTTTGTGGGGCTATATTTGGCGTCGTAATGGAGGAGCAAGAATATTTGCCCCTCCCAAAATTTCTGTTTTCCAAACCGAGAGGCAAACTTTGACCAAATTTGATATGAGGGCTTATTGGGTCATAAGTACTTAATTTATGCCAAAAAATTTTTTCCCGTCGCCCCATGGGGACCACAGGAGCTAAAAATAGAAAAAAATTGAAACGCCCATATCTCCAAAACTACACGGCACTGAGAATTCTTATTTGTTGTGAAGCTTCCTTAGGACCAACAGAATGGAGTGGTCAAAAAAAATTTTTATCATGGGGTACTTTTTGGGGACTTTGAAAAAGTGCTGAGTCAGCATTTTTTAACACTGTGGGTAATGGGAAAAACATATAAGACTACTTTTCTCCCAAACCACTGCTCCAAAAGCTTTCAAATTTCACATATAACATCTTTGGAAGATTGTTTCACATGTTTATTGAAATCAATTCCCTGGGTCCATATTTGGGCTATCTGAAAATTTGGGATCCGGGTGGGACTCAGAAAATTTGGGACCAAAATCTGGAAATTTTTTTTTTTGTTTTTTATGCGTTTCGGTCAATTTTAAGACAAAAAAATTTTTTTTTTTTTTTTTTTTTTTTTTTTTTTTACACTGAAAATTTGGGGTCCGGGTGGGACTTGGAAAATTTTTGATCAAAATCCGGATTTTTTTTTTTGTTTTTTATGCGTTTCGGTCAATTTTAAGACAAAAAAAATTCTTTTTTTACACTGAAAATTTGGGGTCCGGGTGGGACTTAGAAAATTTTGGACCAAAATCCAGAATTTTTTTTTTTTGTTTTTTATGCGTTTCTGTCAATTTTAAGACAAAAAAAAAAAAATATTTTTTACACTGAAAATTTGGGGTCCGGGTGGGACTTTGAAAATTTTGGATCAAAATCCGGAATTTTTTGGGGGTTTTTTATGCGTTTCGGTCAATTTTAAGACAAAAAAAAATAATTTTTTTTACACTGAAAATTTGGGGTCCGGGTGGGACTTGAAAAATTTTGGACCAAAATCTGGAAACTAGTTTTTTGGTTTTTTATGCATTTTAAGAAAAATAAAAATTTAGGCTGAAAATATTTTGTTTGGGAAAAAAATCTGTTTTCTATGCGTTTATCTCAATTTTGGGACGTAAAAGTGCAGGAACTGAAAATAGAAGGAGAATCCTGTGTATTGTGTGGGCACAATCACTTCATCTAGTTGGTATATGCTTTTCTTAGGAGGGGGCATATGCAGCTTTTTTATGTCCCTGGTTTGATATTTAGACTACCATGTCAGGTGAGTGCCCGCAGGCCCCCTGGGGCCTCTTATTTAAATCTTCATCACAGCCACCAGTCAGAATCCTTTGATATTTGGTATTAATAACTCTTTGGTGGTAGGTGGGTCAGATTCAAGATAGTCAAGATTCTTCAAATCAAGTCTCTTGTTTCATATTTGGGCTCCATGAGGGAACCCAAATTTTAACTCTGTGCAATATGAGGAATATTCTTCAAGGATATCTTCAGATCCACAAGACTGAGTCTTCTGCTGTTTGCAAATTGCATTACACTAACTCCCAGATTAGTTTGTTCAAGGTGTTACAGTTGACTGATTTTGGATGATACAGGAGGATATGTAATTTTAACATCGAACAATACAGAGAATTTACTATTTGTTTGTTTAACTGGTTGAGAGCTGAAAGCTGCTTTAGTGGCTTTACTTTGTATGCACTGGCTTGATGTTCACTCTGTAACAGAAAAACAATTGAAATAAAATTGTTTGATTCCAGTTTATTGAAGTTTGTAACAAAAAAATTGTTTTTCAACTAAATCTTACTAAACTAAAGAATTTCTTGCCTGTAGTATTGGTTCATGAAAAAAATACTCAAATAGTTTTTCAAATTAATTTAGCTCTCTATCAGGTAAATGAATTCTCACTAGTGATGTGGTCGAGTTATCAACTTAGTCCCTTTTTTTGGCACATTATGTATCTTATTCTCTTTCACAGAAGATTAGTAGTGCTTGTGTGAAAATTACCGTCAACTGGTATTTTAGTGGCAAACCACTCATTGCAGTGCTTGAGAGTCTGAGTTGTGCAATTGCACTTGCATACCTATCGCATGTTGCACTCAATTATAAGGAGTGTGAAAGAAAGCACGTCCCAACACTTCCAAATTGTACCTCTGTACACTGCTGTGGTGGTTGATCACTTTTCCAATAAAATGCTGACTCATCAAATATCATTATTTATTGCTCCTGATTTCTAAAATGAATGTGATGAATTTACAGAAATGTTCATTTTCTTCACTCTTCTATTGCCTTATTCACCAGCAAAGCATATAAGACCCCATTGAACTTGAATGTTAGCTTCTGTGCACTAGAAATGAGCCAACAGTAACTTCCAACCAGAAGGGTGATGCACCTAACCTTAAACAAAATAACCACAACTAAATGGGATTTCAAGACTTAGTACCAAGACTGAACTTGAAACAAAATTGTCCATCGCCAGAGTGCCCAACCCCTTGCCATAAATCATGTTAGGTTATAGAAATAGTAGTCCTAACTGGGATCCTAATGTAGTTAACTTCTCCCACTTTCCTGAGGGCAGTGGTAGGTGAAGGTAATGACTGGAAGGCCCTAGTTTGGACTACAGAAATAGCACCCCTCAACCTATTTTTTCACCTCCATGAATTTGGGAATCTAAGGACTGCTTTGTACATTATTTGAGGGGGGGGGGGGGGGGGCAAATACTACCTTTCTGACAGTGTTGCTCATTGGTATATCATTAGTTTGGTAATGAAAAAATAAGAAATTACTCCAGTATTAAGAGATGCTTAGCATCGACCTTGATATTAAAATAGTTGAATTTATCTATATTTCAGATGTCCTGTTTATGATGTCATGGAACCTGCGGTGATTTGTGACAAGGGTCCTTTAAGAGTAGCTGTGAAGGTATAATGTATCACTATCAATATTAGTCTCAATCTTGACCTAAAGATTTAAATCTCAAATTCATCACAATTTGATATGAAATTTCTGAAACTTGTTGACTGAAATCTATCTGAGCCTTAGTAAGCCTCAGCTCAGTTTGATTTCAGAGATGTTGGTTCAGAAATTTCAAATTGTGACTCATTGGAGATCCTATATGTATGTAACACCCATGTTATATCTTATGGGACATTAAGTTGGCTGAATGGTGTCATATGAAGCAGAGGTGAGAATAATATTAGGCAAGGCTTTAGCCAAGCCTAATATTGTTCTTGCTGACCCTCATGTGACAGTATATCCTCCAATAAACATCCTATGGCATGTGTTTCTTTGAAATTTCATCAGTTATGTTTGCAAACCATTCGTTAAATTTTCCTGTTGACATTCATTTGTTTACAAAAGCAGACAAGTAGAGATGCAGTGCAAGGGTAGGGGAGTAATTCAGCATCTTATTGATCACCAAGAAACCTCCAACATTTTGGGGGTGCATTTACAATTCCACCTGCTTTCCATTGCTTTGAACTGAAAATAAACTTTCTAAAGTGCCAATTAGCCGAATTCAGACTGTGACTTTTGCAAAAAAAAAAAACCCCAAAAGGTGGACAGTGATAATTAATTTACCACCAGTATATCCAATTTGTTGACCATGGGTGTATTCCCCACTCCTTGGTTAATCTGTCTAGCTGGCATAATAAAGAACATCACACATACATTGTCTTCATATTACTGAGTGATATATGATAAATGATAAAATGTTTTTGAGATTCTTTATTTCAGCTGAACTTATTCAGGCATGGCATGTGCAGTGCCTTTATTGAAGCTATATGATTATACCCCTTTTATTAGTCCCCCACAGTTTCATCGTGAAGGGGACTAATGGATTGCACTCTGTATGTCCATCTGTGTGTCTGTCTGTCCATTCCTCTGTCCTGTTACCATCTGTATCTCAGAGATGCTGTGGAGCTTTTGTTTCAAATTTTCAGATTTGATGGGGCATTAGGAAAAATTGATGCACATCAAATTTTTTCCAAAAAAAATTCAAGATGGCCGACTGTTAGCCATTTTTGTTGGAAATTGCTTGTAATTCATTATACGCTCAGAACTTCTGAACGACATTTCCAATGTCAATGATTTTTGGTATGAAGGTCTAGCAGCATAAGATAAATAACATATCATACAGGTTTTTTGTCTCTTGCATAAATTATGCAAATTAGCCTTAACCTTTTTTTCGGGTAATATTTTTCTGTGTATTATGTTGTGTACTGTTAACACCAGTATCTCAGAGATGCTTTGATGCTTTTGTTTCAAATTTGATGGGGCATTAGGAAAAATTGATGTACGTCAATTCTTTTCCGAAAAAAATTCAAGATGACCGACTGTTGGCCATTTTTGTTGGAAATTGCGTGTAATTCATAAAACAATGAGAACTTCTGAATGACATTTCCAATTTCAATAATTTTGGGTATGGAGGTCTAGCAGCATGAGATAAATAACATATACGGGTTTTTTTCTCGTGCATAAATCATGCAAATTAGCCTTACTTAACCCTTTGATACTTTTGTACGTGTTATTAACAATCTAACAGCACGTTGTTACTTTGTGGTCATTTGTTTTGTTATTATTTTTCGATTTTTACAAATTTTAACCTCTGATTCCTGTTTTCTTCTGAATAGTGCTCAGTGACAACCGTTGAGTCAAATGCTATCGCATTTTAAAATGCTAATATAATTCTGCTGTCAAGACTATTTAACTGGTTGAGGGCTAGAAGCCACTATCAGGGCTTTCAAAAAATGAGGATACCAGAGCAAAAGCCAACAAGTTTCTTGCTTATATTTCATATTCAGTCAAAAAATGATATTTTGTTTATATAAGTTGGTTTTATTACAAACTATTGGAGCATGCCTGTGGGCACTCTCCAATAACTTGAAATAAAACAAGTTTTGAATAACAAATTCAAACCACCAAAAATAACTAGCCCTCAACCAGATAATCACTAATGTGAAAATATCTTGTTATTTGTACTTTCCGACGTTTGACGTCGCATTTTGAAAAAGGTTGAAGAAACTGAATTCTAAGTAACGTTTGAACGTCAGGATAATTAAAGTCTCAAAGGGTTAACCTTTTTCCGGGTAATTTTTTTGTGTGTATTATGTTGTGTACTGTTACCACTTGTATCTCTGAGATGCTTTCACGCTTTTATTTCAAATTTTCAGATTTGATGGGACATTATGTAAACCTGATGCACGTAAAAAAAAAATCAGAAAAATACAAGATGGCCGACTGGTGGCCATTTTTGTTGGAAATTGCGTGTGATTTGTTATACGTTCATAACTTCTGATCGACATTTCCGATTTCAATAATATTTGGTATTCAGGTCTAGCAGCACAAGATAAATAACATATCATACAGGTTTTTTTCTTGTGCATGAATTTTGCAAATTAGCCTTACTTAACCTTTTTCGGGTAATATTTTTGTGTGTATTATGTTGTGTTGTGTTACCACCTGCATCTCAGAGATGCTTTCACGCTTTTGTTTCAGATTTTCACATTTGATGAGACATTATGTAAAACTGATATGCATAAATGTTTTGGGGGAAAAAAATCAGGATGGCCGACTGGCGGCCATTTTTGTTCCAGTAAAACCACAGAAATATGGGTAACTTTGGGGGTAGTTTGTTAAGTTGTTCCTTTGATATCCATATTTGTTCGGGTTTTATTGAGGAAATATCAATATATTTCACAGTAATCCACCTAACATGGGGGATGATTGTCTGATTGCTGGCGATCAGCATTGCACTTGTTATATAGTGAACTTTTAAATACTCTTAACCTAACTCGAGTAGCAGTTGACAATTGCAATCTGATATCTTGAATAACTGAACATTTCATTTTTTGTCCCCCCAATGTTTTGGAGGAGGACTATATTGGTACCTAGGTTGATTGTGGTGTAATCAACTCCTATAGTTTTAATGTAAAGATTTGAAGCTTTTAGTCATTATTACCCACATGTTGAGGATGTGCAACGTGTATATAGATGACAGGGAAAAATAATTTTTTAGAGTTTTTAACCTTAGTTGACATAAAACATTTCGAATTTTTTAAATGCTGAGTACCTCATGGTGATTGCAAAGCCTTCTCCAGTTTTGAATGTACAGATTTGAAACTTTTAGACATTGTTGCCCACATACTGAAGATGGGCAACATGTTCATAGATGACAGTAAAAAGTCATTTTTGATATCGTTATTGCCCTTTGTCAGCATAAAGTTTTGAATGTTTTGAAATTCTGGGTACCTCTATGGTTAAATCAACTCCTCCAACAGTTTTGAACATAGAAATTTGAAACTTTTATATGTTGTTGTCCACATGTGGAAGGTATGGAAGCAGTTTGATTTGTTGGGATTTAATGACATTGAACATCCACAGTCACAATGTGTCACACAGTTTTACAGGTGGAGTAAGCCAGAGAACCCAGGGAAAACTGCCGAGCAGCAACATACAGCCGACAAACTATCCAGCTAACTAACCAGAGTTTGCAGTGGCAAGTGCACCTTCAGTGTTCAGTATGCCTCAGTACACAATGCCAACATGTGGACAATCAGGATAAAGTGTCTTGCACATGGACACGATGCAGTTACTGATGGTCAGGATTAAATCAAGGACCTTTTGGTTTTAAGTCCAATGCTCAAATCACCAATCCACTGCACTCACTCCAATTGAAGATGTGCATCATACATATAGGTGATGAGAAAAATAATATTTTTATACTGTACCAATGACCCAGACATAGCTGGTGCTAACTCTTAAAATATAGGGCCAAACACAAATTTTGCCCCCCAATCCCCAAAATTTGCATCTAAAACTAAAGAAAACATGTCCTGAAAGGCCCTCCACACTTCGCCCCTACTGCGCATGCGCAGTGTCAAGGACGTTCCGAAATTGGCGCCATTTATCATTCTAAGTTTGGCCCTTCATCAGTTAACATCTGACTGATCTTTGTGCTTTTAAATCTCAGTTTAAATGATGCCAGACACATAAATATTAGTGAAATGGTGATTCTAAGGAGGATAGAAAAGGAGGAGAGGAAAAGAATGTGTGACAGAATATTATCAGGGCTGTAACTTAAAATTTTTTAATGAAATTATGTTAAGTTACCTATTTTCAAGGCAGCAGCCATTTTGTTGTCATTCTGATTATTTAGTTACACTGTTTTTTTTCAAGTGTTTTTCCTCTCTCCCTGTCCTTTAAGTTCCCCCTTGCTATTCTCCCATGCTTTTGGCATAGTTTCTGTAATTATTATTACTAAAATTTCTTGGGAGTTTTAGCTGAATAACAGAATGAATTCTGTTCTTTCCCCATGTTTACGTCTTCACCTACGGGTGGTTAGGCGTTGTGTTCTGCATCTACCATCTGATGTTCTGCAGTTTCTTCCCTGGAAGTCTCTGTTTTGCATCAGATGGTGTATTTTTGGTAACTAATTTCGGGCCTGGGTGCCTGGAGTCTTATTTTAGTGTTTTTACACTCATTGTTTACATTTACAACAGCCCTCTGTGTGAGGGGGGGATTTCTAAATAATAATATCTTTATGTTATTTTAATCATATCTAGATACATTATTATTGTTCGTAAGTGTTGAATAAATTGTTTAAAATATTTTTAAAATTTTTGTCCACACTTAGGCTTGGGATCCATTGGGGCTCAACGTTACTTTTCAGAAACTTGGGCTGTTCTGAAAAAATATTTTTTCAAAATATTTTGATTTCAATTATTTTTTCTATATTAATGGAGCATATTATTATTATGTATTTTGATTGCCAGGGGTTAGTGCGAGTACCAGGACTTGTTTTCTTTTCACATTGAAAGGATATTGATCAATTGTTTTAAGAGGAAGTCTTCCTCTGACCTTATTATCATTCTATATGTGGTCAGTGTACTCGCATTAACTCCTGTTCTGTATCGTATGATTTCGATGACAATATGGGAAGCGTATGTCACGGTATGTTGTTGGGGATTTGGACACTCCGGTCCTTTCCCCGCAGGGTCACTCTACTTTATCAATTTCTATTTCAGACGATCAAGATTAGGGTGATGTATCTGTGATGTCTTCCAACAGTGTGCCTCCGTCGTCACAATTAATGAAGGGCTAGCGGAAAAGTGCTCATGTAATACGCCAATTGCCTAAGAGGACCCTAGTAGGTTCGACGGCCTTTGACGTCCGCTAGCTCGCCCGGTGTAGCGTCCATTCACCGAATGGTTCGGCAGCCGGGTTCGTCCGTTGCGGTCTAGAAGGAATTTTGGGGTGATGCGAGCACTTTAAAATTAACTTAATGCACACCCAGTGACGGCGGATCGGAGGGAGAACGGAGGAAGCCTTTTAGTCCGGTTCATAGCTCGTTCCGGTCCATCCGGACGGCAAGCGAGAGAGGCCTCTCTCTCGTTCAACAACATCTGGCCCCAGATGTTGTGGTACAAATGTGTCGCTAGCGGAGCATCGTCCGTCGCTCGGGACGCTCCGTTGTATAGGCAGTCCGCTGAGACTGCTAAGGCTTCCTCTTCTCGTCAGCGCACACGACCGCACCTTGGCTGCGTGACCGCCAATATATTACCAGCTTCGCCGATCAAGGATTCTTCGGCGACCAGGTCACACCATCCGGCAGCCAGGGATTCGAGACCGATGGACTCCGGACGTTCGCATAGGAAAAGTATGCGGGAGCCATCTGATGCGGAGCTGCCCTCGGCGAAGCAGCGATAGACTGCGCCTCCGCAGGTCTCGACGCCGGACATTCTTGTGCACATAGCACAGCTTATCGCAGCATCCCAGCAGCTGACAGAAACGGTGTCGGATCGAGAATTATCCGACAGCGCTGGGTCGGTAGCCGGGGACTCGAGGCCTGCAGACTCCGGACGTTCGCATAGGAAGTGTGCGGGAGTCAACGTACACGGAGCTTCCAGCGGCAATGCATCGTAAGTCCGCTACTGCACAGGCCTCGGGAACGGATGTGCTTTCCTTAATAGCACAGTTTATCGCAGCATCCCAGCATCAACTGAATCTGTCGCATATATTTTATCCGACGATGCTGGGTCGGGACGCTCCGCGGAAGCGGGTACGGACGTCCGAAAGTTTCATCCGGTCCGACGGGATACCGAAAGGGATTCGGAGGATTTCAAGCTTTCCCTTTCGGAACAACATATGCTGCGATGCCGGATAAGAAACTGATAGCGTCGGTGGACATCGTCCCTCAGTTCCGACATAGTCCAATAATGTCACACAACTTTCGAATTATTGAACGACGCTATATATATTATTATTTTATGCTTGCTATCCAAGCATTTCTGGTTTCTTGTTCGAAGAGTTATGGAGATGTCTTTCAAAAGTGTGCCTCTGTCGTCATAGTTAATGAAGAGTTAGCGGCAATAAGTGCTCATGAAATATGTCTATCGCTTACGGAGTGACATTCGCTAGCTCACCCGGTGTAGCGTACATTCATTGAATGGTTCGGCTGCCGGGTTCGTCCGTTGCGGTCTAGGAAGGAGATTTGGGTGATGCGAGCACTTTAATTACTTTAGTACTCACCCAGTGACGGCAGATTGAGGACAGATCGGAGGAAGCCAACAACATAGGGGACCGCATGTTGTGGTTCAGATATTTTACATTCGGAGCATATGTCCGTTGCTCGGGACGCTCCGTTATATTGTCAGTCCGAGAGACTGTCTTTAATGCTTCCTCATCCTCACAGCAGGGCACACGACTGCACATTGGCTACGTGACCTCGAGTATCCGATCAGTTCGGCATTCAGTGATTCCACAGCGAATAGGTCGCGCCATCCGGTAGCCAAGGGACACGAGGCCTATACACTCCGTTCGCTCGCATATTGGAAGTATGCACGGGGTAACGATCTCGGAGCTTCCTGCGGCAATGCATCGTAAGACCGCTGCTCCTCAGGCCTCAGTGACGGACGTGCTATCCGAGTTAGCACAGTTGTTTCGCAGCATCCCAGCAATTGACAGTTTCTCGGTCGAATCAGGAATTATCCGACGGCGCTGGGTCGGTGCGGTCCGCGGTTGCATCAAGCTACGGACGACCGAACGCTTTATAGGGTCCGACAGGATGGCGAAAGGGATTCGAAAGATTTCGAGTTTTCCCTTTAGTAGTATCGGAAGATGCCTTTCATATCTTCTGGCATTTCTTCCAGTGATTATTTTTCGGACTTCATTGCTGCGATCTTGGATAAGAGACTTATAGCGTCATTGGACTCGGATTTTTCGATCGGTACAGGGACTTTGTCCCTGACTTACCGACGCAGTCCAATATTGTCATTACAACATGTGTTTTATTTTTCGACGCTATATATTTATATATATATACTAGCCTGCTACTAAGCATGATAGTTTAGTTTCTTGTCCGCGTGGCTCATTTCTGCCATTTTATCTTTTTTACATATAGTTTATTTTGGCAGAGCAGGGCATACCGAGAGTTCATATGCGTCTAGACGGTGTGATTAAAGACTGCATATATTCTTTTTCGTCGTTTATGTCTTTTCCAATTTCAATGTTGGGAACGACATTATGTATAGTAGACTTAACTTAGACATTTTATTATACGTAATCCGCCTTACTGAGGCGTTATCATTACATCTTCAAGAAAAGATTTACGGGATATTATTCTCAATGTAATTTCTTTTGAGGGCAGTAGTTTGTTCACGTATAACTCCGCCCTTCAGTGGCTGATTGGAGTTGGTTAGACGTGATGCAGCCCTAGCTACATCCACGCATGGATAGTAGGTTAAGAACTCTCTCAGAGTCGCTTCGTTCTCGGAGGAGCTTCTCTTCGACGGCAACTTTCCGGCAATTCATGAATTGCTTGATTTATACATTCTCTTGTCTATCTAGTGTTACAAGAGATTCAGACTGGGGCAAACATTCGGTGGTTGACTCAGAGAGTGCCGCCGCAGTTGCCGGACCCGAGTGTGGCTGTTATGACGGTTGCCAGTCAAACAGATTGGGATATATACTGATCCCTACGGATTCGAAGTGCCAGGGTCTTTGGGTTCCGCAGTCTTTTAGCTATCAGTTTAACTTCCGCGGAATAATGTTTTTTAGGCTTGCTTTATGTCATTGCATGAACATTATTCAGAAACGCATGCCCAAATTCCTGTCCTTTAATTCGACAGTAGTGGCGTATCTCCGGAACCAGGGAGGCACTCTTTCGTTTCCGTTATTCAATTTAATGGAAAGAATCCGTCTGTTGGTTATAGTACACCAAGTTCAGTTTTGGTCCGTCATATTCTGGGTCGTCTGATTGTTTTATCGCACTCCCGTTCTCTTACGGGTCGCTTGTTGCTGTCAGAATGGACTCTCAACAAACAAGTATTCAATCAGATTTGCTATCTATGGGAGCGCCCAATGATGTTTTTATTTATGACACAGCTTGCTAATCAATTGCAGACGTATGTGTTGGCTTGTCCAGATCTCTGAGCTAATACTGTTAACGCTCTATTGATCTATAGGACGGAATGATAGGATACGCATATCCTCCGGCGCTGTTGTTTTAGCAGGTATTGCTAAGATAAACAACCACAATACATTTCTGTTGATAGCATCTCTATCTTCACAGAGATCATGAGTAATTTACTCTCTTGTCTACTGTGGATCTTAACGTGAAATCTTCCTCTATGTGAGGATCTTTTTCACTGGGTAAATCGTGTCATCTTTATCACAACCAGCAAGGTCGCAACCTTCATGTATTCCGTTGTGTGGTCCGTATTGCATTGTAAGCACTGTACTGGACGAGCTTTGGACGCGATTTCTTACTATAGGAGATCCTCTTCTTCGCTATTCTATGCGACTAAAGTGGAGGCTCTTCCGTCGTGGTGTAGGGATCATTATGTTCATATGGTTGATCCCTCCATACTACTCATTGCTTTTTCTTAGTATACTTGTTTCACAAGATCTACTGCAGCCTGTTGTTATTTAGGTTATAGGTTTATGTTACCTCATACCTATGCACTCTACGATAGTTTACAATTGAGTCTTTTGTCTCTTTATCTAAGTCAGTTAGTAACTTTTTGATAAATAGACTTAGAATCTTTAGATTAAATTCCTATACGGATTTTAACTTCGGTTCTTATTTAGCTAAGTAATCATTTGAGCCTCTGGATACAGTAGTTTTCAAATTCTGACCTTTTAGACAGTAATTCTGTTGGTTTCTCTTTTACTGTAGAGTCAGTGAATTTCATGCACTATCGATGGATGATTTTCACTTTCATAGTTTCGGAATCAATACTTCCGTTACTATTTAGGTTGGATTGTTGCATAAGAGTTAGGCTACTATTATCCGGAACCTATTATTTTAAGGTCCTTCCGTCTTCGTATGGGCATATGCCTTTACTCTTTCCGGGTACAGTTTATGTATTTATAAACAGATATCTGTTTATTACAAGGGCGTAAGCTTCGTCTGTCTTTTTGTCTAGTAGAAGGACGTTACGCTCCATTTTATTGTTAATGGATTCTATTAACTAGCGTACTGCTTATGATATATCATTGGCTTAGCAGTTGTGCTTAAGATTTCGGCTCATGAAGTAAGAGTTCTTCTACTCCTTGGGCTTACATTAATAGTGTTGCTATTATAGATTTTTGAAGGCTGCTCATTGCGCTCAGCCATCCATTCATGAATTTTATCTCAGAAATATCGAGTCCATTTCTGGAGGCCTCTATTGTTAGGTCTGTTATCTACTGCTCAGAATGTCATTCACTTAACAGTTGCTACTATAGCTAGGTAGGCTGTCTGTTTCGGCAGTGTCTCCGTTCGGCTGCCCTCTTCGCTCTGGGCTATTTGACCCAGGGCAAGAAAAAGGGGGGGGGGGGGGGAGGGTGTTCCCTTGGGTCACCTGTTTTTACTATGAAAACAAGGGGATACCTCCTCCGGAGTTAGTAATTCTGAGCTGTTATTGGGATGGTTGTTTAGTGAGAAGTTTAAGTTTATAAAATTCATTCAAGTCTTAGTTTTTAAAGTATAGCTTTTGAATATTGCATATGTCAACGGACATGATTATGCAATTCTCACACACTTTTAGGAGTATAAGAGTCTCTATTCTCTAGACTTACTTTATTATTGGCTTACTTTAAAAATTATTAGTATAAGGATTATTGGATATTAATAGAGTACATGGATGTATGAAGCTCAATTTTTGGAAGGTGTTGTATCTTTCTAATTTATCATAAATAAGAAAGATACATGTAAGGCCTATTACTTCTTTTCCCTACAGGGGATGACTCTATTTTATTTTATTGAGCGTATTCCATTTTGCTCTATGTCCTTGGCCCTCCAGCCTTTTTACTATTCAGCTATGTCTGGGTCATTGGTACAGTATAAAAATGTTAAAAAATTTATAGTAATTTATATATTTTTTATACTTACCAATGACCCAGACGGGGATGGCCCTCCCAGGAGTTGGGAACTCTTGCCTCCCCGCTGAGTACATAGCGCTTACCAGGCACTGGTTATTAGAATGATAAATGGCGCCAATTTCGGAACGTCCTTGACACTGCGCATGCGCAGTAGGGGCGAAGTGTGGAGGGCCTTTCAGGACATGTTTTCTTTAGTTTTAGATGCAAATTTTGGGGATTGGGGGGCAAAATTTGTGTTTGGCCCTATATTTTAAGAGTTAGCACCAGCTATGTCTGGGTCATTGGTAAGTATAAAAAATATATAAATTACTATAAATTTTTTAACTTTTTACCAATTCATTGGCCATGATCAACATGTGGTTTTGTAAAAAAAATTAACACTGGTTTAACAAGAGTTTATTGGCACCAATTGCCATGGACACATTCTATGGAGAATACACAGTTTACTGGGCATTTAGATGATGTCTGCGGAGCTAACAATGAAAAATAGCTCAGGAGAGCAATTTGCTTGTCTAAGTAGGTCCCAGGGGAACAACTTTTGGCCCCCGTGGTTTTGTCCAAATGGTTATTTGGAATGTGATTGTTTTTTATGTGTACCCATACTATGTATGGTACACATAATGCCGGCATCCGGGGTGACCATCCGTCGTTCGTCCATCCTTTGTCCATCCGTCTGTCCATCTGTCTGTCCGTCTGTCCGTCTGTCCATCCGTCTTTCTGTCCGGCATCCGTATCCATTTTCTTTGGCATTCGATAACTTGAAAAATATTGCTTGGATTGTCAAGTTACTTTATATTTGTGTTCAGGTTACTGATGTACCGAGCTGTATAGTTTTTGGTGTAAATCGGATAATTTGATCCTCAGATCTTAACCCTTTATCCTTCAAATTGAAAATTCCTCCAATCCCTTTGGCATTCGATAACTTGAAAAATATTGCTTGGATTGTCTAGTTACTTTATATTTGTGTTCAGGTTACTGATGTGCTGAGCTGTATAGTTTTTGGTGTAAATCTGTTATTTTGATCCTGAGATATTAACCCTTTATCCTTCAAATTGAAAATTTCCCCAATCCCTTTGGCATTCGATAACTTGAAAAATATTTCTTGGATTGTCAGGTTACTTTATATTTGTGTTCAGGTTACTGATGTGCCGAGCTGTATAGTTTTTGGTGTAAATCTGATAATTTAATCCTGAAATATTAACCCTTTATCCTTCAAATTGAAAGTTCCTCCAATCCCTTTGGCATTTGATAACTTGAAAAATATTGCTTGGATTGTCAAGTTACTTTATATTTGTGTTCAGGTTACTGATGTGCCGAGCTGTATAGTTTTTGGTGTAAATCGGATAATTTGATCCTGAGATATTAACCCTTTATCCTTACAATTTAAAATTCCTCCAATCCCTTTGGCATTTGATAACTTGAAAAATATTGCTTGGATTGTCTAGTTACTTTATATTTGTGTTCAGGTTACTGATGTGCTGAGCTGTATAGTTTTTGGTGTAAATCTGATGATTTGATCCCGAGATATTAACCCTTTATCCTAGAATTGAAAATTCCTCCAATCCCTTTGGCATTCGATAACTTGAAAAATATTACTTGGATTGTCAAGTTACTTTATATTTGTGTTTAGGTTACTGATGTGCCGAGCTGTATAGTTTTTGGTGTAAATCTGTTATTTTGATCCTGAGATATTAACCCTTTATCCTTCAAATTGAAAATTCCTCCAATCCCTTTGGCATTCGATAACTTGAAAAATATTGCTTGTATTGTCAAGTTACTTTATATTTGTGTTCAGGTTACTGATGTGCCGAGCTGTACAGTTTGTGGTGTAAATCTGATAATTTAATCTTGAGATATTAACCCTTTATCCTTCAAATTGAAAATTTCTCCAATCCCTTTGGCATTCGATAACTTGAAAAATATTGCTTAGATTGTGAAGTTACTTTATATTTGTGTTCAGGTTACTGATGTACCGAGCTGTATAGTTTTTGGTGTAAATCTGTTATTTTAATCTTGAGATATTAACCCTTTATCCTTCAAATTGAAAATTCCTCCAATCCCTTTGGCATTTGATAACTTAAAAAATATTACTTGGATTGTCAGGTTACTTTATAATTGTGTTAAGGTTACTGATGTGCTGAGCTGTATAGTTTTTGGTGTTAATCTGATAATTTGATCCGGAGATATTAACCCTTTATCCTTCAAATTGAAAATTCCTCCAATCCCTTTGGCAGGAGATAACTCAAAAAATATCAATCCGATTGTCATGTTACTTTATATATTTATTCAGGTTACTGATGTGCTCGGCTGTATAGTTTTTTATATAAATCTGATAATTTGATCCGGAGATATTAACCCTTTATCCATCAAATTAGACACTCCTCCAATCCATTTCTATATGTACCCATAACTTGTATGGTGTACATAATGTCGGCATCTGTGGTTGCCCTCCGTCATACAGCTTTCTACTAGTTGCGCGTATGAGTACACATCTGACGATTTCATCAGCCTATTTTTTTTTATTTATAACCACTATAAACTTCAACATGTTGCCCTACATGTACATGTTTAAATGAATGCTATTCAACAGTGCATGTAAGATTTCTTAAAACTTTCATCAAAAGGATGCATAACTATTCAGTATTATTATTCAAGCCTTCTGTTTGTGAAACTTTCAAGAATATACAGTACAAGTCAAAATAAGTTGTAGGATAACCACTATAGACTATGTATCTATCTCTTTCTACACTGATGAAACCAGAAAATGATGTCAGATTCTGATCTTATCAGTGCAGTAGCAGCAGTATACTTAGTTTATTGTAATTATGCTACAACTCATTTTGACTTGTACAGTACCTTACAGTTGCATGAATAAATATGCATCAATCTCACCATTTCCTTTGTGGACATTTCTCATGCTGGGGGATCAGCCACTCCTTATATGACTATTTTTCTCTACTCAGAAGTTTACTTTACTTATTACAGATCAGATTCTGTAAAAAATTCTGATGTCTCCAGGAGTAATGCAATGAATAAGGTAATCCTTGGAAAAAGAGAAAAATATAAGGTATTCTTGGCTATCAGTAAGTTTCTGTCAGATACGCAATACTGTTATTTCATTTTTATTAGCTTTGAGAATGTTTTTCCCACATTTTATTTACTATTTACTGCTTGAACATACAGGATAGGATGTATCAAGTATTAATGGCAATGTTCAACATATAAAATTGCTTGTTTCATTTTTCCAGGTTTCTCTCAGAATCAGCCCCAACAGCACAATAAATCAGCAGATTATTCTAGATGCAGGATGCCCATACATTAAGTATAAGACAAAGGTGGGTACTTTTAAGGATTTAAATCATAACACATTACATATTTAGTGATTTGTTGCAAATCTGTTTTCAGAAAAGGCCTATCATTGTAATAAGTTTCCACTTGTACCAAATGTTGTAGATTGGAACCATGTTAACTGAATAGCACTTTGTCAATGAAAATTATTCACTTGACAGGAGTATTCAATTAACAGGGATTTGCTCATTTTCCTGTACAAACTATAATACATTAAATGTCTGTTTTGGATGCAGTGAGACCAAATAGGTCTCTAAACAAGGGAAAGTCCATGACTGTCAGCGTAATATTTTTATACTATAAACCAATGGCCCAGACTGGCTGGTGCAAACTCAAAGTTATCAAGGGCCAAACACAAATTTTGACCCCCCCCCCCCCCAATCCCCCAAATTTGCTTGCAAAACCGAAAATTAAAAGTCCTGTCTGGTCATCCATACTTGTACTCTCTGCGCATGCGCAAGCGTCAGGAAGTGACTGGCATTGACGCAAACATCATTCTTTGTTTGGCCCTAAGTCGGCAAGTAAATCTCCTTTTTTTAGGATGCCAGACACAAATCAATGCAAGAATTGGTGGATCCAAGGCTATTATTGGATGATGGAAGTGTTCAACGGTGGTTTTAGATGTTCAGGGCTGTAACTTTATAATAATTATAAAATTATTTCATGTTTCCCAATTTTGGAACATATGCCTGACGTCATCATTTTTGATAATGATTATTCCACTGTTTGTTAAGTATTCCTTCCCTATCCTTCCAAGAACCCTTCCTGTTAAACTCTTAAGCTTTTTGACTATTTTTTATTGAAATTTTTTATTAAATTTCTTGGTAGTTTAACATGTATTACAGAATATTTATTCTGTTTTTCCCCATGGTTACATCCTCACCCTAGGGGTGTTAGGTTGTTTAGTCTTGCATCTTCTATCTGATGTATCGTTTTTTCTTCATATGAAGATCTATCTTTGCATCAGGTAGCATTTAAATTGGTTTCTGACTTTATGCCTTTTTGTGTGCCTGATGTCTTGTTTCTGTTTTTTTCATTGACGTTGTTTACATTGACAACGTCTTCATATATAGGTAGTATTTTATATTCTATTACTGTAGGATACATGGATTATTATTCCGGTAGTGTAGCTCAATAAATTTGGATTTTGTCCACACTTAGGCTCTATCGGGATGCGTTTGGGCTCTTAATGTCTCTTTGGGAACTCATGCATTTTTTTTTAAACAAAAATTTCAAAAAATATTTTGAATTTAATTTTGATTGCCATTATTCATGTATCTTAATTATATTTTTGTTGTGGAGTTTGGAAGTGTGATATCGACTTTAGTCGATGCACTTCTGCAGACTCTTGTCATACTTGTGTTCACTGGAATGTCTAATGTTGGAGACGGGTGTCGTGGTACGTTGTTGGCAGTGTGGTTCTGAGGCCAGGCCTCTCACCATGTTATAATTCATTTTTTTCAGTTTCGATTTCAGAGGAACATGAACATGGTGATGATATTGTGACACCCATCCAAGTGTGCTACCGTCATCTCACTCCATTGAGCAAATAGAGCTAGCTACAGTGCTCATGATATGCAAGGGATACGGCCTCTAGCTAGTGTTCTTAATCTCTTGCAAGCAGCTAGCTCAACCGGTGAAGCGGTTACTCCATCTGTGGGAGCCGTGACACCGGGTAAGTCCGTTGTGGTCGAAGGAAGTGTAGATGTGGGTAGAGCGAGCACTTAAATATAAATAAGCTCACCCAGTAACAACAGAAATAGGGAGGAAGTCAGCAAGTTTCTTGTTGGGAGGCTCGGCGAGTTCTAATAGACAGTGAGTGGGAGAGGCCCCTCTCAAACCTAACTACAACGCCATTGGGGCCAAATGTTGTTATGAGAAAACTTGCATGAGCCAGAGCATACGTCCGCCCACCGCTCGGGATGCTCTGTCTAGTCTACAGCTAGGGTCGGCTTATAAGTTAAGTCACGACTTCCTCCGCTACATTTCACAAGCCAAAATGAAGTTTTCTTGTTGGGAGGCATAGCGAGGTCGCTGAGACCGCGAGCGGGAGAGGCCCCTCTCTAACCTAACAACAACGTCATTGGGGCCAAATGTTGTTATGAGAAACTTGCACGAGACAGAGCATATGTCTGCTCGCCGCTCGGGATGCTCTGTCTAGTCTGCAGCCGGGGTCGACTTCAGTCACGGCTTTCTTCGCTATGTTATTAAAGCACACACAGCCACAGGCTAGCTACCCGACTTCAGATATCCAATCAGGTGCGCGAAGATGGAGCCATTCTTTGGCCCTGAAGTCGGACCATCCAATAGCTAGTGATCTGAGGCATCAATCAACAGGACACTCGGAGAAGAGATCTATCTCCGATAGCAGTTGAAAAAACAGAAGACTGCTGCTTCTCAAGCCTTGGGAACGGACTTGCTGTTGCAGTTGCGCAGCTATTAGCAGCATCCCAGCTAATGCAAAAGCAGCCTCCTGCAGACACCAGTGTTGAGCTGTCGGACGGTGCTGGGTCCGTCCGGTCAGTTGTGCATGTAAAAGAAGCCAGAAGGTTCTCTACGCGACTCTCGGCTAGATCTGGGATCAGATCCCTGTTTGGAGAACCCTCTCTCTGTCCCGTTAACAGTCAGGGTCGACTTTGTCTGTTGTGAGAAACCATATTGAGTTCGAACACACATCAAAACATTCCTTCCACACTGCAGCCGGGGCCGGTGGCAGTTGTGGCTTCTTCTACTTACATGGAAGCGAATGAAGGAGGATTAATCTAGAAGTTTCTAAGTGGGATACTCTGCGAGATCTGGGGACAGATCGCAAGTGCAGAGCGTTTTTCCATCCTGTTAACAGTCGGGGACGACTGTTTTGTGTTGTAAGAAACTTCAATGAGGAGGAGCATCCATCCTATGTGACGAGTCGGGATGCTTCTTCCGCACTTCAGCCAGGGCCAGCTATGGTTACGGCTTCCTCTTCTTCCATGGATATGCATGATAAGGGATAGATGCTTACAAGTTTTTAATGCAATGCTTGGGGAGGTCTGGAGCAGACTGCGAGCTGCAGAACCTTCTCCTTTCCATCAGTTGTCGGGGTCGACTGTTTTTGGTGTGAGAAACTTTAGCGAGTCGGGACGCCTGTTGACGCTTGCGGTTCGGGATGCTTCTTCCACACTGCAGCCGGATTCAGTGGCAGCTATGGATCTTCCCTTGCTTCATTAATGAAGCGCGTTGACCACAGACTAGCTATCTGACTTCGCAGGTTCGGGTTGATAGCTAGTCATTTGAGACTAGTACTATCATTTAACAGACCCCGATGGTGGGTTGTCAGACGGTGTTGCCTTGGTCCAGTCATTCGTTCAGTTGGATGGAGTTGACCATATTTGTGGATGGAACATTTGGATGGTGAGAGGGATATGGAGTGTGAGTCTCCATCTCTCGCAGAAGGGCACTTTAAGACCATGAAAAGTCTTGAGCTCTTAAGAATATTGTTCCATCTGAATATAAGTCTGCATGTAGATGAGCAAGCCGGGGATGTAAATATGTCCCTACCTGCATCATTTAATATATGCTCGGAAATAATGGAATGTGATATTTCATTGAAAAGAGCAAATCTGGGCGCAATGTCCTAAGCAGATAACCTTACCAGAGCTATGGCGCAACTTCTCAATGGAAAGAAATATGAGGACATGGTTCCTCGTTAAGAGTTCTTTCCAGGGCAGTCTTGTATGCCACGTACAACTCCGCACGGACAGGGAATTTGATGTGATGCTGCCCTTGCATCGTCATCACTTATAGTTGACAAAGTGAAAAGCTCTCTCTGAGTCGCTCCGGTTACCAGAAATGTACTATTTGATGGCAAGCTTGCATTGATATACGAGCAGGCTACAAAAAGCTTGCAGTGCTCTGCTATTGAAGTCGCTGTCTCATCAACACACTTCAGCAGACCGGGGTAAGTGAAGCCGTTCTGCTTCTAAGAAGGCATCATGAGAATGTCTCACGAGGGTACAATAACCCTCTTATATTTACTCAGGAAGTCGTCATTATAGCAACTCGGGAAAGGGGCATAGGTCTGATCAAGGCTATGGATCAGACCCCCCCTAGGCCGACGATTAACAGAAGGTTATCATCTACACGAGAAACTGGACGTTAATCACGGAAGTTCCTTTCAAAGAGAGTTGCTTCTAGTGGAGGTAAAGGCTCTCTTATTGAAGGGAACAATTGAGGTCGACGAGACGAGCTTCTTTGCGGGTAGGACGTAGTTTCTCCTCCCATAAGCATCATAAGTCGTACAGATGATGGGCATGACCTCTATTGCTTGCCATTTGGCGGAAGATTATCAACTTCACGAGAAACTGGACGTTAATCATGGAAGTTCCTTTCAAAGAGAGTTGTTCCTAGTGGAGATAAAGGCTCTGTTATTCAAGGGAACAATTGAGGTCATCAAGAATAGATTTTGGTTGCTTGCCACTTATCAGCCTTGCAAAAGTGGATTAATTACGGAAGATCAGTGGATGAGAATGTAGTCTCAGCAGGCCTGCGGCTATCAGCCCGAACAAGCTCCACTTACAAGAATACTTGTTCGCCAAATTTTCCAAGACAGGCTTTATTTCTGGAGGTATAGCTTTCCTATTGAAGAAAAGCTTTAGACGTCATCGAAATTATTCTACGTCGTCGAAATTATTCTCCAGTTTCTTATTATCACCTGTTCTCGCCCTGAATCCGGATGGTTAGTGCATAGATAGTGAGTTATGTTAATATGGTGTAGTTGTTCTTCATGTGGTTCTCCACCCTTAGTGGCATTATGGAGTCGGTCAGCTGTGAGGGAGCGGTTCCTATACTATTTGATGACTAACACAAGAACGATTCAAGTAATGCGGGTGAGGGAGGTTCAATATGATTTCGAATTCCCCCCTCCCCTCCCCACCACCAATGTGTTAAGAGGCGATTACTGGGCAAGAAGTAGTTTTCTTCTCGTAAGCCTCATATGTATTTAAGTATTTACGTGCATTTCATGACTTCTCGATTGGCAGCTGGGTCGTGTTCTATGGCGACCTCGTGGGCACATCCAATTTTTAGTTGGTTTGTCTCCTGTGGTTGTTCGACTATATGTCATATATGAGCATATGATTCATCATCAATAAATTGCTATCCTTTGGGTACCTGGAAGGCTGTCTAGTCAGTTAACTGGTATTCGGATTATTACATGCGGGATTTCAATGTTCACATGCATAATAAGTGTATTATTAGGCAGACGCATTATTGTAGGTTATGGACCTTAGAAACAATGAATTATTTTGGGGGCGGTCCATGACGAGTCTATTAATCATAGCTCATTCCATTTCTAAATCCGGGTTTCCATTAATTTTGGTACCCAATCGAATAGAACTTGTCTATACATTCTCGTATATTCGCACGTGTCTGGGAACATAGAGATCGGATAGAACACATCTGGGAGTGTTATTTATTGGAATTTATTGTACACCTGAACGGGGTTGCCTGTGGGTTACCTTGGAAGTGTGTTTCCTCTCCAGAGATCATCCATTGTGATTGAACATGTGTATGTTGTATATATTATATCACCAGTTTTCGACCTATCTACATATGCCGACTCCGGTATGTTACAAGATTGCGATATTAATTACCGAGATCGCCGCAATAGCCTTAGCTTCTGAAGTGGCATTGAGCACCAATTTATTAATAATAATTAATATCTGGGTGCCTGTTCGACGAATATATATTGTTATTTGGTACCGCTTTTACGGATTCTAGAGCGCTCTCCTCTTTGTTTTTGAAGAAGATTCCTTCAAAAAGGGCGGGGGGGGGGGGGGGGGAGGGTGATTTATTAAATCTCCTCTGGCTTGATAAGTGTGTAACTTTGAGTGAAGCTGTTTTATCTGTAGATTATATCCTGGATACAGCTTATGTATTATTGTATATGGCATATGTTTGTGGGGAGTTAACCTCTCACTCTCAAATACGCCATTCTAATTTTTAGGGCTTAGTCTGACCTGGCCTTAAAATTGGGAACTCATTACATCCAATTAGCACAGTCATTCATGCTAAAAATATGGAATTACTTGAATTGGGCTCCTTATTTATGATATGTCTTCTCTATTTAATAAATATAGCATGGCTTTGAGTTGACTATGCCAAAATAGTGGTCCTCGAGAACCACTATTTTGGCATAGTCAACTCACAGCCATGCTCGAGGACCACTATTTTGGTGTAGTCAACGAAAAGTCATGCTATATTTATTATATTAGATGTGTGTGTGTGTGTGTGTGTGTGGGGGGGGGGGGGGGGGGGGGGGGGGAGAGGGGGGTCTTCATCGGTCATATATGCAAGATAATATTCTTATTCACAGGCAAAGAGAAAAGGAAATGGTTCAGGGTTTAAACAGGTAAACTAAGTTAATTCCGTTCTGGGATAGAGAGGTAGAGAACCAAAACCCCAAGACACACAATACCATTATTCCATTAACCCCCTCCCTGCCCCAACACTACTACAAACATCACTTTCGATACACATATTTTTATTTCTCCAAACTAAATGTAATAATGTATATGGGACGATTTGTCTTGTAAAGTATTTACGCTTCAATGGAATATTTTTATACTGTACCAATGACCCAGACATAGCTGGTGCTAACTCTTAAAATATAGGGCCAAACACAAATTTTGCCCCCCAATCCCCAAAATTTGCATCTAAAACTAAAGAAAACATGTCCTGAAAGGCCCTCCACACCTCGCCCCCACTGCGCATGCGCAGTGTCCAGGACGTTCCGAAATTGGCGCCATTTATCATTCTAAGTTTGGCCCTTCATCAGTTAACATCTGACTGATCTTTGTGCTTTTAAATCTCAGTTTAAATGATGCCAGACACATAAATATTAGTGAAATGGTGATTCTAAGGAGGATAGAAAAGGAGGAGAGGAAAAGAATGTGTGACAGAATATTATCAGGGCTGTAACTTAAAATTTTTTAATGAAATTATGTTAAGTTACCTATTTTCAAGGCAGCAGCCATTTTGTTGTCATTCTGATTATTTAGTTACACTGTTTTTTCAAGTGTTTTTCCTCTCTCCCTGTCCTTTAAGTTCCCCCTTGCTATTCTCCCATGCTTTTGGCATAGTTTCTGTAATTATTATTACTAAAATTTCTTGGGAGTTTTAGCTTAATAACAGAATGAATTCTGTTCTTTCTCCATGTTTACGTCTTCACCTACGGGTGGTTAGGCGTTGTGTTCTGCATCTACCATCTGATGTTCTGCAGTTTCTTCCCTGGAAGTCTCTGTTTTGCATCAGATGGTGTATTTTTGGTAACTGATTTCGGGCCTGGGTGCCTGGAGTCTTATTTTAGTGTTTTTACACTCATTGTTTACATTTACAACAGCCCTCTGTGTGAGGGGGGGATTTCTAAATAATAATATCTTTATGTTATTTTAATCATAACTAGATACATTATTATTGTTCGTAAGTGTTGAATAAATTGTTTAAAATATTTTTAAAATTTTTGTCCACACTTAGGCTTGGGATCCATTGGGGCTCAACGTTACTTTTCAGAAACTTGGGCTGTTCTGAAAAAATATTTTTTCAAAATATTTTGATTTCAATTATTTTTTCTATATTAATGGATCATATTATTATTATGTATTTGATTGCCAGGGGTTAGTGCGAGTACCAGGACTTGTTTTCTTTTCTCATTGAAAGGATATTGATCAATTGTTTTAGGAGGAAGTCTTCCTCTGACCTTATTATCATTCTATATGTGGTCAGTGTACTCGCATTAACTCCTGTTCTGTATCGTATGATTTCGATGACAATATGGGAAGCGTATGTCACGGTATGTTGTTGGGGATTTGGACACTCCGGTCCTTTCCCCGCAGGGTCACTCTACTTTATCAATTTCTATTTCAGACGATCAAGATTAGGGTGATGTATCTGTGATGTCTTCCAACAGTGTGCCTCCGTCGTCACAATTAATGAAGGGCTAGTGGAAAAGTGCTCATGTAATACGCCAATTGCCTAAGAGGACCCTAGTAGGTTCGACGGCCTTTGACGTCCGCTAGCTCGCCCGGTGTAGCGTCCATTCACCGAATGGTTCGGCAGCCGGGTTCGTCCGTTGCGGTCTAGAAGGAATTTTGGGGTGATGCGAGCACTATAAAATTAACTTAATGCACACCCAGTGACGGCGGATCGGAGGGAGAACGGAGGAAGCCTTTTAGTCTGGTTCATAGCTCGTTCCGGTCCATCCGGACGGCAAGCGAGAGAGGCCCCTCTCTCGTTCAACAACATCTGGCCCCAGATGTTGTGGTACAAATGTGTTGTTAGCGGAGCATACGTCCGTCGCTCGGGACGCTCCGTTGTATAGGCAGTCCGCTGAGACTGCTAAGGCTTCCTCTTCTCATCAGCGCACACGACCGCACCTTGGCTGCGTGACCGCCGATATATTACCAGCTTCGCCGATCAAGGATTCTTCGGCGACCAGGTCACACCATCCGGCAGCCAGGGATTCGAGACCGATGGACTCCGGACGTTCGCATAGGAAGTATGCGGGAGCCATCTGATGCGGAGCTGCCCTCGGCGAAGCACCGATAGACTGCGCCTCCGCAGGTCTCGACGCCGGACATTCTTGTGCACATAGCACAGCTTATCGCAGCATCCCAGCAGCCGACAGAAACGGTGTCGGATCGAGAATTATCCGACAGCGCTGGGTCGGTAGCCGGGGACTCGAGGCCTGCAGACTCCGGACGTTCGCATAGGAAGTGTGCGGGAGTCAACGTACACGGAGCTTCCAGCGGCAATGCATCGTAAGTCCGCTACGGCACAGGCCTCGGGAACGGACGTGCTTTCCTTAATAGCACAGTTTATCGCAGCATCCCAGCTTCAACTGAATCTGTCGCATATATTTTATCCGACGATGCTGGGTCGGGACGCTCCGCGGAAGCGGGTACGGACGTCCGAAAGTTTCATCCGGTCCGACGGGATACCGAAAGGGATTCGGTGGATTTCAAGCTTTCCCTTTCGGAACAACATATGCTGCGATGCCGGATAAGAAACTGATAGCGTCGGTGGACTTAGAAATTTTTGGTTCGGTTCAGGGACATCGTCCCTCAGTTCCGACATAATCCAATAATGTCACACAAACTTTCGAATTATTGAACGACGCTATATATATTATTATTTTATGCTTGCTATCCAAGCATTTCTGGTTTCTTGTTCGAAGAGTTATGGAGATGTCTTTCAAAAGTGTGCCTCTGTCGTCATAGTTAATGAAGAGTTAGCGGCAATAAGTGCTCATGGAATATGTCTATCGCTTACGGAATGACATTCGCTAGCTCACCCGGTGTAGCATACATTCATCGAATGGTTCGGCTGCCGGGTTCGTCCGTTGCGGTCTAGGAAGGAGATTTGGGTGATGCGAGCACTTTAATTACTTTAGTACTCACCCAGTGACGGCAGATTGAGGACAGATCGGAGGAAGCCAACAACATAGGGGACCGCATGTTGTGGTTCAGATATTTTACATTCGGAGCATATGTCCGTTGCTCGGGACGCTCCGTTATATTGACAGTCCGAGAGACTGTCTTTAATGCTTCCTCATCCTCACAGCAGGGCACACGACCGCACATTGGCTACGTGACCTCGAGTATCCGATCAGTTTCGGCATTCAGTGATTCCACAGCGAATAGGTCGCGCCATCCGGTAGCCAAGGGACACGAGGCCTATACACTCCGTTCGCTCGCATATTGGAAGTATGCACGGGGTAACGATCTCGGAGCTTCCTGCGGCAATGCATCGTAAGACCGCTGCTCCTCAGGCCTCGGTGACGGACGTGCTATCCGAGTTAGCACAGTTGTTTCGCAGCATCCCAGCAATTGACGGTTTCTCGGTCGAATCAGGAATTATCCGACGGCGCTGGGTCGGTGCGGTCCGCGGTTGCATCAAGCTACGGACGACCGAACGCTTTATAGGGTCCGACAGGATGGCGAAAGGGATTCGAAAGATTTCGAGTTTTCCCTTTAGTAGTATCGGAAGATGCCTTTCATATCTTCTGGCATTTCTTCCAGTGATTATTTTTCGGACTTCATTGCTGCGATCTTGGATAAGAGACTTATAGCGTCATTGGACTCGGATTTTTCGATCGGTACAGGGACTTTGTCCCTGACTTACCGACGCAGTCCAATATTGTCATTACAACATGTGTTTTATTTTTCGACGCTATATATTATATATATATATACAAGCCTGCTACTAAGCATGATAGTTTAGTTTCTTGTCCGCGTGGCTCATTTCTGCCATTTTATCTTTTTTACATATAGTTTATTTTGGCAGAGCAGGGCAAACCGAGAGTTCATATGCGTCTAGACGGTGTGATTAAAGACTGCATATATTCTTTTTCGCCGTTTATGTCTTTTCCAATTTCAATATTGGGAACGACATTATGTATAGTAGACTTAACTTAGACGCTTTATTATACGTAATCCGCCTTACTGAGGCGTTATCATTACGTCTTCAAGAAAAGATTTACGGGATATTATTCTCAATGTAATTTCTTTTGAGGGCAGTATTTTGTTCACGTATAACTCCGCCCTTCAGTGGCTGATTGGAGTGTTTAGACGTGATGCAGCCCTAGCTACATCCACGCGTGGATAGTAGGTTAAGAACTCTCTCAGAGTCGCTTCGTTCTCGGAGGAGCTTCTCTTCGACGGCAACTTTCCGGCAATCCATGAATTGCTTGGTTTATACATTCTCTTGTCTATCTACTGTTACAAGAGATTCAGACTGGGGCAAACATTCGGTGGTTGACTCAGAGAGTGCCGCCGCAGTTGCCGGACCCTAGTGTGGCTGTTATGACGGTTGCCAGTCAAACAGATTGGGATATATACTGATCCCTACGGATTCGAAGTGCCAGGGTCTTTGGGTTCCGCAGTCTTTTAGCTATCAGTTTAACTTCCGCGGAATAATGTTTTTTAGGCTTGCTTTATGTCATTGCATGAACATTATTCAGAAATGCATGCCCAAATTCCTGTCCTTTAATTCGACAGTAGTGGCGTATCTCCGGAACCAGGGAGGCACTCTTTCGTTTCCGTTATTCAATTTAATGGAAAGAATCCGTCTGTTGGTTATAGTACACCAAGTTCAGTTTTGGTCCGTCATATTCGGGGTCGTCTGATTGTTTTATCGCACTCCCGTTCTCTTACGGGTCGCTTGTTGCTGTCAGAATGGACTCTCAACAAACAAGTATTTAATCAGATTTGCTATCTATGGGAGCGCCCAATGATGTTTTATTATGACACAGCTTGCTAATCAATTGCAGACGTATGTGTTGGCTTGTCCAGATCTCTGAGCTAATACTGTTAACGCTCTATTGATCTATAGGACGCAATGATAGGATACGCGTATCCTCCGGCGCTGTTGTTTTAGCAGGTATTGCTAAGATAAACAACCACAATACATTTCTGTTGATAGCATCTCTATCTTCACAGAGATCATGAGTAATTTACTCTCTTGTCTACTGTGGATCTTAACGTGTAATCTTCCTCTATGTGAGGATCTTTTTTCACTGGGTAAATCGTGTCATCTTTATCACAACCAGCAAGGTCGCAACCTTCATGTATTCCGTTGTGTGGTCCGTATTGCATTGTAAGCACTGTACTGGACAAGCTTTGGACGCGATTTCTTACTATAGGAGATCCTCTTCTTCGCTATTCTATGCGACTAAAGTGGAGGCTCTTCCGTCGTGGTGTAGGGATCATTATGTTCATATGGTTGATCCCTCCATACTACGCATTGCTAGTTTTTAGTATACTTGTTTCACAAGATCTACTGCAGCCTGTTGTTATTTAGGTTATAGGTTTATGTTACCTCATACCTATGCACTCTACGATAGTTTACAATTGAGTCTTTTGTCTCTTTATCTAAGTCAGTTAGTAACTTTTTGATAAATAGACTTAGAATCTTTAGATTAAATTCCTATACGGATTTTAACTTCGGTTCTTATTTAGCTAAGTAATCATTTGAGCCTCTGGAAACAGTAGTTTTCAAATTCTGACCTTTTAGACAGTAATTCTGTTGGTTTCTCTTTTACTGTAGAGTCAGTGAGTTTCATGCACTATCGATGGATGATTTTCACTTTCATAGTTTCGGAATCAATACTTCCGTTACTATTTAGGTTGGATTGTTGCATAAGAGTTAGGCTCCTATTATCCGGAACCTATTATTTTAAGGTCCTTCCGTCTTCGTATGGGCATAGGCCTTTACTCTTTCCGGGTACAGTTTATGTATTTATAAACAGATATCTGTTTATTACAAGGGCGTAAGCTTCTTCTGTCTTTGATGTCTAGTAGAAGGACGTTACGCTCCATTTTATTGTTAATCGATTCTATTAACTAGCGTACTGCTTATGGTATATCATTGGCTTAGCAGTTGTGCTTAAGATTTCGGCTCTTGAAGTAAGAGTTCTTCTACTTCTTGGGCTTACATTAATAGTGTTGCTATTATAGATTTTTGAAGGCTGCTCATTGCGCTCAGCCATCCATTCATGAATTTTATCTCAGAAATATCGAGTCCATTTCTGGAGGCCTCTATTGTTAGGTCTATTATCTACTGCTCAGAATGTCATTCACTTAACAGTTGCTACTATAGCTAGGTAGGCTGTCTGTTTCGGCAGTGTCTCCGTTCGGCTGCCCTCTTCGCTCTGGGCTATTTGACCCAGGGCAAGAAAAAGGGGGGGGGGGAGGGTGTTCCCTTGGGTCACCTGTTTTTACTATGAAAACAAGGGGATACCTCCTCCGGAGTTAGTAATTCTGAGCTGTTATTGGGATGGTTGTTTAGTGAGAAGTTTAAGTTTATAAAATTCATTCAAGTCTTAGTTTTTAAAGTATAGCTTTTGAATATTGCATATGTCAACGGACATGATTATGCAATTCTCACACACTTTTAGGAGTATAAGAGTCTCTATTCTCTAGACTTTCTTTATTATTGGCTTACTTTAAAAATTATTAGTATAAGGATTATTGGATATTAATAGAGTACATGGATGTATGAAGCTCAATTTTTGGAAGGTGTTGTATCTTTCTAATTTATCATAAATAAGAAAGATACATGTAAGGCCTATTACTTCTTTTCCCTACAGGGGATGACTCTATTTTATTTTATTGAGCGTATTCCATTTTGCTCTATGTCCTTGGCCCTCCAGCCTTTTTACTATTCAGCTATGTCTGGGTCATTGGTACAGTATAAAAATGTTAAAAAATTTATAGTAATTTATATATTTTTTATACTTACCAATGACCCAGACGGGGATGGCCCTCCCAGGAGTTGGGAACTCTTGCCTCCCCGCTGAGTACATAGCGCTTACCAGGCACTGGTTATTAGAATGATAAATGGCGCCAATTTCGGAACGTCCTGGACACTGCGCATGCGCAGTGGGGGCGAGGTGTGGAGGGCCTTTCAGGACATGTTTTCTTTAGTTTTAGATGCAAATTTTGGGGATTGGGGGGCAAAATTTGTGTTTGGCCCTATATTTTAAGAGTTAGCACCAGCTATGTCTGGGTCATTGGTAAGTATAAAAAATATATAAATTACTATAAATTTTTTAACTTTCTAAGCGAATTCAAATGTTACTATTTATAACCGTGTACTATTACCGTGCACTATTCTTTTTTCAAAAATGATAGTAGGTCTGTGCGAGTTCGCTGACGAACTATCGGAAAATAGGGTGTTTCTGTTCAGCCAATCAGAACGCGGGAAAGTCATGTGACATCTAATAGTACTGTATAGAGAGACATACATGTAATTCCTTTTAAATTTAATTTCCTTTCACCTTGGATTGCAGGCTTGGGAACTATGTTGGTCTGCTAATTCTGAAGTCCTAGGCCCTCTGCCTTTTTACGATTCAGCTAGTCTGGGCCATTGGTTTATAGTATAAAAATATGATAAATTTAAAGTAATTTGTATATTTTTTATACTTACCAATGGCCCAGATGGGTATGGCCCTCCCATGAGTGGGCACTCATACCTCCCTGCTGAGTTATTACGTAGTACTCTCTTCTACACAGTATGATGTTGGCGCCAATTCCGGTCATTTCCTGATGGCTGCGCATGCATGGAGAGTAAAAGTATGGAGGACCAGATAGGACTTTTAATTTTCGGTTTTGCAAGCAAATTTTGGGGATTGGGGGGGTTCAAAATTTGTGTTTTGCCCTTGATAACTTTGAGTTTGCACCAGCTAGTCTGGGCCATTGGTGAGTATAAAAAATATACAAATTACTTTAAATTTATCATTTCTCCACATATTTCAAGATTTTTATGCCTCCAAAAAAATTTTTTCGGAGCATATACTGTTAATCATTTCCATTAATCTGTCTGTCTGTCTATCTATCTGTCCATCAGGAAGATTTTCATGTCCGCACTATAACGAGATGCTTCTTTAGATTTTGTTGAAATTTGGCATACATGTTGCTTATGGCGAGACGATGTGTCGCTCACAAAATTTTTTTGTTCGATGGAGGTCAAGGTCACAGATCAAGGTAATTCTCATATCCAAATCAATGAACAATACTGTTTGTGTCTGCTCCATAATTTTGGGGGGAATCACCTGATGTAAAGGTGAGCGTGGTGATCAAGCTAAGGATGATGGTGTGTCGTGATATAACCTCATTGTCATTTGTTGAAAGTCATGGTCACAGGGTGCTTCCAAACTTGGATGTTGGTTGCACCAGTAAATTTTTGTGTCCGTTTCATAACTATGAGATGCGTTGTTGGATTTTGTTGAAACGTGGCATACATATTGCTTATGGGAAGACGATGTGCCACGCACAAAATTGTTTTTTGTTCAATGGAGGTCAAGGTCACAGATCAAGGTCATATTTCTGTGGCATCTGTGGCTGGGTGGTCACTGTTAGTCTTGTTTAATTCAGTTAACAGTAGTTTCTTTTCAACCTATGTGCAATCAACAGGTTAAATTTGTACTGAAGGTATCGTAAATGGTTTTGTGTTTAGAAGTTATCTTTAATTAACCAGGTTATTCTATTAAAATATATCCAATTAAGTGGGCTCCACTGTACATTGTAGTATTAATTGTGCTAGGTGTTTCATGTTTTTGATCCTCTCACTTAAGATTAATTTCTATCACCAAGTCCGCAATTGAGACATCAGTTAAAAAGCAATGTTATACTTTTCAATTAGTTCATATTTAGCTGAGTTAAAAAAATCCTTTGTTTTTCCGACACTGCTGCATGATTGATCAACAAGTACCACAAACATATTTTTTCAATTTGGAAACGAAAAAAAATTGCATATACACTTGCAGATTTTAGATTTCAAACAGTTTTTATTCAAAGTTTTATTCTCCAATAAACATAATCACTTTCAAAAAATAAAGCACATTTCATTATATTTTGAGGGCTAACAGCTTTTTTAATGGGTGTTACAAATCATTTTTATCTCAACCTTTACCTGTTATGAAATACTCACAACAGAAAAACAGACATATTTATGGTTTTCATTATCAGAAAAACAGACTCTGGCAATGGAATGCAATCAACAACTCTTCTGACAAGAGAATCAGATTTGGAATAAAATAATTGATTCAAGCCAGTAGTTATTCATGTGTGTATGCTATTTACTACTTTATTTTAGAAATAAAAGCAATGGGTAATTAAATTTTCTATTTTAAGTATCAGAAGTTTGCATCGCTTAATTCAACATACTATACTTCACTGGGAATCAGCGAGAATGAATGGCCAAAATGATTACATGGTTTAGTATAGCTAGACAGTTAGTGCTGAAGGAAACATGGGTTCGAATCCCCGCAATGCCATTGTCTATTTAAGTTTTAATTTTTCTTTGGTTGAAGGCAGATAGGCCAAACGAATCAGTGCCTGATATTTCAGTTACAGTTGAATTTTACATGTAAGTGTTGCTTGTAAAATAACGAAAAGGAAATTCTCCACAGTTTTGATTATCTTATCATGCGTTTAACAAAGATATCTTTGTTACTAACTAATTTGATCTAGCCCTAATTGCTTGCTTTCTTGAATGATCCTTTCATTTAAATTTGTACAAATTGAATAGAAGACAATAAAAAATTTGTCGTTACACTTTTCTCCAAATCCATACAATTACTTTCAGGCAGGCTTTATTGTGATAGAATTGAACTGTAGGGGGGCGCGGTGGCTCAGTTGGTAGAGGTGCAGGCTGCAAGCCGAGAGGTCCTCGGTTCGAATCCCACCTGCGGCAACCGCGTTGTGTCCTTGGGCAAGACACTTCACCTTGATTGCCTACATGGGGGCACGATGACGCTGTGTACTGAGGCGTACTGCACGTCGATGGTGCGCATGTCTTCAACCAATCTAACCCTGCCTGTGCTGCGGTGCAGAGTTCAGAGTTACGATGTTGGGGAGCTGACAGCTGCTCGTCGTTGCTCGGTGGTTCTCTCCGGGTACTCCAGCTTCCTCCACCCGTAAAACTGTCACGGTCACGATTAGCCATTGTGCATAAGTATGTGACCTTAAACACCAAGAAATAAATAAATTGAACTGTAGGAAAGTAGTTTAATTGTTTGTGTTTCTATGTAAAATAAAATCAGGCTAATGAATAACTTTGTTGCATTTACTTTTGATTTCAAAAGCAAAATATCTACCAAAAATGCTCAGAAATATGAAAAAAAGATAAAAATGAAACTTTCTCTTCCTTGACAGGTTTTAGGTCATCGTATGAAAACACTATATTTTTGTATCTCCTTATTTTTATTGATTTTCAACAGACTTTATAACATCTGCTTCTTATGGAAAATATTACCTGATGAGCATTTTGGGGACTTTTTGTTAGTTTTGTTATTGGAGTCAGACTATTGTTGCTTTATTACAGTTATGGCTTGATTTGATAATATATGTAAAAAAGAAAGCAATGACTTTCTAGGAAAATCAAAGAAATCATTTGTGTTCAACACTGTCAGACAAAATGGTTTTTGCCCAATGTTTTTTTTCAACAAGAACAAAAATGGGCAGGAGATGTTTAAGGTGCTATTTAAGTAACAGTAAGTTAGCTTAAAAATAGGTGGCAGGTTATTTTCGATGTCAAAAATCTAAACAGCATCATAGTTTGTCACTTTCTTGTCCATCACTATTTATGTACGTACAGTTCTGCACAATTTCAAACAACAAAATGAAAAATTATATCATTTTTAGCTGTGACGAGCAGCTTTATATGTGGCAATGTCGGTCTGTCTGTCGGTCTGTCTGTCGGTCTGTCACCAACCAACGGGTTTAAAAAACACCATAACTCGTAAAATACTTGATGGAATGACACCATACTTGGTATGTAAGTGTATCTTCATGATGTCTACACCCTCGCAATAGTGCATGTCATTCGGATAATTTCTGTCACATTTATGGACTTGTCACCAACAAGTTTTTTTGTCACCAACAAGTTTTAAAACATCATTGGCATTGCACAAATCATCGTAGCTTCGGCACTGTGACAGTGCACTCTAGTTTAAGCTTCAGACAACATAAAAAATAACATGTCATCCATTTTCAAGCTAAATTTTCCATTACTTACATAGCATCTTAACTTGTACCATGCTACATTGGGAAAAATTGAACTTGATCTGCATTTTTTGTGAGTGAGGCAATGTATCATGTATGGATGTATGAATGGATAAAAGTCATAATATGATCTGTTTTCTTAGGAAGGTAAAAACTACTGCCTTTGTTGAAGAGAAAGCATGATGTTTAAAATATGTGTGATTTTTTTTTTAAAGATTTATCTTATTGGAGAGGTTCAGTGTATGCATAATACAAACAAATTAAATCTAAAATCTCCCATATTTTTATACTGTACCAATGACCCGGACTTAGCTGGTTCTAACTCTTAAATTCTAGGGCCAAACACAGATTTTGCCACCCCCCAATCCTCAAAATTTGCATCAAAATCCAAAAAATAGATGTCCTATGTGGTCCTCCATACTTTTGTCCACTGCGCATGCACAGTGTCCAGGAAGTACCGAAATTGGAGTCAAATCCTCATTCTTTGATTGTTCCTTCAAGCAGTAACATCTCACTGATATCTGTGCTTATAATCTCAGTTAAAATGATGCCAGACACAAAATCATGAAAGAAATGGTGGATCTAAGGATGAAATAAAAGGATGAGAGGAAGAAACAGTGGAAGGATGTGTTCAGGGCTGTAACTTATAATTTTTATGAAAAATTATTTCATGTTCCCTAATTTCGGGGCATAGGCCTGATGTTTACATCCTTGTTATGAAATTTCCACAGTTTGTTCAGAGTTCCCTCTCTCCCTTTCCTTTATACCCCCCTTGCTATTCTCCCATGCTTTTGGCATAATTTTTGTAATTTTTTTTTACTGAAATTTCTTGGGAGTTTTGGCTTGGTAACAGAATGTTTATTCTGTTTTTCCCCATGGTTACATCCTCACCCTAGGGTGGTTAGGCGTTTCGGTCATGCATCTATCATCCGATGTACTGCAGTTTCTTCTCAGGAAGCCTCTGTTTTACATCGGATAGTGTTAAAATTGGTTACTGATTTCGGGCCATATTTTCAGTGCCTGGAGTCTTGTTTCCAGTTTTTATTCACTTTTGTTTATGTTGACAATGGTCACTTCTGACAGTGATTCCTTGTCTTCTATTAGTTCTACTCATAGCCAGATACATTAATATTGTACGTAAGTGTAACATTAATTTTTAGACATGTTTTAAAAATTTTTGTCCACACTTAGGCTTTTTTGGGATCCATTTGGGTGGGCTCATCGTTCCCATTGGGAACTTGGGCTCATCTTGAAATTTTTTCGAAAATTTTTTTTTTTTCTTTGAATTAATTTGCAAAATGTTTGTAATGATTATTATTATTATGTATCTTTGTTTTCAAGGGTTGGTGCGAGTACGATGACTGTTTAATATTTTTTCAAAATGAAAGAATATTGTTCAATTGTAAATCGAGGAAGTCTTCCTCTGATTCTCAAGTTCATTGTATTTGTTGTAGTCTGTGTACTCGCACTAATTCTTGCTCAGTGTGTGCCAATTCAGATGACAAACTTTGGAGACGTGTGTCACGGTATATTGTTAGTGGTGAGAGGTCCATGCCGGTCCTCTCTCCACACGGTCACTAGTTTTTTCAGTCACTTTTTCAGAGGAACAAGAACAGGGTGATGTTTCCGTGATGTCTTCCGTCGTCGCAATAATGAGCTAGCGGCAAAGTGCTTAAAGGAATGCGGCAAGTGCCTATGAGGTTCCACGTAGGATCGACGGTCAATCATTCACGAAATGGTTGTGACGCCGGGTTCGCTGTTGCAGGCCAGGAGAGGAAAAGGGGTGTTGTGAGCACTATAATCTCGGATCACGCACATCCGGCGACGACAGATCGGAGGATGGAATGGAGGAAGCCAGTCAGTCCGGTAGCAAGCTCACTGGACACAGATTTATTCGGCCAGAATAGGGACATTGTGCCTGACTTTCCGACCAAGTCCAGAAATGTCACAGACATTTGTACTTCTTAATGACGCTATATTCAAGCTAGCCTCTAAGACTGGCAAATCAGGTTTCTTATCGTCTCATGCTCTACAGCTGCCTTTCATCAATCATAGAAATAGATTGGAAACGGCAGGACAGGGCATGTCGAGAGTTCCTCTGCGTTTAGACGACCAGGCAGATGACTTGGAGTTGTCATTGCCGGCGTCTATGTCGATTTATCCAGTACGCTGGTGACGACTATCTTGTCTAACAGAAAAATCAGTTTAGATGCATTATCTTACGCAGATCACCTTACCAGAGCATTATCATTACGTCTCGAAGGAAAGAATTCCAGGATGTTCAAAACATCCTAGGGAGTTCTTTCGAAGGCCATAGCATATTCTACGTATAACTCCACCCTTTCAGTGGCAATATGGAGTTAGTCAGACGTGATGCTGCCCTGGCTGGATCCACAAGAGTGGATAGTAAGGTGAAAAACTCTCTTCCAGTCGTTTCGGTCTCAGGAGAGCTTCTCTTCGACGGTAAGCTTTCTACAATCTATAATCAGATTACTAAGAAAGCTTCGGATTCTCTGCTTTTAAAACTGCTTTGAAAAAGTCGGACTCAGCAGGGAGGAGTAAGACAGGCACTTCGGGGGGCGAATACGTCCAAGGGAAGTTCCTATAGAGGATCTAAGAAAGCCTCTACGTCTTACTCTGGAGACCGTCAGAGTAGCGACTCAGGTAGGGGTCGTAATGCTGGCCGAGATAATCAGTCAGACGTCTCTAGGTCGACTGGGCAGGGTGCGGGTCGTGGAGGACGTGGTTTCTCCTCCTGCAACCCTTGCAGGGCCAGGAGGTGATGGTCTAAACCTCTATTGCGTTCCAGTGGGCGGAAGGCTGTCAAGATTCTTAACCAATTGGTTGTCAATTACGGACGACCCATGGGTGCAAGGGGTTATTTCCGAAGGTCTAAAACTGTCCTTCAAGGAAAAACCTCTGTTAACTCGAAGTCCAAGCCGGTCTCAGCTTCTGTTAAACGTTCAGAAGAGAGATTCACTTCTATCAGAAGTTCAATCTCTTCTGGACAAGAACGCTATAGACATCGTAGGAAACCAGGAATCTCCAGTTTTCTACAGTCTACAGTCTCCTGTTCCTGGTTCCAAGACCAGATGGCTCGTTTCGTCCAGTTATAGATCTGAGCTGAATAAACAAGCTGATCGTGGCTCCAAAATTTTATATGGAGACCATCCGATCGGTCAGAGTGAGCATTCGAGTGAACGATTATGCTGCAAGCATAGATCTCAAGGATGTGTACTTTCACGTCATGGTACATCCGGCGTTTAGAAAGTACCTTCACTTCGCTGTCCCAAGAGTTGTTTTCAGTTCCAAGCAATGGGCCTTCACTCGAATAATGATCTCAGTAATGACTCATTTCCGAGCTGATTCGTTTGTGGTAACGTCGGCCTACATTCTTCAGAGTTACGGCAGCAAGTTAACGCTTCAGAACGATGTTCAGAGTCTGCTTCAGTTGCTCCGATGTCTCAGTTTCATAGTAAACGAAAAGAAGTCGGATCTAGTGCTGTCCAAGTCATTCACCCACGTGGGAATGAGCTTAGAGACGCACAACAATCTCGTTCGTCTGCTGTTAACCAGAGCGATATTAGTCAGTTGTTAGCTCGCTTTTGTCTTCACTCAGATGTAGTAACAGCGAGAGAATTCATGAGACTGACAGGTTTGTGCGGAGCCGCTGCAGATCTTATTCCAATGGGGTGACTACGGACTCGTCCACTCCACATATTTTTTACTCAGAATTGGAGTGTGAAGACTCATTTGCTTGAAACGCACATTGTCTTGTCGAATCATGTGAAACATGAGATTCAGACTTGGGCAGATATTCAGTGGTTAACTCAGGGAGTACCACTGCAACTGCTGGATCCGATTTTTATGATATTGACGGATGGGAGTCAAACAGGTTGGGGCGCAACTTTCAGCCCATCAGATTCGAGGTGCCAGGGTCTTTGGGATCTGCAGTTCCTAAACAAGCACATAAACAACAAAAGATGATGTCAATTGGCTTGCGCTACATCAGTCAGAATTCGCATGTTCAATTTCTGTTCGACAATTCGACAGTAGTAGCATATATTCGGAACCAGGGTGGCACTCATTCCATTCCATTGTTCAATCTAATGGAAAGAATCCTTCTGTTTGTCCTAGAGCATCAATTTCTTCTATCGGTCTGTCATATTCCAGGTCGTCTGAACATTCTAGCAGACTCCCTTTCTCGGAAAAGTCGTATGTTGCTGTCAGAATGGACTCTCAACAAACGAGTATTCAATCAGATTTGCTACCTATGGGATCGTCCTATGATAGACTTATTTGCGACGCATCTCAACAATCAGTTGCAGACGTATGTGTCGTCATGCCCAGATCCTCGAGCGTTTGCAGTAGACGCCCTCTCAATCTCTTGGGACGGAATGATAGGATCCGCATATTCTCCAGCTCCGTTGATTCAGCTGATATTGCTAAATCAAGCAATCTCACTGCAAGTTTCTATTGGTAGCATCTCTGTCACCCCAGAGACCATGGATAAATCTACTCAGGTGTCTGTTGTGGGACATTCTGCGGAAGCTTCCTGCACAGAAGGACCTTCTTTCGCAGGGGAAATTGCGCACACTGTATCACAACCTGCTAGGTCTCAACCTTCACGTATTTCTGTTGTGCGGCCCTTATTGCACGGCAAGCATTTTACATGACGAGCAGTGGATGCAATTTCTAACTGTAGGAGGACCTCCTCTTAGCTAAATTATGCTAAGTGGAAGGTTTTGTCTCGATGGTGTAGGGCTCATTATGTTGTTTTTTATGGTCTACTTGTTTGACAAGATCAAACTGCAGCCAAATATTTTTAAAGGTTATAAGTCTATGCTATCGGATACCTATCCTCATCATGATAGCTTACAGATTGGATCTAATGTCTCTTTATCTAAGTTAGCATAAAACTTTTCGATAAATAGACCTAGAACCCTTTGGTTAATTCCTAAGTGGAATTTAGCTTGGGTTCTTCTGAAGCTAAAAGAAGCACCATTTGAACCTCTTGATACAGTGGATTTCAAATACTTATCTTATAAGACAGCTTTTCTCTTAGCCTTCTCTTTTGCTAGAAGAGTTAGTGAGCTTCATGCACTATCTGTTGATGATTCTCACTATCGTAGTTTTGGTAATTCTATTACATTGACTACTAAGGTTGGATTTTTGGCTAACAATCAGGCTCCTAAAAGGCACCCTGAACCTATTGTTTAGGCTCTTCCATCTCCAGGCGGTCATAGGCCTTTGCTTTGTCCAGTCAGAGCTATGCATATATACAACGTAGATCTGAGTTTATCAGAAAGAAACGTAAGCGTTTCTTTCTGTCTTTGCTGCCTAATAGAAAGGACATTACGGTCCATTCTATTGCAAGGTGGATTCAATTAACTATCCGTACTGCTTATGATAAATTATCTTCATCTCAGCAGTCTGTGCTTAAGACTTAGGTTCATGAAGTAATAGCGCTGTCTACATCTTGAGCTTATGCTAACAGTGTTGCTATAACCGATTTGATGAAGGCTGCATATTGGTCTCAGCCTTCCATGTTCACAAATTTTTATCTTAGAAATATTGAGTCCATTTCTGGTGACCTGCGTTGTTTAGGTCCATTATCTGTTGCTCAGAATGTCGTCCACTAAACAGTTGCAACTATAGTTATGCAGGCTTTCTGTTCCGGCAGTGTCTCTGTCCTGCTGCCCTCTTCATTCTGGGGGTATTTGACCCAGAGCAAGCGGAAGGGGGGGATGGTGTTCCCTTATATCACCTGCTTTATAGTGAAAAGCAAGGGAATACCTCCTCTGGAGTCAGTAATTCCAAGTCGGTGCCAGGATGGTTTTAAAGTGTAAAGCTAATGTCTATCTCATTTATGTAATATTTTAAAGTGTAGCTCGGTGTGAAGCATTTGTGTATGTCATGTGTCATAAGAGCGTTAATATACAATCCTCGGACACTTTTAAATGAGTATAAAGAGTCTCATTCTCTGGACTATCTTTATTTATCGGCTTTCCTTTAATAAATTAAGTATAATGGGTTATACTGGATGTTAATAGAGATCTTTGATGTTATTGTGCTCAATTACAGAATGGTATTGTGTCTTTCTTTTTTGATATAAACAAGAAAGCCTGATCTCCTCTTCTCCCTGAGGGGATAATTCTGTTTACATGTAATTGAGTCTATTGGATTTTCCTTTATGTCCTAGGCCCTCCAGCCTTTTTTCTATTCAACTAAGTCTGGGTCATTGGTACAGTATAAAAATGTTAAAAAATTTATAATAATTTATATATTTTTTATACTTACCAATGACCCAGATGGGGATGGCCCTCCCATGAGTCGGGAACTCATACCTCCCCAATGATTACGTGACGCTTACCAGGCACTGGTTGTAAGAATGAGGATTTAGCTCCAATTTCAGTACTTCCTGGACACTGTGCAGTGGACAAAAGTATGGAGGACCACAAAGGACATCTATTTTTTGGATTTTGATGCAAATTTTGGGGATTGGGGGGGCAAAATTTGTGTTTGGCCCTAGAATTTAAGAGTTAGCACCAGCTGAGTCTGGGACATTGGTAAGTATAAAAAATATATAAATTACTATAAATTTTTTAACTTTTGGAAATTGTATGCAATTGTCATCTTT
Organism: Pictodentalium vernedei; assembly: GCA_031216915.1. Classification (NCBI taxonomy): domain Eukaryota; kingdom Metazoa; phylum Mollusca; class Scaphopoda; order Dentaliida; family Dentaliidae; genus Pictodentalium; species Pictodentalium vernedei. Next base: position 244,335,726 of record CM062291.1, read on the forward strand.
TAAAAAGTGTTAATTTTTGGCAAGTAGCATGTTTCACTTAAATAAATTTAAGTTTGTTCAAGTCAAATTACTGTATCCATATATGTTAATGCTTCAGTTTTGTGTGCCATCCCCATTTCAGGCTCCCAAAAGGGAGATAACTTGCAAAACCTTTCATTTTTGTGATAAAATTTGTTTATCATGTAAAACAAGTGGATTAAATTTTAACGAAATGTGGTAGGTTTGTTCCCTAAAACATGGCAATGCAAATTTGTTCAAATCAGTATTACTGTACAGTTTTTGCCACTTCCTTCAAGCTGCTGGTTCAGAACTCTGTCCCGGGTCCAGCACTGCATCAGGAGGTATGAATTATACTCAGCAATTGCTCTAATTTGTCATATTAAAAAAATTTGCTGAAGTCTATAGTACTGTTTTTCTTTAAATTCAGCATCACTTTGGAGAACCTAATGTGATAGTAAATATGTATAGATTATTCATAGTTAAGTTGATAATTTCTAAAATTTTATTTTACAGGTTGCCTGGCATGAAAACAGAAAATTTTTAAAAGTAGAGTTTCCAACAAGTATTCACACAACCTATGCAACATATGACATTCAGTTTGGCCATTTGCAGAGACCAAATCATTTTAACACTTCATGGGATTGGGCAAGGTTTGAGGTAATACTAACGTTTTTCTGAAAATATGAAAAAAGTATCGCTAATTTTCATTAACACTTTGCTTTATGTAATGGCCCTATCTCGCCAGTAATATTCAGAAAAATTGCCATTCAAATTTATTTTGTTTCTAAAACTCAGCTTATAACCCTGGAATGAGCTCATTAAGGCAATTTTAATCAGGTTCCCGTGGGGCCTTGGATTCAAGGAATGGCCTTGAATTTGATAAAGTGTCTTTCAAAGCCTTGAAATTCTGGAAAACATTCAGATGGCCTTTAAAAGCTTTGAATATTTATGAAATATAAATGCTGACAAAGCATTTAATCATAACATAGTCCTAACTAAGATCCTCCAGTCATTACCTAATACTCCCACTTTCCTTGTAGGGAGTTGGGGTAAGGAATGGAGCTTCTAGTTAGGACAAATGAAGACAGGTCCTTGAAAATCCTTCATTTGGGCAATTGTGGGGCCTTGAAAAATGCTGAAATATATCCTTGAATTTTATTAGTCCCTTGTCTGCAAGAATCCTGTCATTTAGTGATTATGTTTTAGGGCAGAAAATCAAATTACCACTAAAATACCATCAAAGAGGATCTTATCCCCCAGGGGATACCACAAAAGTGTTCATATTTCTAACAGATGTATTATGAATATATGTATTTTTTTTTATTTTGGAGTTATGCTGCAATTTATTTCAGAGGGGTCATGTGTCCTGTCTAGGTGTTTATTTAAATTGTATTCTATTCTCAAGCATTTGAATCACAACACTACTAAAGTTTCTCCCTCATAATACCTCCCCCTCCCAAAAAGAAAAAAATTAAATTTTTCATTTTCTTGCTCTCCTCTTACAATCACTTCATGAACAGCAGAAAATGTGTTGAGTGAAATAGATAAATAAAAAATCCTGAGCAGTATAAATTACTCAACAGAGGATCTCTTGAAAAATATAAAGGGGCACAAAATGAATTTCTCTGTTGATCCTATCCCATTTAATATAATTTTGCTGATTTTGCAAAAAGTTAAAATAAATATATAAATAAATAAAAATGAAACACTTCCAAATGAGAATTTTCAACCTAAACGGTCATCAGTTCCGATACATTGCATTTGCATCAGCTATGTACATGGATGAAAAAGGGAATTGCCAGACAGATATTTTTTATGTGTACCCAAACCATGTATGGTACACATAATGCCAGCATCCGGGATGGCCCTCCGTGGATCGTCCATCCTTTGTCTGTCCCTCTATCCATCCGTCCATCCAGCATCCATATCCATTTCTTTGGCATTCGATAACTTGAAAACTATTGCTTAGATTGTCATAATACTTTATATTTGTGTTCAAGTTACTAATGCGCCAAGCTGTATAGTTTTTGGTGTAAATCTGATTATTCAATACTGAGATATTAACCCTTTACCCATCCAATTAAGCATTATTCCAATCCATTTCTTTGGCATGCGATAACTAAAAAAATATCAATCCTATTGTCATGTTACTTGATATATATGTTCAGGTAACTGATGTGCCAAGCTCTATAGTTTTTGTTGTAAATCTGACGATTCGATCCTGAGATACTAACCCGTTATCCATCAAATTAAGCATTACTCCAATCCATTTCTTTGGCATGCCGTAACCTAAAAAATATTGATTAGGTTGCCTTGTTACTTCATATGTGTGGTCAGGTTTCCGATGTGCCAAGCTGCTTTATAGATTTTGGTGTAAATCTGGTAGTTTGATCCTGAGATTTTAACCCTTTATCCATCAAATTGAGCATTTTTCCAATCTATTTCTTTGACATGCGATAACTCAAAGAATATCAATCTGATTATCTTGTTACTTCATATAGATGTTCAGGTTACTGATTTGCTGAGCTGTATAGTTTTTGTTACTTTATTTTTGTGTTAAGGTTACTGATGTGCCGACAAGCTGTATAGTTCTTGGTGTAAATCTGATAATTTGATCCTGAGATATTAACCCTTTATCCTTCAAATTGAAAACTCATCCAAAAATTGGTCCTGAGATAATAACAGCTTTCTACTAGTTGCACATATGGGTACACATCTGACGATTTAATCAGCCTATTTTTTACAACTGGAGAAGCTCAAATGAAATTTGCCAGTATCTCCCAGCATTCTTACACTACGATGATTACATGAATCACCCAGGTCCGAGTTAAGAGAAAAGAATTAAACCTGTCCGATATTACACTGACTGTGTTAGCAATAATTAAATCCAGTGAGGCATTTCAAGGGGAAAGGATTGGCTCAAGTTGCATAATCTCAGAGATAATTGTGTAAAGGATTAGCAGTAATTAACTTCTGTACACATCAACTCCATCTCAAGAAAACAACGCAGTCTTAGAGACACGTGCACATTTTATTCAGTCTACAGTTTCACCTTGAAAATAACATTAATGAGCAATACATTACACTGACAATTCGTCGTAAATTTTTCAATCACCCCACACTGAATTAACATACGGCTTTAATGTTGAGAACAAAAACCATCCATATATTATACGTTAAATTGATGTCACAGCGAACTCAATTTCAATTATTTCTATTCAAACTTCGTTGTGACAGTGTTGTTCATTTTTAATAGTTTGGGCTACATGTTGGCCTACAGTTATCATTTTTCTGCGAGCATGCGTGCATTGGAAAAAACAAGTGGCTAGGGTCAGCTTCTGATTTTCATTTTTCCCCCCTGTATTTAATCCTTCAAATGATCGACAACACCGTCACATCGAATGCAAGAACAAACACAGGTACTCGGCACAAGCTGAGAAATTGAAAGAAAATGATATCTGATAGCATTTTTGGATTGATGCTGTCGTACCCGCATAATATAATATAAATATAAACTTTTATTTTTAATTATATTCTATTATGGGGTCACAATAGCATCCATCAAAAATGCTATCAGATATAATTTTTATTTTAAGATTCTCAGCTTGTGCCGAGAACCTGTGAGAACAAGACAAGAAAAATAATGTTTTATTATTGGGGGATTGGGTAGAATGGGGCACAGTACAGTACAGTCGCTGTGGAATGGCACTTTTTCACGTGCACATGGTGGGCGTGAACAAGCGTGTGAAAAGACAACAAAATTTGTCCACGGTGAAGTGACCGTGAACAGAAAAAAAATATACGGCGTGGGCATATAGCACAACTGCCCACGGCATTAATACATGCCATGCTGGGAATTAAAAGCCACACTGATAGATTATTGATGATTGTCATGAATTCCTGCAATTTTTAGCTCAACTTTGACGAAGTCAAATTTGAGCTATTGTCATGGCCCGTCGTCCGTCTGTCTGTCCGTCTGGCCGTCTGTCCATCTGTCCGTCTCTCCGTACGTCAACAATTGGCTATGGCTCGGGCTAGAGGTCGCATTTATGAACCGATCTTTACGAAACTTCTTGTGTACCTTTGTTATGACCCTGGGACAGGAACGAGTGTTTTTAGGTGTGGTCCGAAATTCAAGATGGCTGCCAGTGGCCATTTTGTACCGATGATGCAAAAATCAGTTTTTTGTACAGAACTTCTGTATGAAAGTTCTGATTTGAATAAAGTTTTGTATAAATGTTTAGTACCATGGGATACATCACATATAATACAGGTTTTTTTCTCTTGCGTAAATTATGCAAATTAGACTGACTTTGATTTATTTAGTGTTACTTTCAGAGCTGTAAGTGCCAAGCTGCTATGGCTCGGGCTAGAGGCCGTATTTATGAACCGATCTTTACGAAACTTCTTGGGTACCTTTGTTATGACCGTGGGACGAGAACGAGTGTTTTTGGGTGCGGTCCGAAATTCAAGATGGCTGCCATTTTGTACCAACGATGCAGAAATCTGTTTTTTTATACAGAACTTCCATATGAAAGCTCTGATTTGAATAATTTTTTGTATGAATGTTTAGTACCATGGGATACATCACATATAATACGGGTTTTTTTCTCGTACGTAAATTGTGCAAATTAGACTAATTTTGATGTTTTTGGGGGTTACTTTCAGCACTGTAAGTGCAAATGCCAATACGGCTCGGGCTAGAGGCCGTATTTATGAACCGATCTTTACGAAACTTCTTGGGTACCTTTGGTATCACCGTGGGACGAGAACGAGTGTTTTTGGGTCCGGTCCGAAATTCAAGATGGCCGATGGCAGCCATTTTGTACAAAATTAGGTGCAATCAGATTTTTGCACAGAACTTCCATATGAAAGCCCTGATTTGAATAATTTTTTTGTGTGAATGTTTAGTACCATGGGATGCATCACATATAATACGGGTTTTTTTCTCATGCAGAAATTATGCAAATTAGATGAACTTTGATTTTTTCAGTGCGACTTACACACAGTAAGTACACATGTCAATACGGCTCAGACTAGAGTCTGTATTTATGAACTGATCTTCACGAAATGTCTTGGGTACCTTTGTTATCACCTTGGGACGAGAACGAGTGTTTCTGGGTGTGGTCTAAAATTCAAGATGGCTGCCAGTGGCCATTTTGTACCGAAATTAGGTCTAATCAGTTTTTTGTACACAACTTCTATACAGCTCAGACTAGAGGCCATATTTATGAACCAATCTTTACGAAACTTCTTGGGTACCTTTGTTATCACCGTGGGATGAGAGCGAGTGTTTTTGGGTGTGGTCCGAAATTCAGGATGGCCACCAGCAGCCATTTTGTACCAAAATTAGTGCAATCAGTCTTTTGTATAGAACTTCTGTATGAAAGTTCTGATTTTAATAAATTTTTATATGAATGTTTAGTAACATGGAATACATCACATATTGTAAGGGTTTTTTTTTCCTGCAGAAATTATGCAAATTAGATGAACTTTGATTTATTCAGTGCTACTTACACAATGTAAGCACACATGTCAATACGGCTCAGGGTAGAGGCTGTATTTATGAACCGATCTTCACAAAACTTCTTGGGTACCTTTGTTATCTCCTTGGGATGAGAATGAGTGTTTCTGGGTACGGTCCAAAATTCAAGATGGCTGCCAGTGGCCATTTTGTACCGAAATTAGGTCCAATCAGTTTTTTGTCACAAGTTCTATACAGCTCGTATTTATGAACTGATCTTCACAAAACTTCTTGAGTACTTTTGTTTTCACCTTGGGACAGGAACGAGTGTGTTTTGGGGTGCCTTTGTTATCACTGTGCTATGAGAACAAATATTTTGGGGTTCAGTCAGACCCACTCTGGGACTCAAAGATTTTTTCTAGTTCAGCATCTGACTGTCACCCACCTTTACAATACTTTACCTATACATTTGTTACAGGCAACAGTCAGTATTTATGTACAGACCGTTACAATACTTTATATGTACCTTTGTTATCAGGTCATTACGTAGATGTTTGTCATTGCTGTGTCACAGAATATACATGTACATGTCTTTGTCTTGACAAGTTGAGCTACAGTGTCATTGACACTTTCATTTTTACATGTAGGTAGTCTTAATGTCAATCTCCGCAAATTTATGCATCAAATATTTTAAGTAACGTTTTGTCTTTCCTTGCATCCATCTGTTGCTGATTGAGGCAAAACAATTAAATACAGTGTTCGGTTAATTTGGGGAATGTTCAGACAGTTACCCCCAACTGGAAGCAAATTTGACCAAAACACTCTCAGAGCACTAGCTTTTTCAAACAAATGTTTTCCGATGTGGGTGGCCACTCCCTCCCAGGACCACAACCCACTCAGGACCCTCGTGTCTCAAGACATGACTATGGCATGTTCTGCAGGTCTGCCTCTGAATATTGCTCACCCCCCCCCCCCCTCCCCCATCCTTGCTTGAGAATCCAAGCTCCGCCCCTGCATTCAATAAGATTCATTCACATTATTAGGTCTATATCTGCCATAAAATTAGCTACCTTTTGAAGATACCACCCCCCCTTCCCCATGCAAATCGCCGATCAGATTTCATTATTGCTGAACTTCTTCCCTCAAAAGTAAGGATTGTGACACAACACTGAGACAAGTTCTTGTCAGTGGGTCTCCATAATCTGTGTTTTTTCGGGGCAAACAAAATTTTTCATGTAGGCCTACATGTATTTTATTAATGTGTTTAGGCCATACCTACAAGTGAGTGTACATAGTCTTCCATTTATATGTACATGTATGTAAGACTGCTAAGACAAGGGTTAGATAATTATAAATATTGATTTAAAAAACGTATTCAACAGTATGTGTGTGTGTGTGTGTGTGTGTGTGTGTGGGGGGGGGGGGGGGGGGGGGCAAAATATGAGGCCCAATGAGGACAATAACCTTACAATAAAGTCCTGCAACCAAGAATGTAACAAATTTGACACAAACTCGCAAAAAATTGACTGGATACAGAACTCACACCTCACTAAGTCTATTAAACTTGCACAGGTGATGATGATTGCAAAAGTTTGTTCAGTAATTATACCCCCCCCCCCCCCCCGCAAACAAAGTTTGGGGGGGGGGGGGTGTATATAGGAATCACCCTGTCCGTCTGTCCATCTGTCCATCCTTATAAGCGCAACTCCTCCTAAACCGTTTGAAGAATTTTGATGAAACTTTACACAATGGAAGAACTCCATATGAAGATGTGCATGAAGCAATATAATTCCGTTCTGACATTTCCAAGGGGAGATAATCTAACTTATACCGTCTGTCCATTCTTGTAAGCGCAACTCCTCCTAAACCGTTTGAAGAATTTTCATGAAACTTTACACAATGGAAGAACTCCATATGAAGATGTGCATGAAGCAGTATAATTCCGTTTGGACATTACCAAGGGGAGATAATCTAACTTATACTGTCTGTCCATCCTTGTAAACGCAACTCCTCCTAAACCGTTTGAAGAATTTTCATGAAACTTTACACAATGGAAGAACTCCATATGAAAATGTGCATGAAGCAATATAATTCCATTCTGACATTTCCAAGGGGAGATAATCTAACTTATACCATCTGTCCATCCTTGTAAGCGCAACTCCTCCTAAACCGTTTGAAGAATTTTCATGAAACTTTACACAATGGAAGAACTCCATATGAAGATGTGCATGAAGCAATATAATTCCGTTCGGACATTTCCAAGGGCAGATAATCTAACTTATACCGTCTGTCCATCCTTGTAAGCGCAACTCCTCCTAAACCGTTTTTCATGAAACTTTACACAATGGAAGAACTCCATATGAAGATGTCCATGAAGCAGTATAATTCCGTTCTGACATTTCCAAGGGGAGATAATCTAACTTATACATTTCAGATGTGGGGTATCACTTTGTGAGTTTGCTCACAGTACCTCTAGTTAAAACCAGTGGCAGTAATCTTTTAATAAGACTTTTACAACGGGTTTTAGCGACAATGAAATAATCAAATGGCTACTTGTTATTGTTTAAAGCTATTTTTTGTTCTCGGAATCTCAGCAACCTATTGTTTTGGACATGTTAACTTCAAATTAATATTCCAGCAGAATCACTTGGCTATCATGAATGTGAATAACCTAACTCTACATTCATTTAACAGAGAGGTTGGGCCTAGGAAAGTGTGGTAATTTCCTATTTTTATTTATTTATTTATATATTTATGGGGGGGGGAGGGGGCGGGTCTACACTGTTATGGCAACTAATTTTCACAATTTCTGGGTAAAATCTAAGGAACTACCAGCAAGCACTGAAAAAACGACTACCTGATATGTTTTTATTGAATTTTTTTTTAAAGCCCAATTTAAATTGTGTGGATCAGTACGTCAGATTTGTAAGTAGAGGGTCAACCCACAAACAAGTCAAGAAAAATGGCAATGCCACGTCATGATTTTCAATATTGTGGACGTGGGCGAAATCTTCTCCACAGCAGTTTAAGTAACTAAGGTCACTTAATTGCATTAAGGTTTGAACCAACATATAACTCTGTCAATACTGTTATTTTGTTTTATACATTTGCTTTATCTTATGGTTTCTCTTTATACAATGGGAAAGGGGTGAACTGTTGGGACGGGATGTCAAGGTCCAGATGAGTGAGTACGCCATTTTTATTTCAAACTGTCACCTGTATATTGTTACTGAATGTGACAAGTTCAAAACATTTACTTTTTTATTTTGTTGAGTTGAATAAGTATAAATAAGTAACATGAATCTTCGTTTTGCTCTTTTTATAGTACTCCCTTCATTGCTTTTCCCAAGAATGAAGATGATCAATTTACGCCAAACTACATGTAGCAGTCGGTTGATTGAGAGGGAGTGGTGACTAAGGTCTGGAAACTCGCCTTCAATGGCATCATTGGCATAAAATGGATTTGTAGGGGTGGGCAGTACGCGAATCTTCGCACGGTAATGACCATTGCAAAACATGTTACATGGGAAGTGCATTTAGGTGTAACGTGGTGCAGGGGGGGGGGGGGGGGTGCTGAATGGTGGTCATTCAACGAGAAATTCATCCCTTATTTATAGGGTGGCGGAGGTAGAGGTGGAACAGAATCATGTCATATTTCGAAGGGCTCTGAGCCACTGATGTTGGTTTTATTTTCTCGGTCCTTGTTTGTTCATGTATCCATTTCAATTAAGAAAGGCAATATCCGAACCAAATAAATTACGTGTTCTGTGAAAAATGCATAGAAATATATAAATTCATATCAAATACGGTTGTGCTAAAGTCCCTATTTAATATTAATATATACATGTAATCTTGTTTTCACAACTATGGGGTAAATCAAGTGTTTATTTTGAAATGGTTGTCGTTTAAATCAGTAATAATAAATTGTGAAGCATTTCGCAAAGAGGTAAAAATGATCGGCGTATCTTTATTTGGTACTAATATATTTTTATAATTTCTTTTCACAACTTTGGGAAAAGTTATTCCTAATTCTTAGAAAAGGTTGTGGTTCAAATCTGTCGCAATAATTGGAAAGTGTTTACACATACTGTACAGCAAATATCACCTAATCTGTTTCGCAGTATGGTCTGCGAAACGAATCAAGTCAATAGTCCATTTGTCTCATACTGTCCGAGTTTTTACTCAAATGTCGGACACAGATCACAGAAATACTCTTCGACAATCGTCGGCAATTTGTGACTGATCTTGAGACACAGTTCCTTGGACCTGGGCAATTCATGTAATCGTCGCTTGCAGCGTAGTGTAGTTAAAGTGGCAGCCCTCATAGACAGAAGTGAGACTTGTAAACTGTTATCAATGTTTAGACACAAAGTTGTAAATCAATACTTGGGCACCCGTATTCAAACCTAGGAGAAATATAAATGAACACGATTAAAGAGGAATTATCTATTTTAAAAAAATGATTTCATTTATAAACCAAACATCTTTACAAAGACAAGGGGTCTTTCAAACATCTGAAGGGTGATTAAGGTGTTCAAAACTGGGTTAACAATGAGCTTGAATTTGAAAACAGCTGATCGAGATGAGTGTAACAAAGCTCGGTTGTAACACTTTGAAAAGGTACAAACATATTTTTGATTTAGCATTTCAAATTCATTTTATAATGATTTTCGAATGGAGAAATACTTAGAGTGTAAATGTTTTAAAATTACTCGCAAATTCATATTAGCAAAACTGACAATTTTTTTTATTGATATTTTCCAGGATCTTTTGCCCAATTGGATCATTTTCCAGGATGCCAGGAACAACATTGAATTCCAGTGAATTTTCTGGTCATTCCGGGAATGATAACATATTTGCCTATTTTTGTCACTGAAAGATGTACTGAATTGATTTTTGTCAATGAAAGATCATTAGACACCACTGGTATATATAAAAGAGATAATTCATCCATTGTATATTCATGTCAAGATGAGTATCACTTTCGAACTGTAATGTCTGAGGAAAATTAGTTTGGGATTCCCAATCAAAAGAGAGAAAGCAATTTTAAACCCCTCTTAAGTGTTGTTGAATGATTTGAGCTGTGTTGCTAATAAGTTGAATTGACCAAACAATTGCAGTTCATTTCTAGAATTTTCTCCCATTATTCTTTCACCTTATATAATACAGTGGAGCTCAATTAATTGGATATCTCTTAACTGAATAACCCTTTTAACTGAATATAATTTCCCAACACAAAACCATTTACCATACCTCCAGTACAAATTTGACCTGTTAATTTAATATAGGTTATACAGTAAACTCCTGTTAATTGAATAAAAAATCTAACCTGTCGAGAAATTACCCTGACTCTCCCCAGTTTTCGTTTATTTATAGACCTGTTTGTCTTCAGTACATCCAATACAGGCATTTAATCTGTTATATATTGTTTGACAGAGCTCATTGAAATTTTTAGTTATTCAAGAGTTGTCACTTTGCATGTGTTGTCTGCTATTCATGTTAGGTAAAGAATTATGTAGTTGATGAACTATTATGTGTGACACACACAGCAAAGGTTCCTAGAGATCTATCCAACATTGTATAACATCAGTGGCGGCAACAGGATTTCAATTTAGAGAGGGGGGTGGTGCTAAGTAAGATATGGGTGGCGCAAGGTCGAGATGCCAAAGTCATCTCCCGTACGCCGCAGGCCTGAGCAAGAGGAGGAGAGGGAAGAAGGTAGTTCAGCGATCTGAACGTAGTGGCTACCCCCTGTAAGTGGGTAGCCACTCCATTCAGATCGCTGAACTAGGGAGGATGTCTCCCTCCTGTTTGTGTGTGTGGTGATGGGGGGTCTGGGGGATCTCCCTGGGAAAAAAGTTCATATTTGGATGCCCTGGGAGCGATAGCTGAGTGTTTCTTCAACACCTGACATGATGTGTATTGTTGTGTGCCATTTGCAGGTGTAATATTGGATGGGAAAACACAGTCAGATAGTAATTTGAAGTTTGATTTTCAAGCCCCCCCCCCCCCCCCCCCCTGTGGCACCACCACTGCATAACATCCCATTCACCAATAGAAACAATAACATATGAGACTTCTATTTTCACTATCCCTACCTGTGGTCACAGCACTGTAGAACTGACCTATATTCATCTGTCTGTAAATCTGTTCACTATAGTATGTTAATGCATTGTGTATAAACTAATGTGCAGTCAAAAAATGGACTGTGTACAAGCATACAAAACAATAAATGCCAATTTGGAGAAGAGAGTAACATGATAATTCAACCCTACAGAACTGTAGGATTAAATTGTCTTTGAACCTTCTTATAAGTACAAACTACTGGACCATTCTCAGTAAAAATCCGCAACAAATTGGTGTTTTTTAACCATTTTTTTTAAGTCATTTAAAATCTACACTGGTTGAAACCAATTCTTTTACAGAGCTGTAGGATTAAATTATCACTGAACCTCCTTACATATACAAAATGCTGAACAATTTAAAAGAAACAAAATTTTCTGGCCATCTCCCTCATCATTAATTTTCTGCAAAATTTGTTTTTCAGGGTTTAAAAATATAAAAAATACCCCCTTCCTCTTCAAACATTTAAGGAAACACTGCCTTAGAAACAAGGGCATTTTTTAGCTCACCTGACTGAAAGTCAGGGTGAGCTTTTCTTATCACTCTTCGTCCGTCGTCCGTTGTCTGTCGTCCGTCGTCTGTCGTCCTGCGTGAAGGTGGTGTTTGAGCCTCTTTCTCCTAAACCACTGGCCACATTTTAATTAAATTTCATGTAAGTGGTGGATTAGGTTTCGGCTCATATTGAGCAGAGGTGTGGGGAAAAAATGGCCAAATTTTTTGAAAATCTTCTTCTAATGAACCACCAGTAGCAGAGACTTGATATGTGGTATACAGAGTCCTTTTGAGTTTTAGAATCAAGTTTGTTCAAGAGAAGTTTGTCGGGCATTATTTGCCTTCGTTATGGGAGGGGCAAAAATTTTGGCCACGCCTAAAATTTCTGTTTTCTGAACCGTGAGGTTGATTTGAACCAAATTTGATATGAGATGATAATGGGTCATAAGTAGTTGATTGATGCAAAAACATTTTTTCTCATTGCCCCGTGGGAACCTCAGGAACTAAAAATAGGAAAAACCTTAAAACTGCCATATCTCCAAAACTACACGGCACAGAGAATTCTTATTTTGTATAAAGCTTACTTTTATCCAGTAGAATAGAATGGTTAAAAAAAAATCCCTATCGGTTTGATCACAAGGTACTTTTTTCAGGACTTTGAAAAAGTGCTGAGTCAGCACTTTTTAACACTGTAGGCAATGGGAAAAACATTAAAAAATCTTCTTCTCCAGATCCAGCAGGCAGAATCTTTTGATATTTGGTATGCAACATTGTAGGGTGGATCTGATACAAGTTTGTTCAAATCGGCCCCCTGGGTTCATATTTGGGCTCGGTATAGGAGCCCAATTTCGAACTTAGTGCATTTCAGGCAAATTTCTTAAAAAACCTTCTTCTCCAGATCCAGCAGGCAGAATCTTTTGATATTTGGTATGCAACATTGTGGGGTGGATTTGATTCAAGTTTGTTCAAATCAGCTCCCTAGATTAATATTTGGGCTCACTATAGAAGCTCGAATTCGAACTTAGTGCATTTCGGGCAAATTTCTTAAAAAATCTTCTTCTCCAGATCCAGCAGGCAGAATCTTTTCATATTTGGTATGCAACATTGCGGGGTGGATCTGATTCAAGTTTGTTCAAATCGGCCCCCTGGATTCATATTCGGGCTTACTATAGAAGCCCGAATTCGAACTTAGTGCATTTCAGGCAAATTTCTTAAGAAATCTTCTTCTCCAGATCGAGCAGGCAGAATCTTTTGATATTTGGTATGCAACATTGTGGGATGGATCTGATTCAAGTTTGTTCAAATCGGCTTCCTAGATTGGTATTTGGGCTCACTATAGAAGCTCGAATTCGTACTTAGTGCATTTCAGGCAAATTTCTTAAAAAATCTTCTTCTCCAGATCCAGCAGGCAGAATCTTTTCATATTTGGTAAGCAACATTGTGGGGTGGATCTGATTCAAGTTTGTTCAAATTGACTCCCTGGGTTTATATTTGGGCTCAGTATAGGAGCCCAAATTTGAACTTAGTGCATTTCAGGCAAATTTCTTAAAAAATATTCTTCTCCAGATCCAGCAGGCAGAATGTTTTGATATTTGGTATGCAACATTGTGGGTGGATCTGATTCAAATTTGTTCAAATCGGCTCCCTAGATTCATATTTGGGTTCACTATGGAAGCTCAAATTCGAACTTAGTGCATTTCAGGCAAATTTCTTAAAAAATCTTCTTCTCCAGATCCAGCAGGTAGAATCTTTTCATATTTGGTATGCAACATTGTGGGGTGGATCTGATTCAAGTTTGTTCAAATTGGCCCCCCTGAATTCATATTTGGGCTCACTATAGAAGCCCGAATTCGAACTCAGTGCATTTCAGGCAAATTTCTTAAAAAATCTTCTTCTCCAGATCGAGCAGGCAGAATCGTTTGATATTTGGTATGCAACATTGTGGGGTGGATCTGATTCAAGTTTGTTCAAATCGGCCCCCTGGGTTTATATTTGGGCTCAGTATAGGGCCATTTCAGGCAAATTTCTTTGAAAATCTTCTTCTCAAGATCCAGCAGGCAGAATCTTCTGATATTGGGTATGCACCATGCTTAGGGGGGTGAGATTCAAGTTTGTTCAAGCCAAGTCCCTGGGTTCATATTTGGGCTCACTGTGGTAGCCCGAATGATAACTTAGTTCAAAATGAGGAATTTTCTTTAAAAATCTTCTTCAGATCCATCAGTCGGAATGTTTTGATATTTGGTATGCAGCATCCTTAGGGGGTGAGATTCAAGTTTGTTCAAGCCATGTCCCTAGGTCCATATTTGGACTCACTGTGGGAGCTCAAATTGTAACTTAGTTCAATATGAGGAATATTCTTTAAAAATCTTTTTTTTTTAGATCCACTGGTCAGAATCTTTGGATATTTGGTATAAGCTTTTCTTAGGAGGAGCAGATGCAACTTGTTGAAATCAATTCTCTGGGTTGATATTTAGGCTACCATGTCAGGTGAGCGCCCTCAGGCCCCTTGGGGCCTCTTGTTTTATTTGCCCAGGACCCGTCCATTTTACTGTAGATCATATTTTGTAAGACAGTGCCTCAGTATCATTTTAATCATAATAATAATTTGGATTGCAGAAATTATAATATTTATTTATCCCTAAAGGTTGTAGTATCATGAATACTAAGAATCTCATGGTTAATTCTGGTGTATCCTGTTATGATTATTGAGGAATGAACTAGTTGATCTTTTTTTGTTGCAGGTTTGTGGACACAAGTGGGCAGATCTGTCAGACTATGGATTAGGATTGTCATTGTTGAATGATTCGAAATATGGATATTCTTGTCTGGACAATGTTCTTAGACTATCATTGTAAGTTTGAAGGATGGCTTTATAAAACCTATTCACTATCAAATAACTCATTACAGAAATATTCACAATATGTCTAATATACCAATGATGTCAGAAGTTAACGCGATGTTGTAACCTTGTGAGCGAGTTGCTTTCATAAGTGGAACTGGATTTAACTTTCTCTGCTTTTGAAGTCATTTATTTAATTAACTGTTTACTTGACATGACTTGCAGATGACATCTCTATAAATATTTATGGATTAACGAAAGATTGCTTCGAAAACATAGCTTATGACTCCTCATTGGCATGGGCTTGTCATGTTCATTCCTACGTGGGGGACATACACTATGTTTTTGAGACAAATATTGAAAAAAATATAAAATAAAATTTGGTTGATGAGTTTTGTCTGTTATGTTAGATAAGTCTAAAGGGTATATTACACATAACACCTTGAAAAGAATATCAAATTTGTTATGATTTGATATGAAATTTCTAAGCCAAGTTCACTAAAATCAATCTGAACCAAGGTTGTTCGTCTCAGATCGATTTTAACGAACTCGGTCCAGAAATTTCATATCAAATCATGCCTCCTTAGAGATCCTTTATATCCACAGGGGAATACCATGAATGTAAGTAGCCTTGTTTAATGTAGTAAACAATTTCTATTTTTCATTAACTATTTTGGTTCTGTGGCCTATTCTCGAATGGGAACAGTATCTTATTTTCCTGCTGATATGCTTGTATGAGATACACTGTTGGAAAGGGCTCTAGGGTATATCACATAACTGAATATCATCACTGCAATTTAACCCTTGAGAGCCTGGACAATTGTCCTGAATTCACACCTGACCACAGCCTGTACACATAACAGGCAGCCAAAACTTGACTAGAGACTGCTACCTATGTACTTGTCTATTGTCTGCAGGACCTACTCATAATGGCAGGTTGAGGACACCTGTTTTGAGGCCGTAAAAATCGGAAATAGTCCTTTAAGGATAAAGAAACTCCTCTGCATGGAAACTCTAGGAAGTATAACAGTGCTTGTTATGCCCTCGAAGGAGGATTTGGGGGTATCTAGTGAAGCCCTCCATCCATCCATTCGTCTGTCTGTCTATCTGTTTGTCCATCCATCTGTCTGTACAAACATTTTGCATTGTAATTTCAAAGCCATATCTCGGATTTGGATCTCCTTTGGTATGCTGATAGACCTGCATGGGGAACAGATATTCACACGGAACAGGTTCCGTCCATAATTTTTCCAAGAGTTATGGCCTTTTTTCGACTTTTACCACTTAGAAAATTTTTCTGTCCCACAATACCTTCAAGGCTTCTTTGAACTTGCATACGGGTCGGAGTCATTGGTCCATGCTTTGTGTTGCCCTTATTTTCTCTGGCAATGAGTTCTATTTTACTGGTAAAATAAGGTTTTGTAACCAATACCGGAGATGGAAATCCTCTCAAGTGTGTAGTGCAGGTATAATTGGCTATACTTATAATGATTGGCTATACTTGACTTCATATTTGCTGCAGTCACAATTTAGCAATGGATGCAGAAGGTGACCTTGCACACCAAATGTATAACTAAATGGAAAAAAACTCCTAAACCATACAGAATATTCTTGCCCGATTGAATCGGCCTAGTCACTAAAGCAACTTACCAGACTGTTCCCATCATATCTTTTCCCGCCGGATAATATATATCAAGAAACACAATTCATTACATTTCCTTTTTTCTTCAAAACGTAGAATAATCACTGTAATGATTTTGTCACGCTTGTGTAGGGATTGTAAGCGATGCTTCTGAAGAGGGTAAAAAAAATCTGTTTAAAAATAACAGGAAAAACTCTTTTATGCTGATCCAATGATTGTATTACTGAATTTGTGTGTAACAACTGGTAACCAAATGTTTAGCATAATTAGAGACTGTTAAAGGTGGGTGGGGGGGAGGGGGCGGGAGCAGCCCATACTCGATGTCCTTGACCTTCAGATATATAAATAAAATGGCCTTTAGGAAATAGTCATCATCAGAATTCTTGGAGGTTATTTTGAAAGAAATTCAGAAAACCTCGACATTTTTATGCTTAAAAAATTTATTTTATCACCTTTGTGTTTATGTGCAAAAAGGTAGACAGACAATCTGTTTATGCCACCTCCTACAGTATACTATTTACTAAACTTGTGAAATATATGTATTTGTAACTGATTATTATGTATACTGTGAATAAATCATCTGAATCTGAATCATCAGAATGTTGTATCAGAGTCCAGCTCTTATGTCTAAGGCCATATCTTGACGAGAAAAATGCCTCCTATGATTCCGATACAAAAGCATAAAAGCAATGTTTGTTCCTTAATTTAATAATAAGACTTTTGAGAAGTGTTTTTTTTGTATATAGAAATGTACACTGTCCCTCACAAGCATTTTTGAATGCTTGTAATGTTCTATAAATAGTAATGTAAACAAATCGTAACCAAGTACATGCTAGCATACAGCAGTTGCAAGATACTGATTTTGTATCAGGGACAGACACATGATATGTGCTGTATTTCAGTAATAATAGGCTGAATACATACTTATTGTAAGATAAAAGCAAGGAAGATACATAGAATTGACTGGATATCCCATTTCTGTATGATGCACATTCAAAGTGGCTGCCAAAAATATTTTGTTAGATATACTATAGCTTCTTTCAGCTGGTACTGTACATGTACTCTAATGTAATTCATACATCCAGGGTCCTTAAAAGTCCTTAAATTTGGTTAGTGAAATTGTAAGGATAATCTGAAAAGTAGTGTACCATTGCACAGGCCTCCCCTTTGACCTCTCCACAAAATTTACAAATAACTGACTCAAATATTTACTCTGCAATTGAAATTAAAATAATGGCAATTGTCTCCAGGCACCTAGTTAAAGCGCATGAGACAAAATACTTGGAAAATGTCTCAGAAGACACATTATGCTCTACTGTTCAAGAAAACTATTGGAGAGCCAGAAGGACAACAGTTTATTTAATGTTAATTTATAAAAAAAAATGTTGCCCTATTCCTCACAAAGATTGGAAGTCGTATAACTCCCCCCCCCCCCCCCCCATGCCATGGATACAGGGATGCAATTAATAAATAATAAATGTCGGATGGAGTTCAAGTTGAACAACAAGCTGAGGCACAATGGAAGATTTTGGGTTGCTCCAGTAAGCATTCAGGTTCTTCTTCAGAAAGATGGATTTGACATTGAGACTTATGTGAGATCCAGAGTTGAGCCTATCAAATACTGACCCAGATACACTCATCAAGTCACAGTAAGAAAAAAACGCAAATAAAACATTTCATTGTTGACATCCAAAATACATTGTATGACCCCTCACTGGAATGAGCTCACCAAGCAATGAGAGGTCATAAGCTATGTTTTGGAGACAAAAATTGGAAAAAATAAACTTTGAATTGCATTTTTTGTGAATAACCCTGTTTGGGTTTGGCCATTATGTTGGGAAGGGGGTTAATGATTGTAGCTTCCTGGCAGTATCCCAAAGACTCTGACAAGAAAACTGGATACCATCCCTTTTTAATTACTTTCTATACCACATGTGTAAGACTGAAAATTATTCACAGATCCTAGTGGTAGATGCTGTCACAATTAGAGGACATAATTTGGAGATTACCATGAGAGAATCATAGTTGGAGGACCATAGTTGGAGGATCCCTGGTTGCTGATAACTTACTGATGACATGTGGTTACTTAAGGAGCTGCAGCAGAAAGCAACATCATTCCTTTTGGTTCATTGATATCATGATTCCCCACATGGACAGCCATGTTGTGATATCATAGTCATGATTCATGATGGAGGAGGGGTTACAAGCATTGTAATGATAACCTGCATGAGGGTCATGTTCTGACATCACTGATGGTTTGGACAACACACCAACAGCACCACTATGATCCTTTACAGGATGAGAATATAGGGACACTAAAGGTTAGGCCTGTAGGAGTGATTTCTTTGAAAACTCGGAAAACAATGGAAAAAGTGGCACCAGAGTCCAGTTGGTTCTCAGTTGAGCATGCCGGAGAAGGCATTCCACAGATCATGGGCTTGGGATTAGATCTCATTGATGGACTTTTTAAGGGTGACCACCTTGTCACATAAAAGTTATAGAAAGTATTAACAATGCATTGGTCATAGGATTGTAAGTAAAGAGCAGTTAGTAGTAGCTGTGTTTGTGCTGTGTGCAAGGAATCCAAGTAATAATGAGAGAAGCCAGTAGCAGTGGCCTTGTGGTAGAAGTGAATGGTTGTGATTGTGTAGTAGAAATCAGTGCCCCAATTATCCCTCCCACTGCATGCTCATCTTTCACATTATGTTAAAACTCTTCTTTTTTTCACCCCCAAAATACAGCAAGCAGTTTGTCTGAGACTTGCGGAGAAAGTCACATAGACTAAATAGTCAATAAATATTATGGTGTTAACACTTTTGTCATCATTCTTTCAACTTTTTTCCCTATAACATATAAACTTTGTAACAACATTGTATATATTTTGATTTTGTGCATTACTTATTTTGCATACTATTACAGACAGAGTGGCTTCTGTTCTCTTGCGGATAATGAAAGACTGATAGGCATTATTTTCTTCTTGCAATGTTGTTGCATTAATCTTGAAAAGTTTTGGTGCTATGATTAACCCTTTACCCAACGAATCGCCCGTATCCGCCCATGTATCATGCAAATTCAGCAGCTGAAAAAAAATATTATATTTTTATACTGTACCAATGACCCAGACTTAGCTGGTGCTAACTCCACAAAAACCAGGGCCAAACACAAATTTTGCCCCCCAATCCCCAAAATTTGCATCCAAAACAAAAAGAAATCATGTCCTAAAGGACCTCCATAGTACGACTCTACTGCGCATGCGCAGTGACGCAGTCGTCCCGAAATTGGCGCCAAATATCATTCTCTGTTTGGCCCTTCATCAGTCAACATCTCACTGATCTTTGTGCTTGTAAATCTCAGTTTAAAGGATGCCAGACACGTAATTCTTGGAGAAAATGTGATTCTAAGGAGGATAGAAGGAGGAGAGGAAAAAAGAAGTGGCAAAAAATAATCAGGGCTGTACTTAAAATTTTTTGTTAAAATTATGTTAAGTTGCCTATTTTCGAGGCAAACGCCTCTTGTTGTCATTCTTGCTAATTGTTGCACTGCTTATTCAGTGTTTCCTCTCCCCTAACCTTCTAAAGTCCCCCCTTGCAATTCTCCCATGCTTTTGGCATATTTTTGAGAAGTTTCATTTCTAAAATTTCCCTGGGAGAGTTGCTTGGTTACAGAATGTTTTCTGTTATTTTCCCCATAGTTACGTTTTCACCCATGGGTGTATAACGTTTGTGTTCTGCATCTTCCATCTGATGTTCTGCAGATTCTCCCCTGGGAGTCTCTGTTTTGCATCAGATAGAGTGTAATTGAGGACTGATTCCGGGCCAGTTTTTTGCAGTGCCTGGAGTCATGTTTTCTTCTGTGTTTACACTGTTTGTTTTCATTGGCAACAGCCTTTTTTGAGGGGGGCTGTTTGTCTTTGAGGTAGTTTATCTCATTATAAGATACATTTATATTATCCGAAAGTGTCTCATTAATTATTTTATATAATTTTAAAATTTTTGACCACACTTTGCCATCGGATCCATCGGGGCTCAACGTTACTTTTCAGCAACTTGGGCTTCTCTGAAAAAATATTTTTTCAAAATTATTTTGTTTTGCAATTGTTTTTTCATTTATTAATGGATCATGTTATTATGTATCTTTGTGTCAGGGGTTTTTGCGAGTAACTAGGACTTATTGTTGTTCCTTCACAATGAAAGGAACTTGTTCAAATTGTAATAGGAAGAAATCTTCCTCTGACTTTCATGATTATTGCATAAATTGTAGTCAGTGTTCTCGCATTAATCCCTGTCCTGTATGTGAACATTGGGATGAGAAACATTGGAAACGTGTGTCACGATATGTTGTTTCTGGAGAAAGAGCGATGCCGGCTCTTTCTCCACAAGGTCACTCTACTCTCTCAGTTTCTATTTCAGAGGAACCAGAACAGGGTGATGTTTCCATGTTATCCTCTTCAAGTGTGCGTCCGTCGTCACAATTAAATACAGAGCTAGCGGCAAAAGTGCTCATGGAGATTAGACAAATGTCGTCCGCTAGCTCGCCCGGTGTAGCGTCCATTCACCGAATGGTTCGGCAGCCGGGTTCGTCCGATGCGGTCCAAGAGGAAATTTTGGGTGATGCGAGCACTATAAAAATAATAGATGCACACCCAGTGACGGCGGATAGTGAACGAGAACGGAGGAAGCCTTTTAGTCCGGTTCGTAGCTCGTCCAGGTCCAGCCGGGCCGCGAGCGAGAGAGGCCCCTCTCTCGTACAACAACATCTGGGACCAGATGTTGTGGTACAAAATGTGTCTTTAGCGGAGCATACGTCCGTCGCTCGGGACGCTCCGTTGTATAAGCAGTCCGCAGAGACTGTTAAGGCTTCCTCTTCTCGCCGGCGCACACGACCGCACCTTGGCTGCGTGACCTCCGATATCTTGCCAGCTTCGCCGAGGAAGGATTATTCGGCGACCAGGTCACACCATCCGGCAGCCAGGGACTCGAGACCGATGGACTCCGGACGTTCGCATAGGAAAAGTATGCGGGAGCCATCCGATGCGGAGCTGCCCTCGGCAAAGCAGCGAAAGACCGCTCCTCCGCAGGTCTCGACGTCGGACATTCTAGTGCAGATAGCACAGCTTATCGCAGCATCCCAGCAGCCGACAGAAACGGTGTCGGATCGAGAATTATCCGACGGCGCTGGGTCGGTACGCTCCGCCGAAGCATCGGGGGCGGACGACCGGGAACATCGGGAGGTCCGACCGGATGGTGAAAGGGATACGGATGAATTGGAGCTATCCCTTTCGGAACAACACAAAGCTGCCGTAGACTTCATCCGGCACTTTCTTCCTCAAGTTGTTCCGTCGGGCCAGACTGCTGCGCTTCCGGACAGGAGAATTATAGCGTCATTGGACTCTGATTTTTTCGAGCGGTTCAGGGACATCGCTCCCGAGTTTCCGTCGCAGTCCAATAATGTTGCAAGAACATTTGAATTATTGAACGACGCTATTTTTAAACTTGCTTCCAGGACAGGGAAAGCAGGCTTCTTGTCCGCAAATACTCTCAACCTGCCTTTCATTAATGCAAGGAATAAATTCGACACGGCAGGTCAGGGTATACCGAGAGTTCCTCTGCGTATGGACGACGAGGCGGAAGACTTAGAGCTATCATTACCGTCGTCAGCTTCTATTCCAACCGCAGTGTTGGAAACAGCTATTGCGTCTAACAGAGCCAATTTAGATGCCTTATCTTACGCAGATCACCTTACGAAGGCGTTATCACTGCGTCTTCAAGGGGAAGAGTTTCAGGATATACAATCCTCCTTAAGACTTCTTTCAAGGGCAGTAGCTTATTCCACGTGTAACTCCGCCCTTTCAGTGGCTAATCTGGAGTTGGTTAGACGTGACGCAGCCCTGTCTACATCCACACTAGTGGATTCTAAGGTGAAGAACTCTCTTAGAGTCGCTTCGGTCTCAGGAGATCTTCTCTTTGACGGCAAGCTTTCCGCTATTTATGATAATATTAAAAAGAAAGCTAGTGATTCTCTGTTGTTTAGATCCGCTCCTAAAAGGTCGGATTCAGCAGACACGAATAAGGCGGGCACTTCTGGGTCTTATCCGCCCAAGAGAGGTTCCTATAGAGGTTCCGGTGCGTCCTCTAGCTCTTATTCGAGAGACCATCAGGATAGCGACTCTCGTTCGGGACGTCCTTCAGGCCGGGACAATCGGTCGGACGCCCCGAGGTCGACGAGGCGAGGTGCGGGTCGTGGAAGACGTGGTTTCTCCTACCGCAGGCCTCGCAGATCCAGGAGGTGATGGCTCAAACCTCTATCGCGTTCCGGTTGGCGGAAGGTTGTCGAGTTTTTCTCAAGAGTGGGCGTCGATTACGGACGACCCTTGGGTGAGAGGAGTGACTTCGGAAGGTCTAAAGATATCCTTCAAACGAAAGCCTCCATTAACTCGAAGTCCAAAGTGGACTCATCTTCCGTCAAACCCTCAGAAAAGAGACGCTCTGCTATCAGAGGTGCAGTCTCTTTTAATGAAGAACGCGGTAGAGGTCGTAGAAAACCAGGAATCGCTGGGATTCTACAGCCATCTGTTTCTGGTTCCGAAACCAGACGGCTCGTTCCGTCCAGTCATAGATTTGAGCTGGATAAACAAGCTGATCATCGCTCCGAAGTTTTATATGGAGACGATTCGATCGGTCAGAGCGAGTATTCGGGTGAACGATTATGCAACGAGCATAGATCTCAAAGATGCGTACTTTCACGTCATGGTACATCCGACATTCCGAAAGTATCTACGCTTCGCAGTCCTAGGAGTGGTGTATCAGTTCCGGGCCATGTGCTTCGGATTGAATCTAGCACCCTGGGCTTTCACTCGAGTAATGAACTCGGTAATGATTTACTTCCGAGCTCATTCGTCTGCGGTAACGTCGGCCTACCTGGACGACATTCTTCAGAGGTACGGCAACGAGTTAACGCTTCAGAACGATGTTCAGAATCTTCTTCTATTGCTCCGACGTCTCGGTTTCATAGTAAACGAGGAGAAGTCGGATCTGGTGCCGTCCAAGTCATTCACTCATCTGGGAATGAGCTTCGAGACGCACAACAATCTCGTTCGTCTGCCGTTAACCAGAGCGAAATTAGTCAGTTGTTACGCTCGCTATTGTCTAAATACAGACAAAGTCACAGCGAGAGAATTTATGAGACTGATAGGTCTGTGCGGAGCCGCTGCGGATCTCATTCCGATGGGACGGCTACGCACACGGCCTCTTCAAATTTTCTTGACTCAGAATTGGAGTGTGAAAATTCATTCGCTCGATGTAGACGTTCTCTTGTCAGATCAAGTGAAACAAGAGATTCAGACTTGGGCAAACATTCAGTGGTTAACTCAAGGAGTTCCGCTGCAGTTGCCGGATCCGAGTTTTACCATTATGACGGATGCCAGTCAAACAGGTTGGGGTGCATCATTAATCCCAACGGATTCGAGATGCCAGGGTCTTTGGGATCCGCAATTCCTGTGCAAGCACATAAACATCAAGGAAATGATGTCAATTTGGCTTGCGTTACGTCACTGGATGGACATTATTCACGATGCTCATGTCCAAATCCTATCCGACAATACGACAGTAGTGGCGTATATACGGAATCAGGGAGGCACTCATTCAGTTCCGTTGTTCAATCTAACGGAAAGAATCCTTCTGTTTGCGTTGGAACATCACGTTCTTCTTTCGGTCCGTCACATACCGGGTCGTCTGAATGTGCTAGCAGACTCCCTTTCTCGAAAGGGTCGCTTGTTGCCGTCGGAGTGGACTCTCAACAAACAAGTATTCAATCAGATTTGCTACCAATGGGAACGGCCAATGATAGACTTATTTGCGACACATCTCAACAATCAGTTGCAGACGTATGTGTCCCCGTGTCCGGATCCAAGAGCATTTGCTGTAGACGCTCTATCGATCCCTTGGGACGGAATGATAGGATATGCGTATCCTCCAGCGCCGTTAATTCAACAAGTATTGCTAAAGATAAAACAATCTCAATGCAAGATTCTGTTGGTAGCATCTCTGTCGCCACAGAGACCGTGGATAAATCTACTCAGGTGTCTGTTGTGGGACCTACCGCGGAAGCTCCCTCCACGAGAGGATCTTCTTTGGCAGGGGAAATCGCGCCAACTGCATCACAACCCGCAAGGTCTCAACCTTCACGTTTTTCCGTTGTGCGGTCCTTCTTGCATGGCAAGCACTTTACAGGACGAGCAGTGGACGCGATTTCTAACTGTAGGAGGACCTCCTCTTCGCTAAACTATGCGGCTAAGTGGAAGGTTTTCCGTCGTTGGTGTAGGGATCATTCTGTTGATATATTTGATCCCTCTATACCAGACATTGCTAACTTTCTAGTATACTTGTTTGACGAAATCAAACTGCAACCGGTTACTATAAAGGGTTATAGATCTATGTTATCTGATACCTATGCACATCATGATAGTTTACAAATTGGATCTAATGTCTCTTTATCGAAATTGGTTAGAAACTTTTCGATAAATAGACCCAGAACTCTTAGATTAATTCCTAAGTGGAATTTAGCTTGGGTTCTCCTTAAATTGAAGGAAAAGCCATTTGAACCTCTTGGGACAGTAGATTTCAAATTCTTATCTTATAAGACAGCTTTTCTCTTAGCTTTCTCTTCTGCCAGAAGAGTCAGTGAGCTTCATGCACTATCGGTGGATGATTCTCATTATCGTAGTGTTGGGAACACTATCACCTTCACTACTAACGTCGGTTTTTTAGCTAAGAATCAGGCTCCTAATAAATATCCGGAACCTATTGTTATTAAGGCTCTTCCGTCTTCAGACGGGCGTAGGCCTTTACTCTGTCCTGTTAGAGCACTACGTATCTATAAACAGAGATCTCAGTTCATCAGAAAGGGACGGAAACGTTTCTTTCTGTCTTTGATGCCTAATAGAAAGGACATTTCAGTCCATTCTATTGCTAGATGGATTCAGTTAACTATCCGTACTGCGTATGAAGATTTATCTTCTTCTCAGCAGTCTGTGCTTAAGATTTCTGCTCATGAAGTAAGAGCTCTTTCTACTTCCTGGGCTTATGCTAATAGTGTTGCTATTACAGATTTAATGAAGGCTGCTTATTGGTCTCAGCCATCCACATTTACTAATTTTTATCTCAGAAATATTGAGTCCATTTCTGGAGACCTGCATTGTTTAGGTCCGTTATCTGTTGCTCAGAATGTCGTCCACTAAACAGTTGCAACTATAGTTATGCAGGCTTTCTGTTCCGGCAGTGACTCCGTCCGGCTGCCCTCTTCGCTCTGGGCTATTTGACCCAGGGCAAGGGGAAGGGGGGGGGGGGGCGGGTGTTCCCTTAGGTCACCTGCTTTATAGTGAAAAGCAAGGGAATGCCTCCTCCAAGACAGTATTTCTGAGTCGCTTCCGGGATGGTTTTAAAGTGTAATATTAATGTTTAATTTCATTCATGTCTTATTTTTAAAGTGTAGCTCGGTGTGAAGCATTTGTATATGTCAAGTGTCAAACGGGCTTTAATATACAATACTCGGACACTTTTAAATGATTATAAAGAGTCTCAATTCTCTGGACTACTTTATTTATTGGCTTGTTTTAATAATAATTAGTATAAAGGTTATACTGGATATTAATAGAGAACATGAATGTTATTGTGCTCAATTATTAAGGGTAGTGTATCTTTCTAATTTAAATATTAAATAAGAAAGATACATGTAAAGCCTAATACTCCTTTTCTCCTTAAGGGGTTATCTCTTTATTTTATAATTGAGCTTATTGGATTTTCCTCTATGTCCTAGGCCCTCCAGCCTGTTTACTATTCAGCTAAGTCTGGGTCATTGGTACAGTATAAAAATGTTAAAAAATTTATAGTAATTTATATATTTTTTATACTTACCAATGACCCAGACGGGGATGGCCCTCCCTGAGTTGGGAACTCTTGCCTCCCCGCTGAGTACATAGCGCTGACCAGGCACTGCCAGTAAGAATGATATTTGGCGCCAATTTCGGGACGACTGCGTCACTGCGCATGCGCAGTAGAGTCGTACTATGGAGGTCCTTTAGGACATGATTTCTTTTTGTTTTGGATGCAAATTTTGGGGATTGGGGGGCAAAATTTGTGTTTGGCCCTGGTTTTTGTGGAGTTAGCACCAGCTAAGTCTGGGTCATTGGTAAGTATAAAAAATATATAAATTACTATAAATTTTTTAACTTTTCGAAAAATTTCAACAAAACCAAATCATGTGAGTTCTCTTTCGAATGAGCTCATTCCAAAGAGGGGTCACATGATATGATTTTGTTGAAATTTTTCGAAAAAAATAAAAAAATATTTAAAATAATAAATTTTGAAATCGTCTGCGTTGGGTAAAGGGTTAAACAGGTTTAGATATGTTCAAAATTATGTAAAAATATTTACTTCACTTGGTATTGTTTTGTTAAGTTTACTGGAGAGAGCCTGTAGACCCTCTCCGTATATTGTGACAAACTTGGGCCATAGAAATAGAATTGGACTACCGTAATTAATCTACCACTCAGAGATAACATCTTTGTGTTCATTATTTTGTCTGCTCGTTGACTGTCAGATTGAAAGTATTTCTTCATAATTTCCAGACTACGGGCACCAAAAGCACCAGATGCTGAAGCTGACATGGGAGATAATGACTTTATATATGCTGTTATGCCACATCCAGGTAAATTAATAACATTTAAATAACTATTTTGAAATTGTAAGCTAATTTCCAGAAGTCATCCAATGAAACATGCCCATCACCGAATGTGTCCAACAATCAGAAGGTGTATGCTGGCTTTTATGTAGTAAGCCACTGGATAACATATCCTACATCGCTTCATGTCACTTGAAAGCCGAGCATATCTCAGGCCGGAATAACAGTACCACACATTGAAAGTAAACTGTTGCCACACTTCTGGGCATAGATTCTGAAAATTTTCAGGGTGATTTGTAGGAAATTTTCCAAA
Source organism: Pictodentalium vernedei (assembly GCA_031216915.1). Taxonomy (NCBI): domain Eukaryota; kingdom Metazoa; phylum Mollusca; class Scaphopoda; order Dentaliida; family Dentaliidae; genus Pictodentalium; species Pictodentalium vernedei. Next base: position 244,363,276 of record CM062291.1, read on the forward strand.
CATGTGATAGCATTTTGATGCCTGAAAAACTTTTTTTCAACCTTTAGAAAGCATAGCATTTTTACTAAATATGTATTGAATGAGTAAACTTTGAAGTGATGTAAAAATGGCTAAAGTTTTAAAATTAATAAATTTAAAAACTAAAAAACAGCTATTTCCTATATTTTTTTAGTTCTACAACACACAAAATTTTTTTAAAAATACCCGACACCTTTCATTTTCTGACTATGACCTTTTTTGACGTCACCTCAGAGTTGAGATCTAATGGTATAGAATTTCATGGGACAAAATCACATTTTTAGATAACATTTTCTGCAGATATTATATGCCCAAAATTTCAAAAAGCTGATGCTGAAAAATGAGGTAGAAAAAAAATGCAAAATTGACATGGCTGGCATCAGGAGCATAAATTTGAAATGAAAAAATAAAATTAAACATTTTGAAATAACCAGAAAACAGTGTGAAGTTTGATAGCTTTGTCACTTATATGTACAGGCTACGTGAATCACAAGATAACATTTTTAATGAAGAATGTTAAAAATATCTTAAATGATTAAATAATGCAGCCAATGGTATTAATGTCACATCTCAGGTGTTTGAAGATCGTTTTTGCAAAACCTTTTCACCTTTGTATTTGGAACCACAAGTACTAAATCCCCCTAAAAGTTCAACTGTATGGAGGGAAATTTAATTTTAATGTTTTCCAACCCTAGGTAGACATTTACGTTATTACATCCACATTTTTCTGGCAATGTGGGCAAAAATTGGCAGTGCTTGCCTTCAATTATTTCTCTAGCAGCTTGTGATATAAATCTAGCGCTATGTTTTGTAGTGTGAGGGTGAACCAGTTATCAAAATGGGAGTGGTGCACCCCGACGATGTTTGCGCCATATCTCGAGTATCAGATGTTGAATTATCAAAAAAAAAAATTTCCCAGAAATTAAAAAAATTCTTTCAAATGAACTGAGAAGACAATGAAAAGTAATAAAACTAAAGGTGTCAAATTACTTGACCATTTACCTTACAAAATTCATCACAATATTACTGTGGGTGTTGAAAGTGTTGTTAAACCCAAATAAATAAAACAAATAAACCTTACCTATTGGTCATTACTATTCAGAAAAACTACCATTCGTATTTTATTATTTTGTCAACAGGTCAAGCTTGTTCCAGTGAGGGATCATAAGCTATGTTATTGATGTCATGAGATATGTTTTGGAGTAGGCTACAAATCGCTTCCAGAATAATGCACATAACTTTCTTATGACTGATTCATTAATTCCAGTTCTCAATATTTCTGGCTTACACATACTGAGCTGCCAAGATATGATATCTTACCAGCCCAGTGTAATAGTCAACAAAAAATTGGAGTCCATGCATAGATTGTTGTCATATGTACATTTGAGGGAAGGCTGTTGTTTGAATTATTAGGGTTAATACAGAATATTAACTCTTGTGAAGTGGATAGGTAGCAGTAAATGTGAAATTATAATACATGGTACCAACTGTAAATAAACTAAAACTTTTTGTTAAACACTTATTGCTAGTGTTGTTTTTTAACACCACAAAAAGGCAGCTTAACTTAATGGAGTATTGATTATGATAGGCATGGTTTTCTTAACAAACTGTTAAACAACACAAACATTCATGCAATTTTTATGAACCTGTTAGATGAGGGCCAAAAGCTCCATTATTTTTGTTGGTAACTTGTTTTGACTGGGTTTTCTGTGTCCTTTGATACTTTTTAGTCTCACCAAGGTCTGTCCTTAGAGGGACTGTTAAATGTTCAAAATGATTAAGCTCTTGTGTGACAAGATGTTCTTTTGGTATGCCAAGTTAAAAGAGAAAACATTTTACTGGAAAAATTAAACTTTTACAGGTTCTTTTCAGGTACTGCCACACTTTTGCTTCATTTCTTTCTCAAGTTTCTATGGGTAACTTGGGTAATGTATTATATTTATTTTACAACTTTTTCAGGCTCATTTCAAGAATCAGGAGTAATACAGGCAGCATATGATCTCAATTGCCCTTTGGGTGTCACCAGTATCGCAAAATCACCACATGTTCCAGATTTTCACAGCTATTTTAGCATTGATACCCAGCAAATTGTTCTTGAAACTGTGAAGAAGGTAATTGGGTGTTTTCTTTAACCCTTTTTAAATTTTATGAAACATAAAAACAAAGCACTAGCATTTTCACATTATGGCTACATTTCATGTTCAGTGAAAAGCAAAAGAGTTTTATTTGAATAACAGGGGAAGTACTTTTTTATTTTGATTTCCTTTGAAATAATTTAAAGAGTGAATTTTAAAAAAAAACGAAAACCAGGGGGTTTCAGGGAAGTGGCCAAAAGGAGTAACGACCAGAGAGTTCTAGGTTCGCTCTTAGAGCACTGAATTTTCTTGGGGGAGGGGGGCCTAGTCATAACTAGGATCCTCTGGTCATTAGCCTCTTGTCCCACTTCCCCAAAGGGATGTGGGAGGAAGGGGTAATAACTGAAGGGTACTAGTTAAGAATAAGGGAGGTTGCTTTTGAAATAATTCATTCAAATCATTTCAACTCATAATGGGACCAATTATAAACATGACTTCAGTTGTCTTGTGGTGATGTTCTGCTGATACTTAGAGAGCTTCGGGATGACTGGGTTGAATAAGCTGCTTATAGGCACAAATTTTGTTCAGTGGAAGAAAAGGCAGACGTGAGATCATGCAAGAATTCCTTCATATAGTCCTGCAGAAATTACGGTTGAGTGTGTTTTGGAGTACGCACAAAGTTTATCAACTCTGGGCGAAACTATGGGTCCTACTGAATATATTTTTGCCGGATGCCACCCTGACATCATTGGGCATTTTTTTTTTTTCTAGTGCCTTTTTAAAAAGGCAGTTTTTCAAGTGGTTTCTGTTATCGCTTTCCGTACAATGCTATTGTTCTTTGCAAACACCGTTGAGTCGATGTAGAAGATTTCAGGGGACTGATATTAAATAAATCAAATGGATGAAGGAAAGATACATTAAAACAAGTGGAGATAAAGATTAAAAAAATGCATAGTTAATGCTAATCATGCAAATCACAAAATTACATACCAATTCAATAACTAATCCAGGTCAATGACGATTCGTACAGAAGCAGATGTGTTGTGTCAATGAAACTACGGTACGCTAAATTTGACAACTAAGTTTACCGTGTTTTGTGTAAAGAGTCTAGTAAGAGAATTGTGTCTTTTTATGCATCTGTATACAATTTCAACATTAAAATATGAAAACATATAGTGAGTGCATTATCAACGTATATTATTCTCCAAAAAATTGCAAAAATACGGAACTTTATCAGGAAGTATAGACTATTATTCTTTATACGTCTGCTTATATTATAGACTAATACAGAACACCACATTCACGAACTTGTCCGACAGACAAATCCACTTTTTATGACAAACCGGTGTTTTGGAGTATGCACGAAACATTTTTTTGGATTATGTTAGCTTACCATGTCCCCTGTCGAAATCAAGCGGTTGACACCCTGAAATATATAGAATAATTAACCAGGGCGGGCAGATGAGACACAGCCAGGAGGTGGGGGGGGGGGGGGGGGGCAGATTTGGGGGGGGGGGAGAAGGGTGCTGTCTTGCCTCAACACACGTCTTCATAATAGGGTGCCTGTAAAAGGTTTTATCACAATATAAAATATATAATTATTTTTTCCTCAGTTTTCTGTGGTGTTCCCAAAATCCTTAATAGCAAAACATTTCCACAAAACGTGAGAGTGTTATGCTTATTAACAGAGAAATGTCTCTGACCATTCACGGAAAGATCTTCATCTTACAAGGAACTTTATCACATACTAACTATGCCGCTTTGAACAGCAAACCTGCGAGGCATTGGGTAAATTGCATCATAAAGCTGGTATTGATCATTCTTATGTTTGTTTGAGCCAAGCGGGAAGGTGACTGGTTGATCCACCCGTGGGCCATTCGATGGGTGATTTCTTATTTTTTGGCAGCCAAACATTTTAATTATGCAAAATATGGACTGTATTATCTCAGATCAATGGAGGCATTATTTATTTATTTATTTATTGGTGTTTAAGGTCACATACTTATGCACAATGTCTAATAGTGACCATGATAGTTTTACTGGTGGAGGAAACCTGAGTACTTGGAGAGAACCACTGAGCATCGTCGAGCAACTGTCAGCTCCTCAACATTCTAACTCTGTTCAGGCTCTGCTCAAGCAGGGTTACAGCGGTTGAAGACATGTGCACTATCGACGTGCAGTACGCCTTAGTACATGGCGTCATCGTGCCCCCGTGTAGGCAACCAGGATAAAGTGAATGGACGCATTGCCACAGCCAATACTACAGACATTTTTGCATGGCGAACATACAAGACGACACAACCCTGGTGTTTTTAACGGAATGTGGAGTGGCACGCTCATTGAAATCTCGTTGAAGGAATATGGAAAGGGTCCAGGAGACCTGATTGGAATAATGCTCAAACAGGCTGGTGAGCACTAAGTCTGCACATATGTAGTGGAATGCTATCCAGCCGGTCCGCTCTTGCTGATTGCTCTGAACAAACAAGTGATGTTAATACATCCATTCCGAAACACAATAAAGAAGGGAGATCCATTATTAATTTGGATTCCAAAGATAGGAATAAACTCTGTAATAAACCGAACAGTTGCATTGACCCTCTCGATTAAGCATCTCACCCTGATGGTTTGATAAACATTGTGACAGGCCTGATTAGTCCCGATATTGTTAATGTATACGCATCTCCAGACCTAGGATCCGAGCACACATAAGTTTGAGGCATCGTGACCCGGTGGATGCCATGACTCATTGTCCTCAACAGTAACAAGCATGGCTGCCACCAAATGAAGCATCATAATTGTAACCTCCCCCCTCCCTCCCGTGTATGATACTGAACAAATTTATTATAGGGTTATCAATTGACATAAGCATGGCCTACACATTAGCTTATGAAATGTCGCCTGTGCCAACCTCAATGTTCACAGAGGAAGGTGAGCAGCAAAAGTCCAAATCGGTTTTTAAAAAGTGTTTCTTACTTCCCCCAGAAGATTTTAGTGGAACAGCATCCAGGCGCCTACGTTATTGGTGGCTCCGGTTATTGTGGGTACTGTCATGGCCAACATCTTGTACAGTTGACTATTATACCAACGCATTTTCTAAATTTGCGCTTTCAAACATGGAATCATCAGATGTGTATTTGGTGTTCGATAGATATCATGAATTCAGTACCAAAGACATTACAAGACAGTGCAAAAATCGGTTAATGAGCCTGAAACATGAGCTTTCCTCGTCGTCATCTCTTCCTGAACAAAGAGTGTGCCTTGGTATTTCTGAAAATAAAAAGCCCCAGTTGATTCAGCTTATTTGTGATAAACATATTTCTGTTGCATCATCACTGGACCATGAGAGAGCTTTGGTTGTAACATCAGAATGCCCATTACCAATTCATGTTCTTAGGTCAGAGATACCTATTCGATGTGACCTGCAGAATTCTCATGAAGAGTCAGCCGTTATTATGATACACCAGGTTTTTAATCTTTGTCATTCTGGAAAAACAGAAACTGTTCTTTTAGATGACAGTGACGTATTTTCCCTTCTTGTGTATTATTATCACATGAACAAAGTAACAACTGACGTGGTATTGAAAGGCACATCTCCTGGAAAGAAAAGCACCAACAGCAAACTAAGTGTCCCAGAGACTTAAAATTGTATAGAGGGCTTGCTAGCTACTCATGTCTTATCAGGTTGTGATACCACTGCATACATGTTCAGCGTCGGAAAACAGGTGTTGAACTAAATGCTATTGTGACACAGAGTCCCCAATCAAAACGGTATGTGAACAAGTAAAACAGTTTGTTTTCCATGCCTGTGGTGCTGTCGGAGTTCTGATAGTGCTTCTTTTGAGGAACTTAGATTCAAAGTATGGAGTAGAAGGATCAGCAATGCCAAATCTAAAAGTGCCCCGGCATTGGAATCATTGCCTCGCACTACTGCCACTTTTAAAGAAAATGTGACACATGTACATTTGCAGCATTTTGCTGCGTGGAAAGTGGCTAAAAAGCCGAACCTTCCCGAATTGTAGGCGACGGACTTTGGTTATGAGTGAGATGAAAAATCAAAAGTACTAAAACAGGTAATTGTTCCCAAAGGCACGGTTAGCGCCCCGAAGATATTCCCAGGCTGATCCGATGTGGCTTCTCATCAGAAGACAGATGTGCTAATGCTAAGTGTTCATGTTGCAAAGCATGTTTATCGTGTACTCTTTTCTGCAGATGTGCAGCATAAGCTAGCGGTCAGAATGACCAAACAAAATTAGCTTAGGCATGCGACAACCAGTCTGACGATCGGGAAGAAACCGATGAACCCGACGAATAAAATAATTTTATTGTTCTGATTAATATATAATCCTTTGTTCGTATTATCCTTTGATCAATTGCCGATAACTGTAATGCCGTGGGTTATTTTTTGTTTGGCCATACAGGTTTATATGACCGTGTCTCGGTTACAGATCTAGTTGTCTTTTTCCCGACTACATGGTCGTCTTCCGAAAATGGTCTGTGGGATATCCCAGTTCTCCGAGTTTTGTCAATTATAGAAATAATTGTGGTGTTCAAACATTACAGTAAGCTCCCGAAGGAGGAGATAAGATGCTTACAGTTGACAAATTTCAGCCCTGATTATTTATATCATGGCCATGCCATTTTCATCTAAATTCCATGTAAAGGGTAGAAGAAGAAACAACAACAACAATAACAAGAGCAGCAACTCAGTAACAACAATAAAAAGATAATATATAAACAGGCCTTCATATCTTTCTATACATAAATATTCACAGATTAAAACCTTCTATGCAATTTCAATGATTTTGGCCGCCATTTTGAATCAAAACATACACGTTATGTCACCAATACTTTACTCGTATCCCCATGGCCTACCATTATATGACAAAAGTTGATTTATACCTGTTTGGCGGCATCACAGATAACTTACTAGCTGGAAACTGAACCCTTCTCACACCAAAATTTCCTGAGATACTCAGTCTATGGGTGTAGTCATTTCAACTGGAATGAAACAAAAATGCCCAAGGGTGCCAGGGTGGCACCTGCTTGATTTCGAAAGGGGACATGGTAAACAAACATAATCAGCAGAAACATTTTGTGCATACTCCAAAACACGGTTCGCCATAAAAAGTGGGTTTGTCTGCCAGACTAATATGTTTCTTCTTTCGATAAGTCAGAGCCAGTGCTAAGTCTTGTATGTTTCCACATGGCCTGGGTCCAGTGGAATGCATAGTCATGTAACCTTGTACTTGGAAAGATAGTCCCATTATTGCACTTCATCTCTTCAATGTATATTCTACGAGCAATTTAAAGTTGTTCTGAATAGATAGATTATTCGACAGAATTATGATCAATCAAGAATGTGCATCAGTTGTTGTAAAAACATGATCATACCACCGAGTCTTAATTAACCAGTGATAATGCCCTATAGTAAAATTACTTTAGTTGGATAGAATGTTGGTACAGAGTTGTACAGAAAGAATGTCGGAGGACTGATTGGATGGTATGTCGATGACAGCATTACACACTTTCGGAACCCTCTTAATTGCATAGCCAGTTTACCAGAGAAAAATATTCATTGAACAGGAATATGCAATTAACAGGAAATGGCTTATTTTCCTATCTTCTAGTTATAAACTGAGAATTTATTCTATTAAATGTTGTTTGACAGAGCTCATTGACTTATTAGTATATTGAGCACAAAAATGTCTCAAAATTGGAGGAAATCAGTTGTTGTCTCAGTAATTCTTTGACAGATTAGAAGATTTTTAGCTCAACTTTGGCAAAGCCAAATTTGAGCTTATGCCATGGCCAGTTGTCCGTCGTCCGTCTGGCCATCAACAATTCAATACGGCTCGAGCTAGAGGCCGTATTTATGAACCGATCTTTACGAAACTTCTTGGGTACCTTTGTTATGACTGTGGGTCGAGAACGAGTGTTTTGGGGTCCGATCTGAAATTCAAGTTGGCTGCTGGGGGCCATTTTGTACAAACTTAGGTGCAATCAGATTTTTGCTCAGAACTTCCATATGAAAGCGCTGATTTGAATAATGTTTTGTATGAATGTTTAGTACCATGGGATACATCACATATAATTCGGGTTTTTTTCTCGTACGTAAATTATGCAAATTAGACTAACTTTGATGTATTTAGTGTTACTTTCAGCACTGTAAGTGCAAATGCCAATACGGCTCGGGCTGGAGGCTGTATTTATAAACCGATCTTTACGAAACTTCTTGGGTACCTTTGGTATCACCGTGGAACGAGAACGAGTGTTTTTGGGTGCGGTCCGAAATTCAAGATGGCCGATGGGAGCTATTTTGTACAAAATTAGGTGCAATCAGATTTTTGCACAGAACTTCCATATGAAAGCGCTGATTTGAATAATTTTTTGTATGAATGTTTAGTACCATGGGATACATCACATATAATACGGGTTTTTTTCTCGCGCAGAAATTATGCAAATTAGATGAACTTTGATTTTTTCAGTGCTACTTACACACAGTAAGTACACATGTCAATACGGCTTGGGCTAGAGGCTGTATTTATCAACCGATCTTCACGAAACATCTTGAGTACCTCTGTTATCACCTTGGGACAAGAACGAGTGTTTCTGATTGCGGTCCAAAATTCAAGATGGCTGCCAGTGGCCATTTTGTACCGAAATTAGGTCTAATCCGTTTTTTGTACACAACTTCTATACGGCTCAGGCTAGAGGCCGTATTTATGAACCGATCTTTACGAAACTTCTTGGGTACCTTTGTTATCACCATGGGATGAGAACGAGTGTTTTTGGATGTGGTCCGAAATTCAAGATGGCCACCAGCAGCCATTTTGTACCAAAATAGTGCAATCAGTCTTTTGTACAGAACTTCTGCATGAAAGTTCTGATTTGAATAAATTTTTGTATGAATGTTTAGTAACATGGAATACATCACATATAGCACGGGGTTTTTTTTCGTGCAGAAATTATGCAAATTAGATGAATTTTGATTTATTTAGTGCTACTTACACACTGTCAGTGCACCTGTCAATACGGCTCGGGCTAGAGGCTGTATTTATCAACCGTTCCTCACGAAACTTCTTGGGTACCTTTGTTATCACATTGGGATGAGAACGAGTGTTTCTGAGTGCGGTCCAAAATTCAAGATGGCTGCCAGTGGCCATTTTGTACCGAAATTAGGTCCAATCAGTTTTTTGTCACAACTTCTATACAGCTCGTATTTATGAACTGATCTTCATGAAACTTCTTGGGTACCTTTGTTTTCACCTTGGGACAGGAATGAGTGTGTTTTGGGGTGCCTTTGTTATCACTGTGCTATGAGAACAAATATTTTGGGGTTCAGTCAGACCCACTCTGGGACTCAAAGATTTCTTTTCTGGTTTAGCATCTGACTGTCACCCACCTTTACAATACTTTACCTATACATTTGTTACAGGCTATGGTCAGTATTTATGTACAGACCGTTACAATACTTTATATGTACCTTTGTTATCAGGTCATTAACTAGATGTTTGTCATTGCTGTGTCACATACTATACATGTACATGTCTTGACAAGTTGAGCTACAGTGTCATTGACACTTTCATTTATTCCACTAACATGAGTTTACTCTAACCTTCGTGCAATTAACAGGTCTAATTTGTACTGAAGGTATGTTAAGTGGTTCTGTGTTTAAAAATTCTATTCAATTAACAGAGATATTTAATTAAGAGATGTCGAACTAAGTGGCCTCCCCTGTGCATACAAGAGATGTTCAGTGTTATAGTTAAAACATTGAATATTTATCCCAAATTGTAAGGGCTACACATGTTACAAATGCCTTAGCTTCGCTCAATTTTGCAAAATTCTATCAGTTGGGGGAGGAGATAATCCTGTCTAGGATCATCTGGTTATTGCCAGAGGGTCCTAGTTAGGACTAGGAGAGAGCCCTGAAACCCACACAATGGCCTTTCAAATCTCATCCCCTCCCTCTCCCCATCTCCCTCCAACAAAACTGCCAGGGTATCCCCTATTATAGAATCCTGGCTACATGTCTGAATTTTACAAACTCTTTTCTGTGCTTATAATTACCTGTTTTCTCATTAAGTCTGAAAAATTATTAAACTGTTAAAGCCTGAAAAACAATGGTGACTTTTTTAACATCTTTAAATCTTTTACCATCTCGGATAGCAGACAACACAAAGAAAAAATCATGCAAAACTAACATTTTTCATTTTTAGCTCAACTTGACAAAGTCAAGCTGAGCTATTGCCATCACTTCTCGTCCGTCGGCATACGTACGTACCGTACGTATGTACATTAGTACATATGTACGTTAGTGCGTTATTACGAACGTACACAATTTCCTTTGGTACATCTCACAGGTCGCATTTATAATCAGATTGCTTTGAAACTTGGTATGCTTGTTTGGGGTGACCTCTAGATGGGAGCTATCGATATTTTTATACTGTACAATGACCCAGACTTAGCTGGTGCTAACTCTAAAATATCTAGGGCCAAATGCAAATTTTACTCCCCAATCCCCAAAATTTGCATCTAAAACCGAAAATTACATGTCCTATATGGTCCTCCATACTTTTACTCCACTGTGCATGCGCAGTGTCAAGGAGGTCTCAAAATTGCTGCCAAAAGTCATTCTTTGTTTGGCCCTCAATACAGATACACTTCACTGTTATTTGTGCTTGTAAATCTCAGTTTTAAAGATGCCAGACACATAATTATGAGAGAAATGGTGGATATATGATGGAAATAGAAGGTGGAGAGGAAAAAACGGTGGAAACAAATGTTTAGGGCTGTAACTTATTAGCTCACCTGACTGAAAGTCAGGGTGAGCTTTTCTGATCACTTTTCGTCCGGCGTCCGGCGTGAAGGTGGTGTTTGGGCCTTTTTCTCCCAAACCACTGGCCACATATTAATGAAATTTCATGTGAGCAGGGGCTATATAAGGGCATTTTGATTTTTTGTCAAATTAGGTTTCAGCTCATATTGAGCAGAGGGATAGGGCAAAAATGCTCCAATTCTTAAAAAATCTTCTTCTCAAGAACCAGCAATAGCAGAAACTTGATATTTGGTATGCAGCTTCCTTTTGAGGTGTAGACTCAAGTTTGTTCAAGAGAAGTTTGTCGGGCATTATTTGCCTTCATTATGGGAGGGGCAAAATTTTTGGCCACGCCTAAAATTTCTATTTTCAGAACCGTCAGGTCGATTTGAACCAAATTTGATATGAGGTGATAATGGGTCATAAGTAGTTGATTGATGCAAAAAAAAATTTTCTCATTGCCCCGTGGGAACCTCGGGAGCTAAAAATAGGAAAAAACCTTAAAACTGCCATATCTCCAAAACTACACGGCACAGGGAATTCTTATTTTGTATAAAGCTTACTTTTATCTAGTAGAATAGAGTGGTTAAAAAAAATCCCTATCGGTTTGATCACAAGGTACTTTTTTCAGGACTTTGAAAAAGTGCTGAGTCAGCACTTTTTAACACTGTAGGCAATGGGAAAAAGATTAAAAAATCTTCTTCTCCAGATCCAGCAGGCAGAATCTTTTGATATTTGGTATGCAACATTGTAGGGTGGATCTGATTCAAGTTTGTTCAAATCGGCCCCCTGGGTTCATATTTGGGCTCAGTATAGGAGCCCGATTTCGAACTTAGTGCATTTCAGGCAGATTTCTTAAAAAATCTTCTTCTCCAGATCCAGCAGGCAGAATCTTTTGATATTTGGTATGCAACATTGAGGGATGGATCTGATTCAAGTTTGTTCAAATCGGCCCCTTGGATTCATATTTGGGCTCACTACAGAAGCTCCAATTCGAACTTAGTGCATTTCAGGCAAATTTCTTCAAAAATCTTCTTCTCCAGATCCAGCAGGCAGAATCTTTTGATATTTGGTATGCAACATTGTGGGGTGGATCTGATTGAAGTTTGTTCAAATCGGCCCCCTGGGTTTGTCTTTGGGCTCAGTATAGAAGCTTGAATTCGAACTTAGTGAATTTCAGGCAAATTTCTTAAAAAATCTTCTTCTCCAGATCCAGCAGGCAGAATCTTTTGATATTTGGTATGCAACATTGAGGGGTGGATCTGATTCAAGTTTGTTCAAATCGGCCCCCTGGATTCATATTTGGGCTCACTATAGAAGCTTGAATTCAAACTTAGTGCATTTCAGGCAAATTTCTTAAAAAATCTTCTTCTCCAGATTCAGCAGGCAGAATCTTTTGATATTTGGTATTCAGCATTGTGGGGTGGATCTGATTCAAGTTTGTTCAAATTGGCTTCCTAGATTCATATTTGGGCTCACTATAGAAGCTCGATTTTGAACTCAGTGAATTTCAGGCAAATTTCTTTGAAAATCTTCTTCTCAAGATCCAGCAGGCAGAATCTTTTGATATTTGGTATGCACCATGCTTAGGGGGGTGAGATTCAAGTTTGTTCAAGCCAAGTCCCTAGGTCCATATTTGGACTCACTGTGGGAGCTTGAATTGTAACTTAGTTCAAAATGAGGAATTTTCTTTAAAAATCTTCTCAAGCTCCAGCAGGCAGAATCTTTTGATATTTGGTATGCACCATGCTTAGGGGGGTGAGATTCAACTTTGTTCAAGCCAAGTCCCTAGGTCCATATTTGGACTCACTGTGGGAGCCCGAATTATAACTTAGTTCAATATGAGGAATATTCTTTAAAAATCTTCTTTTTTTTAGATCCACTGGTCAGAATCTTTGGATATTTGGTATAAGCTTTTCCTAGGAGGAGCAGATGCAACTTGTTGAAATCAGTTCTCTGGGTTGATATTTAGGCTACCATGTCAGGTGAGTGCCCTCAGGCCCCTTGGGGCCTCTTGTAATAATTTTACGAAATTATTCATGTTACCTATTTTCGAGGCATGACCTTGTTGTGGTCATTCTTGCTATGAATATTCCATTGTTTAATCAGTGTTTCCTCTCTCCCTTTCCTATATTCCCCCTAGCTATTCTCCCATGCTTTTGGCTTATTTTTTGTAATGTTTATTACTAAAATTTCTTGGGAGTTTTGGCTTGGTAACAGAATTATTTTCTGTTTTTTCCCCATATTTACGTCCTCACCCTAGGGGTGTTTAGGCATTTTGGTCTGCATCTACCATCTGATGTTCTACAGTTTCTTCTCTGGAAGCCTCTGTTTTGCATCAGATAGTGTTTAAATTGGTAACTGATTTCGGGCTATGTTTGTTTCAGTGTTTGTTGACACTTTTGCTTATGTTGACAACTGTTACTTCTGACAGTGATTACTTGTCTTCTGCTTAATTTAGTTCATAGCAAGATACATTAATATTATTCGTAAGTGTTACATTAATTTTTCATAATGATTAAAAAATTTTGTCCACACTTAGGCTTTTTTGGCGTCCTTTGGGCTCAAGGTTCCCATTGGGAACTTGGGCTCTTCTGAAAATTTGTTCAAAAATTTTTTTTTTTGAAAATTATTTTCTTTTGAAATGTTATAATGAGTTATACTATATTATGTATATTTATTTCAAGGGTTAGCGCGAGTAATATGACGGTGTATATTTTTAGCTCAACTTTGGCGAAGCCAAATTTGAGCTTATGCCATGACCCGTCGTCCGTCTGTTCGTCAACAATTGGATAAGGCTCGGGCTAGAGACCGTATTTATGAACCTATCTTTACGAAACTCCTTGGGTACCTTTGTTATAACCGTGGGATGAGAACGAGTGTTTTTGGGTGCGGTCCGAAATTCAAGATGGCCGATGGCAGCCATTTTGTACAAAATTTGGTGCAATCAGATTTTTGCACAGAACTTCCATATGAAAGCGCTGATTTGAGTAATTTTTGTGTGAATGTTTAGTACCATGGGATACATCACATATAATACAGGTTTTTTTCTCGTGCAGAAATTATGCAAATTAGATGAACTTTGATTTTTTCAGTGCTACTTACACACAGTAAGTACACATGTCAATACAGCTCGGGCTAGAGTCTGTATTTATGAACCGATCTTCACGAAACGTCTTGGGTACCTTTGTTATCACCTTGGGACGAGAACGAGTGTTTCTGGGTGCGGTCCAAAATTCAAGATGGCTGTCAGTGGTCATTTTGTACTGAAATTAGGTCTAATCAGTTTTTTGTACACAACTTCTATACGGCTCAGACTAGAGGCCATATTTATGAACCAATCTTTACGAAACTTCTTGGATACCTTTGTTATCAACGTGGGATGAGAGCGAGTGTTTTTGGGTGTGGTTCGAAATTCAAGATGGCCACCAGCAGCCATTTTGTACCCAAATTAGTGCAATCATTCTTTTGTACAGAACTTCTGTATGAAAGTTCTGATTTGAATAAATTTTTGTATGAATGTTTAGTAACATGGAATACATCACATATAGTACGGGTTTTTTTCTCGTGCAGAAATTATGCAAATTAGATGAACTTTGATTTATTCAGTGCTACTTATACACTGTAAATGCACATGTCATTACGGCTCGGGCTAGAGGCTGTATTTATGAACCGATCTTCACAAAACTTCTTGGGTACCTTTGTTATCACCTTGGGACAGGAATGAGTGTGTTTTGGGGTGCCTTTGTTATCACTGTGCTATGAGAACAAATATTTTGGGGTTCAGTCAAACCCACTCTGGGACTCAAAGATTTCTTTTCTAGTTTAGCATCTGACTGTCACCCACCTACAATACTTTACCTATACATTTGTTACAGGCAACGGTCAGTATTTATGAACAGACCGTTACAATACTTTATATGTACCTTTGTTATCAGGTCATTACCTAGATGTTTGTCATTGCTGTGTCACATACTATACATGTACATGTCTTTGTCTTGACAAGTTGAGCTACACTGTCATTGACACTTTCATTTCTGGTTGGAAAAAATATTTTTCATTCGTAATGCGAGGATATCTTCCTCTAATTCACAAGTTCATTGTGTTTCTTACAGTCAGTGTAGTCGCATTAATTCTTGCTCTGTGTGTGTTGATTGATATGACAACGTTGGAGACGTGTGTCATGGTATTTTATTAGCGGTGAGGGGTTCATTACGGTCCTCTCTCCGTAGGGTCACTATATATTATCAGTTTCTTTTTCAGAATTCAGAGTGATGTTTCCGTGATGGCTTCAATAAGAGTGTCTCTGTCGTTGCAATATTAGGGCTAGCGGGAAGTGCTCAAGGTATTACGACAATTGCTGAAGAGTTCCCAAGTAGGATCGAAAGCAATTGATCGCCCGCTAGTCCGCCCGGTGTCGCGTCCATTCACCAGAAATGAATGGTACAGCACCTGGGTTAATCCGTTGCGGTCCCGGGAAGCAGATTGGGTGATGCGAGCACTATAAAACTTCAGATGTGCACACCCAGCAACGACGGATCCGAGGATAGTACGGAGGAAGCCTGTCAGTCCGGTAGCTAGCTCGTCCAGGTCCCCCGGACCGCAAGCGAGAGAGGCCCCCTCTCTCTTGCATCAACATCTGCGCCGTGATGTTGTTCGCTTAGTCGGAGCTTACGTCCACTCCTCCTGCTCGGGACGCTCCGTCGCATGATAGTCCGACGCGGCTGTTATATTGGCTTCCTCATCCTCGTCAAGACACACGACTGCACCTTGGCTATGTGACCACAGATTTCCAGGGGACGTTCGCATATTATATAAATGCCGGATTGAACGTCCCTGGTGTTCCTGCTTCGCTGTCCAAGGAATACACGTTGACCAGGTCACTCCATCTGCTAGCCAAGGATACGAGACCTTTCCAGTTGGGACGTTCGCATATTATATAAATGCAGGAATGAACATTTCGGGAGCTTCCAGCGGATATTTCACGTAGGACCGCGGCTCCACAGGTCTCATAGGGTAACATGAACTAGGTATTGTTACCGTGATGTCTTCGTAAGTGTGCTTCCGTTGTCGCAGTCAAATGAAGAGCTAGCGGTAAAGTGCTCATGCAGATACGTCAGTTGCCTAAGAGGTCCCAAGTAGGATCAACGGCGTTTGCGTCTGCTAGCTCGCCCGGTGTCACGACCATTTACCGAATGGCTCAGCACCCAGATTCGTCCATTGTGGTCCAGGAAGGAGATTTGGATGATGCGAGCACTATAAAATACAATGTGCACACCCAGTGGCGACGGATACGAGGATGGTATGGAGGAAGCCTATTAGTCCGGTTCCTAGCTCAACCAGGTCCATCCGGGCTGCTGGCGAGAGAGGTTCCTCTCTCGTATTACAACATCTGGGCCCAGATGTTGTGGTACAAAACGTTCCTCAGTCGGAGCATACGTCCACCGCTCAGGACGCTCCGTTATTTAGACAGTCCAGAGAGACTGCTTCCTCATCCTCACGGCATCACACGCGACCACACCTTGGCTACGTGATCTGTGATATTCAACAAACATCACTGACAAGGGATTCTATGGCGACCAGGTCACGCCATCCGGTATCCAAGGATACGAGGCCTTCATACTCCGGACGTTCGCATATTAGATGTATGCAGGAGTGAACGTCCAAGGAGCTTCCAGCAGCTAAATCCTATAAGACCGCAGCTCCACAGGCCTCTGTTATGGACATGCTATCGCAGATAGCACAAATTATCACAGCATCCCAGCAACCGACAGTAACTCTGTCGGATCAGGAATTATCCGAGGAAGCTGGGTTGGTACATTCCGCTGCAGGTTCAGGCACGGACGACCAAGAATTACAAGTGGTCCGACAGGATGATGAAAAGGATACGGATGAGTTTTATTTTCCCTTTTCGGAACAACATAATTGCCGGAGAGTGCATCCGGCATTATCATCTGACCAAAATGTTGCATTGCCGGATAAGAGACTGATAGCGTCACTGGACACAGAATTCTTAATCGGTTTAGGTACATCATCCCTCAGTTTCCGACATAGTCCAGATATGTCTCACGGACATTTGATCTGTTGAACGACGCTATATTTATTTAACTTGCTACCTAAATGGGCAGGTCAGGTTTCTTATCAACAATATGCTCTAGATCTGCCTTTCATCAATTCAATGAATATTTTGAAACGGCAGGACATGCATTCTTAGAGTTCTCTGCGTCTAGACGACCAGGTCAGGACCTAGTATTGTTTTTTACTGTCGTCTATGTCAATTCCAACCACGATGTTGGAAATAACAATATCGTCTAGCAAGGTCAGCTTAGACGCATCATCGTACGCAGATCACCTTACCAGAACGTTATCATTACGTCTCAAAGGAAAAAGAATTCTAGGATGCACAATCTCCTTAAGAGTTCTTTCAAGGGCCTCACGTAAAACTCCGTCCTTTAGTGGCAATATGGAGTTGGTTAGACGTGGCGCGGCCCTGGCTACATCCACGCGTGTAGATAGAAAGGTGAAAAACTCTCTCAGAGTTGCTCCGGTCTCCAGAGAGTTTTCTTCGACGGCAAGCTTTCCGCAGTTTATGATCAGTTAACTAAGAAAGCTTTAGACTCTCTGCTATTTAAATTTGCTTCCATATAGTCGGATTCAGCAGAGAAGAGTAGGACAAGCACTTCTGGGATGAATACGTCCAAGGGAAGTTCCTATAGAGGTTCCTATGCGTCCTCTAGGTCTTATTCTAGAGGCTGTCAGGGTAGTGACTCGTATAGGGTCCGTAATTCCGGTCAGATGTCCCTAGGTCGACGGGGCGAGATGCGGACCGTGGAGGACATGGCTTCTCCTTCCGCAAGCCTCACAGGACCAGGAGGTAATGGTTTTAACGTCTATCGTGTACTAGTGAGCGGAAGACTGTCAAGTTTCTCAATTATTTGGGAATAGATTACGGCCATCCTTTGGATTCAAGGGGTGAATTCGAAAGGACTAAATTGTTCCTCAAACGAAATCCTCTGTCAAGATGGACTCAGCTTCCGCCAAGTCAGTAGGATAGAGGCTCGCTTCCATCAGAAGTCTAGTCTCTTCTGGAATGATCGCGATGAAGATCGTAGAAATCCAGGAATTTCCAGATTTCTACAACTATCCTTTTCTGGTTCCAAAACCAGACGGCTCATTCCGTTCACGCATTATTCGGAACTGGATAAACAAGCTGATCGTGGCTTCAAGTTTATATATGGAGTCCACCCGATCGGTCAGAGCGAGTATTCGGGTGTACGATTATGCTACATGCATAGATCTCAAGATGCGTACTTTCACGTCATGGTACATCAGGTGTCAGAATTATCTTCGCTTCCTTATCATAGGAGACGTATATCAGTTCCGAGCAATATGGTTCGGTCTGAATCTAGCCCCATGGGCCTTCACTCGAATAATGGACTCGGTAATGACTCATTTCCGAGCTTATTCGTCTGTGATAACGGCGGCCTACCTGAACGACATTCATACATGTACGGCAGTGAGTTAACGCTTCAGAACTATGTGCAGAATCTGCTTCTATTGCTCCAACGTCTCAGTTTCTTAAGTAAACGAGGAGAAGTCGGATCTGGTATCATCCAAGTCATTTACCCACTGTGGGATGAGCTTCATAACGCACAACTTTTTTGTTCGTCTGCCGTTACCCAGAACGAAATTATTCAGTTGTTATGCTCACTATTGTCTTCGCTCAGACAATGTCTCAGTGAGAAATCTTATGAGACTGATACGTTTAGGCGGAACTGCCACGATTTTATTCCGATGGGGCGGTTATGCATTGGTCCTCTCCAAATTTCTTTAATTCAGAATTGGAGGGTGAAGATTCTTTTGCTCGATACGGACATCTTGTCAAATCAAGTGAATAAGAGATTCAGACTTGGGCAAATTTTCTGGGCTTAACTCAGGTAGTTCCACTGCAATTGCCCGATCCGAGTTTTACAGTCTTGACGGATGCCAGTAAAACAGGTTGGGTCGTTTCATTGAGCCCAACGGAATGAAGTGCCAGGGCCTTTTGATTCCGTAGTTCCTTATCAAGCACTCTAACATCAAGTATGATGTCATTTTGGCTTGCGCTACGTTATTGGATAACGTAATTCAGAATGTTCATAGGCTAATTCTGTCCGACAACTCGACTGTATTAGCGTATTTTTGGAATTAGGGAGGCACTCATTCCACCCTGTTATTCATGTTAATGGAATGAATCTTTCGGTTGCTACTAGAACATCAAGTTCTCCTATCGGTCCGTCATATTCCGGGTTGTCTGAACGTATTAGCGGACTCCTATCATGGAGGGGCCATTTGTTGCCGCCAGAATCGGCTATCAACAAACGAGTTTTCATTCAGATTGCTACCAAGGCGAGCGACCAATGATCGACTTATTCGCGACGCATCTCAACAATCAGTTGCAGACGTATGTGTCATTATGTTTGGATCTTCGCGCGTTTGCTGTAAACGCTCTATCGATCTTGTTAGATGGAATAATAAGATATGCGTATCTTCCAGCGCTGTTGATTCAGCAGATATGGCTCTAGTGTAATTATTTCTATGCAAATTCTGTTGGTAGCTTCTCTAACTTCACAAAGACTGTGGACTAATTTACTCAGGCATCTGTTGTGGGACATGCCGTGGAAGCTTCCTCCACATTTCGGTCCATTCTATGGTCAGATGGAGTCTATCTGCAGTCAGTTCTGCTTATGATAATATCTTCATTCAGCAGTCTGTGTTTTAGTTTTAGGCTCATGAAGTAAGAGTTCTTCTACTTCATGGGCTTAAGCTATTAATATTGTTATTACAGATTTAATGAGGGCTGCATATTGGTGTTAGCCCTCCATTTTCACGATTTTGTATCTGAGAATATTGAGTCCTTTTCTGCAGATCTACATTGTTTAGGTCAGCTATTTTTTACTCAGAATGTTGTCTACTAAACAGTGGCATCTATGTGTGTATAGGCTTTCGGTTCCGGCAGTGACTCTGTCCTGCTGCCCTCTTTGCTCTGGAGTATTTGATCCAGGGCAAGGGAAAGGGGGGGGGGGGGGGGGGGGGGGGGTGTTCCCATAGGTCACCTGCTTTATAGTGTAAAGCAAGGGAATACCATCTTGGACTTAGTAATTCTGTGTTTGTTCCGAGATGATTTTAGGGTTAAGCCTATGTTTACTCATCTGTGTATTATTTTTTAAGTGTTGATTGGTGTGAAGCATTCATATATATCACATGATTAATTCAGCGTTAATATACAATCCTCGAACACTTTTAAATGAGTATATAGAGTCTCATTTCTCTAGACTCCCGTATTTATTGGCTTTCCTTAAAAAATATTAGTATAAAGGGTTATACTAGATGTTTATAGAGATCATTGATGTTATTGTGCTCAATTACAGAATAGTATTGTGTCTTTCTTTTTTGTTACAAATAAGAAAGATACATGTAAGACTATCTCTCCTTTTCTCCTTAAGGGGATAGGTCTGTTATAGGTAATTGAGTCTATTGGATTTTCCTTATGTCCTAGGCCCTCCAAACTTTTTAGTATTCAGCTAAGTCTGGGTCATTGGTACAGCATAAAAATGTTAAAAAATTTATAGTAATTTATATATTTTTTATACTTACCAATGACCCAGACGGGGATGGCCCTCCCATGAGTTGGGAATTCATACCTCCCCGCTGAGTAATAACGCTTACCAGGCACTGGTTGTAAGAATGACTTTTGGTGGCAATTTCGAGACCTCCTTGACACTGCGCATGCACGGTGGAGTAAAAGTATGGAGGACCATATAGGACATGTAATTTTCGGTTTTAGATGCAAATTTTGGGGATTGGGGGTAAAATTTGCATTTGGCCCTAAATATTTTAGAGTTAGCACCAGCTAAGTCTGGGTCATTGGTAAGTATAAAAAATATATAAATTCCTATAAATTTTTTAACTTTCTTTAATTTCCGTCAAAAAATGTTGCCGCGGCCAATGTTCTTATAACTTAGTTTAGTGAGACCTCAATATTTCCCTTTGGCACACCCTACAGGGCAAATTTATGATTGGATTGCTTTAAAACCTGGCATGCTTGTTTAGGGTGACCTCTAGATGGGAGCTATCGATTTTCTTCAATTTCCATCAAAAAATGTTGCTGCGGCCAACGTTCTTAGAACTTAGTTTAGTCAGTCCACAATATTTCCCTTTGGCACACCCTACTGGGCACATTTATGATTGGATTGCTTTGAAACCTGGTATGCTTGTTTGGGGTGACCTCTAGATGGGAGCTATGGATTTTTTTCCATTTCCGTCAAAAAATGTTGCCGCGACCAACGTTTTTAGAACTTAGTTTAGTCAGTCCACAATATTTCCCTTTGGCACACCCTACAGGGCACATTTATGATTGGATTGCTTTGAAACCTGGTATGCTTGTTTGGGGTGACCTCTAGATGGGAGCTATGGATTTTTTTCCATTTCCGTCAAAAAATGTTGCGGCCAACATTTTTAGAACTTAGTTTAGTCAGAAGACCTCAATATTTCCCTTTGGCACACCCTACAGGGCACATTTATGATCGGATTGCTTTGAAACCTGACATGCTTATTTGGGATGACCTCTAGATGGGAGCTATCGATTTTCTTCAATTTCCGTCAAAAAATGTTGCCACGGCCAACGTTCTTAGAACTTAATTTAGTCAGACCTCAATATTTCCCTTTGGCACACCCTACAGGACACATTTATGATCGGATTGGCTTGAAACCTGTCATGCTCGTTTAGGGTGACCTCTAGATGGGAGCTATCGATTTTCTTCAATTTCCGTAAAAAAATGTTGCTGAGGCCAACGTTCTTAGAACTTAGTTTATTCAGAAGACCTCAATATTTCTTCTTTGGCACCCCCTTTTAGGGCACATTTATGACCAGATTGCTTTGAAACCTGGCATGCTTATTTGGGGTGACCTCTAGATGCGAGCTATCGAATTTCTGCCATTTCTATCAAAAAAATGTTGCCACAGCCAACGTTCTTAGAACTTAGTTAAGTCAGATCTCAATATTTCCCTTTGGCACACCCTACACAGCAACTTTATGATCGGATTGCTTTGAAACCTGGCATGCTTATTTAGGGTGACCTCTAGATGGGAGCTATCGATTTTCTTCAATTTCCATCAAAAAATGTTGCCGCGGCCAACGTTCTTAGAACTTTAGTCAGACCACAATATTTCCCTTTGGCACACCCTACAGGGCACATTTATGATTGGATTTCTTTGAAACCTAGAATGGTTGTTTGGGGTGACATCTAGATGGGAGCTATCAATTTTTTTCCATTTCCATCAAAAAATGTTGCCGCGGCCAACGTTCTTAGAACTTAGTTTAGTCAGACCACAATATTTCCCTTTGGCACACGCTACAGGGCACATTTATGATCGGATTGCTTTGAAACCTAGCATGCTTGTTTGGGGTGACCTCTAGATGTCTATCGATTTTCTTCCATTTCGTCAAAAAATGTTGCCACGGCCAACGTTCTTAGAACTTAGTTTAGTCAGACTTCAATATTTCCCTTTGGCACACTCTACAGGGCACATTTATGATCGGATTGCTTTGAAACCTGGTGTGCTTGTTTGGGGACACCTCTAGATGGGAGCTATCAATTTTCTACTATTTCCATCGAAAAATGTTGCCGCAGCCAACATTCTTAGAACTTAGTTTAGTCAGACCTCAATATTTCCCTTTGGCACACCCTACAGGGCACATTAATGTTTGGATTGCTTTGAAACCTGGCATGCTTGTGAGGGGTGACCTCTAGATTGGAGCTATCGATTTTCTTCCAATTCCGTCTGTCAAAAAATATTGCCACTGGCAAGGATCGCTTTGAACTTTGTTTAGTCAGGCATCAATATATTCCTTTGGCATGCCCTACAGGGCACATTTATGATCAGATCGGTTTTAAACTATGTATGCTTGTTTGGGATTACCTCTAGATGGGAGCTATTGATTTTCTTCGATTTCCATCAAAAATTGTTGCCACTGGCAATAACCTTTGATGAACTTAGTAAAAACTGCAGGGCACATTTAAGATTGGATCACTTGCAAACTTGGTGTGCTTGTGGGGGGTGACATCTATATGGGAGCTGTCGCTTTTCTTCCATTTCTGTCAAAAAATGTTGCTGCTGACCTTTGAACTTAGTTTAGTCAGACCTCAATATTTCCCTTTAACACACCCTTCAGGGCACATTTATGATCAGATCACTTTGAAACTTGGTATGTGTGTTTGGTGTGACCTCTAAATGTGAGCTATTTTTTCATTTCCATAAAAAGTTATTGTCGTTATCACCAGCCTTTGAAATTTCTGCACTTATGCATCAGCTTATCCCATTTGCACTTTCTGCAGGGTATAATTTTCGGTTTTAGATGCAAATTTTGGGGATTGGGGGTAAAATTTGCGTTTGACCCTAAATATTTTAGAGTTAGCACCAGCTAAGTCTGGGTCATTGGTAAGTATAAAAAATATATAAATTCCTATAAATTTTTTAACTTTCTTTAATTTCCGTCAAAAAATGTTGCCGCGGCCAATGTTCTTATAACTTAGTTTAGTCAGACCTCAATATTTCCCTTTGGCACACCCTACTGGGCACATTTATGATTGGATTGCTTTGAAACCTGGTATGCTTGTTTGGGGTGACCTCTAGATGGGAGCTATGGATTTTTTTCCATTTCCGTCAAAAAATGTTGCCGCGACCAACGTTTTTAGAACTTAGTTTAGTCAGTCCACAATATTTCCCTTTGGCACACCCTACAGGGCACATTTATGATTGGATTGCTTTGAAACCTGGTATGCTTGTTTGGGGTGACCTCTAGATGGGAGCTATGGATTTTTTTCCATTTCCGTCAAAAAATGTCGCGGCCAACGTTTTTAGAACTTAGTTTAGTCAGAAGACCTCAATATTTCCCTTTGGCACACCCTACAGGGCACATTTATGATCGGATTGCTTTGAAACCTGACATGCTTGTTTGGGATGACCTCTAGATGGGAGCTATCGATTTTCTTCAATTTCCGTCAAAAAATGTTGCCACGGCCAACGTTCTTAGAACTTAATTTAGTCAGACCTCAATATTTCCCTTTGGCACACCCTACAGGACACATTTATGATCGGATTGGCTTGAAACCTGGCATGCTCATTTAGGGTGACCTCTAGATGGGAGCTATCGATTTTCTTCAATTTCCGTCAAAAAATGTTGCTGAGGCCAACGTTCTTAGAACTTAGTTTATTCAGAAGACCTCAATATTTCTTCTTTGGCACACCCTACAGGGCACATTTATGACCGGATTTCTTTGAAACCTGGCATGCTTATTTGGGGTGACCTCTAGATGGGAGCTATCGAATTTCTGCCATTTCTATCAAAAAAATGTTGCCACAGCCAACGTTCTTAGAACTTAGTTAAGTCAGATCTCAATATTTCCCTTTGGCACACCCTACACAGCAACTTTATGATCAGATTGCTTTGAAACCTGGCATGCTTATTTAGGGTGACCTCTAGATGGGAGCTATCGATTTTCTTCAATTTCCATCAAAAAATGTTGCCGCGGCCAATGTTCTTAGAACTTTAGTCAGACCACAATATTTCCCTTTGGCACACCCTACAGGGCACATTTATGATTGGATTGCTTTGAAACCTAGAATGGTTGTTTGGGTTGACATCTAGATGGGAGCTATCAATTTTTTTCCATTTCCATCAAAAAATGTTGCCGCGGCCAACGTTCTTAGAACTTAGTTTAGTCAGACCACAATATTTCCCTTTGGCACACGCTACAGGGCACATTTATGATCGGATTGCTTTGAAACCTAGCATGCTTGTTTGGGGTGACCTCTAGATGTCTATCGATTTTCTTCCATTTCGTCAAAAAATGTTGCCACGGCCAACGTTCTTAGAACTTAGTTTAGTCAGACTTCAATATTTCCCTTTGGCACACTCTACAGGGCACATTTATGATCGGATTGCTTTGAAACCTGGTGTGCTTGTTTGGGGACACCTCTAGATGGGAGCTATCAATTTTCTACTATTTCCATCGAAAAATGTTGCCACAGCCAACATTCTTAGAACTTAGTTTAGTCAGACCTCAATATTTCCCTTTGGCACACCCTACAGGGCACATTAATGTTTGGATTGCTTTGAAACCTGGCATGCTTGTGTGGGGTGACCTCTAGATTGGAGCTATCGATTTTCTTCCAATTCCGTCTGTCAAAAAATATTGCCACTGGCAAGGATCGCTTTGAACTTTGCTTAGTCAGGCATCAATATATTCCTTTGGCATGCCCTACAGGGCACATTTATGATCAGATCGGTTTTAAACTATGTATGCTTGTTTAGGATTACCTCTAGATGGGAGCTATTGATTTTCTTCGATTTCCGTCAAAAATTGTTGCCACTGGCAATAACCTTTGATGAACTTAGTAAAAACTGCAGGGCACATTTAAGATTGGATCACTTGCAAACTTGGTGTGCTTGTGGGGGGTGACATCTATATGGGAGCTGTCGCTTTTCTTCCATTTCTGTCAAAAATTGTTGCTGCTGACCTTTGAACTTAGTTTAGTCAGACCTCAATATTTCCCTTTAACACACCCTTCAGGGCACATTTATGATCAGATCACTTTGAAACTTGGTATGTGTGTTTGGTGTGACCTCTAAATGTGAGCTATTTTTTTCATTTCCATAAAAAGTTATTGTCGTTATCACCAGCCTTTGAAATTTCTGCACTTATGCATCAGCTTATCCCATTTGCACTTTCTGCAGGGTATTTTTATGAATTTCCATAAAAAAGACCAAAAAAAAGCATTGCCACAAAGGTAATGACCTTCTACTTAGTGCATTTGTGCATTAACATCTTCCTTTGGCATGCCTCGGAGGGCACATTCATTATCAGGTTGTTTTGAAACTTTGTATGCTTATGCAGGGTTCATTTTCTTTTCATTTCCATCAAAAACTGTTGCTGTTAGCAACAATCTTTGAATTTATTGCATTTGTGCATCAACATTCTTTGACATGGTCTACAGGCCACATTTATCATAGGATTGTTTTGAACTTGGTGTGCTCATTAGTCAAGAACTCTAGATAAGAGCTGTTGATTAGCATTCATTTCTGTGAAAAAAGTTGCCATTTACAATAACCTCTGTACATTCTGCGTTTGTGTATCAACATTCTTCCTTTAGCCAGTCTTACAGTTTATATTTAAAAATGCATGGATTACTCTGACGTTGTGCACACACAATGCTGTTATGTTGAAATTTCATCAAATAACATTGGTACCAATGATCTTCAATTTTGCCATTTCATTTATAACTTACCAAGTTCAAGTTTGTCAAGTTGAGCTACATTGTCATTGACACTTTCATTTGTGTAAACAAATAGCTTATTATCCAGTATTATCCCTCATTGGGATGAACTCATTCTGATGAGGGACCATAAGCTATGTTTCTGAGACATAAAAAATGGGAAAAAAATTGAATGATGATTTTTGTGAATAGACCAGACACTTTTGGCCATTACATTAGGCAAAGGGTTAAAGATCCAAACTTGTGGTCTAGCCTCTAATATCATTAAAGTGTCATTTAGCTATAGCAGACAACACTTGACTAAAACAACTGTTCAGATTATAAAACTGTTTACATTATATAATCTACTGAATTTAAACACTGGTGTTTTCATTTAATCTTAATGGTAGTTAATTATTATGCCCCCGACCTCCGAAAGAGGATTCAGGGGTATCAAGTGAAGCCCTCCCTCTGTCAATCTGTTTGACTCTCTGTAAGTCCATGCAAACATTTTGCATTGTAATTTCAAAGCCCTTTGTTGGATTTGCATCTCCTCTGGTAGGCTAATAGACCCGCATGAGGGAACAGATATGCACAAGGAACGGGTTCCATCCAATAATTTTTCCCAGAGTTATGGCCCTTTTCAATGTAGACAATTTTTCTCAACCTCTTGATTGTATTCGCTGCATGTTGGATTTGAAAACCACTTATTTGATCAAAACAAAATTTTTGAGGTTACTTGTGGATGACAAGACAATTCTTCCATTTGATTTTGGCCCAGCTAGCCAATTCAATATGGCCACATGGCATTATGACACCGTCAGGGGCATCTGTGACTCATTGCATTGCTCTTGTTCTATGTTGCTATGAAAAAGTCAACGTTTACAAAGTGATGAGCATTGAAAAACAACTTTTTTTTTTTCATTCAAGTCTGAAGATGGTGATCAACTTATTCTGAGGCTGTATGAATGTTTTGGTGGTAAGACTACAGCTACTGTGACAACAGCATTAGATGTTAAGAGCATATCAAGGTGAGATACGTATTATCACATAAGAATCTTAATGCTTTCTTTAACTGCTTGATTGCTAGAAGCCACTATCGTGGCAGTATTGAAATTGCTGAAACCCAATGTAATGGCTTTATGCATTATTATCCCCAGGCAAGGGAGGGATATAGTGTAGAGCTCCATCCATCATACTATCCATCTGTCCGTCTGTCCATCCATCTGAACTTTGTTTATGGCATAACTTGAACAGTAATTAATGGATTTAAGTTCTTTTTGATATATCTCTCTAACAACAATATCTACGTCAAGTTCGATGACTGGCAATTTCCGATGAAAATTATGGAAGTTTTTGCCCTTTGTTTAATAAAAATATAGTGCAATGCTAGCTTATGGCATTACTTTAACAATCAAAACCGGATTTCAATTCTTTTCGGTATGTGTCTCAATAGCAACAATGTCTACATCAAGTTCAATAACCAGCAATATCCAGTGAAATTATGGGAGTTATTGCCCTTCATTAAAAAATATCGTATAATGCTTGTTTATGGAATAACATAAACATTAGTAACCAAATATCAATTTGTTTATGGTATATATTTTCATGGTTATCCAATGAAAATTGTCAGGGTTATTGCCCTGCCTCCACCCCTTTCCTCATGACTCCTATGGTGCCCCTCTCCATCCCACAATCCAGTCAGTTAGGCCACAAATTTTTTGTTTTGTTCCAAGATGGGTTTGGCCGGATTTAGAGTGATTTTATGAAGTGGGAAGAAACCCACTTATGCTCCCCTCCCCAATTCTGGGGGGAGGGGGGGTAAGCAGTGTTTGGCGGTGCAAGCCTCTTGTCTTATTTACTGAGCAGCTGAAAATAAAAATATATAAAATTGTTTTGTTACAATTTATTTGAGAGTACCAGTTGACATCTCAATATTGTGAAAGGGTCTTCAGCCCAAGTTCCTTAACAAGTGGTGGTCAACAGTACCAGCATTATTTCTCAGTAAATCAAAATTATATTCATTCATTCAAACCATTACTAATGACTGATTGTTGGAACAAATTCTGTGAGCTCAACCCAGTGAGGATAAAAACATCAAATGTTTCTAAGTTTGAAGTAAGTTTTATTTATCCATCAAAGACCTAAATTATTGTATGGATTTGTTCATTTGTCTATCAATCTATCATCCTCATGCTTGTTTAGCTTTGTATCTACAATTAACATCTATCTGTCCATGTGTCTGCCCTGATGTCAAAATTCCAAATTTAAATTAAAAAATTTAAAATCTATTTCTTAAGCCCTCCCACATGGACATTTGGTCTGCCTCATGCTCTCTTTTTATAACCCAATGCAAACTTAAAAAAAAAAAAAAATTCAATGGTTTATGTTAGATATTTTACCCAAGTTAATAAAATTGATAATTTGTCCCTTTAGTGCAAAGGCTTTGCATTGCTTTAGCACCACCCATGCTATTATGAGGCCTAAAACATAAAACAAACCTAGAATATGAACTTTTGCTGGCGAAGAAATAAGTACAAAAATAAAAAATAAAATAAAAAACTGCCAGCCCTTTTTTTACAAAAAATGTCCTGAGAAACGAGATCTACATTGTGGGGCCTTATATTCCTTGTTGAATTACAGGAGAAATTTGCAGCTTCAAATTTTGATATTTCAACATCAGTGTGCAGTGGCTTAACAGTTGTTTGTCCCATTTCAGGTCCTGCTTTGTTGCAAGGATGCCAGGCTTTGTATGTGTATTCATCTTGTAATGGCTGTGCATCACAAAGTGGAAATAGGTCACTGTCACCCTTATTTCATTGTTGGTTGTACTTGAAAAACTCTGCACTCATCACCTGAGTAGTTTGTCACCAACGGTAGCCAAACTTGAAATGCAGCTTGAAATTGTTGTGTATTACCTATTATAATTAAATTACGATGACTTTTATTTAACAGTTGTCAGCACATGAGAAAATCTTGAAAACTTCCAGGCCTGGTTTATTTCAACTTACTTAAACTCTCAGCCTATTGATATCAAAATCCCAAATGGCAATTATTCTCCATAATGCCACCAGGAATTTAACCAATTCAGTTTAACACAGTGAGCTCTTGTCAAACAAGATTGAATTGGTTAAATAGCAAGTGGCATGGTGGGAAAAATTTAACAACGTGAAATTTTGAAGTTTCAGCATAAGTGTGCAAAGGATTAAAGATTGCAAAACACAAAAAAATCATCAAAAAGTTATTGTCTAGAGTATCTCAAGTCCCCATCATATCAGGAGTTCCAAACTTTATTAATGTATTTTATCCACTCTCTGCTCCTTGCAAGTACAAAAAGCTGTTGGGCATGATAGCATAAGAATGCTCAAAGAAACTATATGTAGGCCTCTTCATCTACTGTTTCAACTATCTATTGACCATCGTTTGTATTCCTCTTAAGGGAAATTAGCAACCGATATTCAAAAAAAGGTGATATTCATGAACCGAACAATTATAGACCTGCCTCTGCTCAAATGTGTAGGTAAAATCATGGAGAAAATTGTCCCCCCCCCCCCAGTTAAACTCCCAAGCTTTTTGGCTTGTTTTATTGAAATTTTTTTATAAATTTCTTGGGAGTTTGGCGTGTTACACAGAATGTTTGTTCTGTATATCCCCATGGTTACGTCCTCACCCTAGGGGTGTTTACACGTTTTTGGTCATGCATCATACATCCGATGTATCATTTTTTCTTCTGATGAAGATCTTGCTTTCCATCGGATAGTTCAAAATCTGTTACTGACTTCGGGCCTTTTTATTCAGTGCCTGGAGTCTTGTTTCCGGTTTTTCTTCTGACGTTGTTTACATTGACAATGCTCTATAAATATATGTAGTTTCCTATTTATTATTATGGTAGGACTGTTGTAAGATACATTAACTATTCCGGTAGTGTAGCAGTTAATTTTTTGGATAATAAAAAAAAATTTGTCCACACTTAGGCTCTATCAGGATACATTTGGGCTCATCATTCCCATTGGGGACTTGGGCTCGTATCAAAATTTTTCGAAAAAATTTTTTTTGTGATTTATTTTTCGATCTTTTTCATATATTTATTGAGGAGTTGGTGGGAGTACTGTCGACTTTATTATTGATTCAGTATGAAAACTTTTTGCTCAAAGTGTAACACAAGGAAGTCTTCCTCTGATTTACATGCTTGTTGCCTTGCATGCAGTTGGTGTACTCCCACTAATTCTTGCTCAACATGTGTCAGATGGGATGACAAATGTTGGAGATGGGTGTCATGGTACGTTGTTAGCGGCGAGAGGCTAATGCCGGTCCTCTCGCACAAAGTCAGTCTAGTTTCTCAGTTTCTATTTTAGAGGAACAAGAACATGGTGATGTTTACGTGACGCCTAGAGATAGTGTGCTGCCATCGTCACATTCAGATGATCAAGCAGAGCTAGCGGCAATAGCTGGATAAACAAACTTATCGTGGCTCCATTCGGTCAGTAAGGGCGAGCATTCGAGTGAACGACTATTCGGCAAGCATAGATCTAAAGGATGTGTACTTTCATATCCTGGTACATCCGGCATTCAGAAAGTACCTACGGTTCACCGTTCAAGGGATAGTATATAAGTTCCGAGCGATGTGCTTTATCTGAATCTAGCACCCTGGGCATTCACTCGAATAATGAACTTGGTAATGTCTCACTTCGTCTGCGGTAACGTCAGCTTACTTGGACGACATTCTTCAGAGATACGGCAACAAAAATACTCTTCAGAACGATGTTCAGAGTCTGCTTCTCTTGCTCTGACATCACAGTTTCATCGTAAATTAGAAGAAGTCGGATCTAGCTCCGTCCAAGTCGTTCATTCACTTGGGAATGAGCTTCAAGACTCACAACAATCTGAGCAAAATTAGTCAGCTGTTATGCTCGCTTTTGTCTACGCTCAGATGCATTAATAGCGAGGGAATTTATGCGACTGATGGGGTTTGAGCGGAGTGGCTGTGGATCTTATTCCGATGGGTCGCTTATGCACACGTCCCCTCCAGATATTCTTTACCCAGAACTGGAGTGTGAAGATGCATCCGCTCGAGGCGAGTATTGTTTTAACAGACCTGGTAAAACAAAAGGTCCAGATTTGGGCAGATATTCAGTGGTTAAATCAGGGAGTTCCTCTGCATCTGCCGGATCCAGCTTTCCTGATTATGACGGATGCGAATCAAACAGGTTGGGGCGCGACCCTGAGTCTGACAGACTCGAAATGCCAGGGTCTTTGGGACCCTTGGTTCCTGGAGAAACACATAAACATCAAAGAAATGATGTCAATATGGTTAGCGCTACAACAATGGATTCACATTAAAGCGGATGCGCATGTTCAGATATTGTCGGACAACTCGACAGTAGTAGCGTACATCAGGAACCAGGGAGGCATGCATTCGATTCCGTTATGCGAACTAACGGAAAAAAGTCATATGCCGGGTCATCTGAACATACTAGCAGACTCGCTCTCTCGGAAAGGTCTCCTGTTGCCATTGGAGTGGACATTTCAATAAGCGAGTATTCAGACAGATTTACTACGAGTGGGATCGACCTGTGATAGATTTGTTTGCGACACACCTCAACAATCAGTTGCAGACTTACGTGTCGCCATGCCCAGATCATTGAGCGTATGCAGTAGACGCTCTGTCAATCTCCTGGGACGGAATGATAGTATACGCATTTCCTCCAACTCCATTGATTCAGTAGATCCTGTTAAAAATCAAACAATCTCGCTGCAAGATTCTGTTATCACAGAAACCGTGGATCAATCTTCTCAGGTGTCTGTTATGGGACATTCCCAGGAAGCTTCCTCCACGAGAGGACCTTCTTTATCAGGGGAAGTCACGTACACTGCATCATAACCTGGCAGGTCTCAAACTTCACGTATTTCCGTTGTGCGGTTCTTCTTGCACGGCAAGTAATTTACAGGACGAGCAGTGGACACAATTTCTAACTGCAGGAGGTCCTCCTCTTTGCTGAATTACGCAGCAAAGTGGAAGGTTTTCTTCCGTTGGTGTAAGGATCAGTCGATAGATGTCTATGATCCGTCCATACCGGATATTGCCAATTTTCTGGTATACCTGTTTGACGTTCTCAAACTGCAGCCCGTCACTATTAAGGGCTATAGGTCTATGTTATCGGACACTTAAGCTCATCATGATAACTTGGCTATTGGATCTAATGCTTCATTATCGAAACTGGTTAGAAATTTCTCTATAAATAGACCTAGAACCCTCAGATTAATTTCTAAGTGGGATTCAGCTTGGGTTCTGCTGAAGCTTAAAGAAGCTCTGTTTGAGTCGTTAGACATTGTAGAGTTCAAATTCTTAACCTATAAAACAGCATTTCTCTTAGCCTTTGCTTCTGCTAGAAGCGTTAGTGAACTCCATGCTTTATCTGTTGATGAATCTCACTACCATAGTGTTTGAAATACCATCACTTTAACTACAGAAGTGAGATTTTTGGCTAAGAATCAGGCTGCAAATAAACGGCCTGAGCCTATTATCATAAAGGCTCTGCCGTCTAAGGACAACCGTAGACCTTTGCAATGTCCAGTCAGGGCTATGCGCACATATAAATGCCGATCATCAGAGTTTATTAGAAAAAGAAGGAAACACTTCTTTTTATCATTGATTCCTAACAGAAGAGATATTTCTGTTCATTCAGTTGCTAGATGGATTCAGTTGGCAATACGCATTGCCTATGAAAGTCTATCTTCGGATCATCGTTTTGTAAATAAGATATCAGCGCATGAAGTTAGAGCACTGTTCACTTCTTAGGCTTATTCTAACAGTATAGCCATTACTGATCTCATGAAAGTTGTGTACTGGACACAGCCTTCTAGATTTACCAAGTTTTACCTTAGAAATTTAGAGTCCATCTCCAGTGACTTCAGATGTTTAGGTCCTCTATCTGTTGCTCAGAATGTTGTCCACTAAATGATTACAACTATAGTTATTTAGCCAAACCGTTCCAGCAGTGACGCTGTTCCGCTGGCCTCTTTGTTCTGAGGACATGTACCTCAAAAGAAGGGGAAAGTGTGGGGGGGGGGGGGAGGGGGGGACAGGGCTTGATTTAACTGGATTAGCATAGCACTTTGCTCTCCAATTTCTGAATTTTGCTATTCAAGATTTATTAGTTTCAAGTGCTTTTGGATCAACTGCTAATCAATTTTCCAGGGTGAATAGTAAATTGCTATTCAAAATTTTCAGATTAAATCAAGCCCTGGGGGGGGGATGGTTTTTAACCTTATAATCATCTGGCTTTATAGTGAAAAGCAAGGGAAGACCTCCTCCTGTGTCAGTAGTCCCGAGTCGGTGCTGGGATGGTATTAATGTGTAGCTCAGTATGAAGCAAAATTGATATGTCTCATTTATGTATTGTTTTTTAAAGTGTAGCTCACTGTGAAGCATTTGTATATGTCACGTGTCAAACTGGCGTTAATATACAATCCTCGGACACTTTTAAATGAGTTTAAAGAGTCTCATTCTCTGGACTGTCTTTATATATTGGCTTCCCTTCACCGAATTAGCATAATGGGTTATGCTGGCATTAAATGGAGAATTATATATTATGTAATGCTCAATTACATTGTTGGTGTTATGTCTTTCTTGTTTCTCGTAAATGAGAAAGACATATATAATTCCTTTCTCTCCTATTCTCCTGTAGGAGCTATCCTTTATGAAGTGATTAAGTAATTGGATTTTCCTCTATGTTCTTGGCCCTCCAGCCTTTTTACAATTCAGCTAGTCTGGGCCATTGGTTGTTGTATAAAAATATTATAAATTCAAGTAATTTGTATATTTTTTATTTATATTTTTATACTTACCAATGGCTCAGACGGGGATGACCCGCCCATGAGTGGACACTCATACCTCCCCGCTGCTGACAACATTTAACAGGCAAATTCTAGAAAGAATGATGGTTGGTGCCAATGTCGGTGTCTTCCTGGATACTGCGACATAATTTTTTCAGTTTTGCATGAAAAATTTGTGTTTGGCCCTGGATATTTTTGAGTTAGCACCAGCTAGTCTGGGCCATTGGTAAGTATAAAAAATATACAAATTACTTTGAATTTATAATATTGTTACATAACAACCAATGGCCCAGACTTAGCTGGTGCTAACTCAAAATTATCCAGGGCCAAACACAAATTTTGCCCCCCCCAATCCCCAAAATTTGCATGTAAAACCGAAAATTTAAATTTGATGTCTTATGGGGTCCTCCATACTTTTGACATCTGCGCATGCGCAGTGTCCAGGAAGACACCGAAATTGGCTAAGCATCATTCCTTGTTTGGCCCTCTGTCAGATAACAACAAACTGACTTCTGTACTTTTAAATCTCAGTTTGGGTGATGCCAGACACAAATCAATGGTGATAATGGTGGATCCAAGGACAGAATAGGATGATGGAAGGAAGAAACAGTGGTTTTAAATGTTCAGTGCTGTAACTTTATAACTTTTGATAAAATTATTTCATGTTTCCCAATTTCGGGACATGGGCCTGACATCATCATTCTTGCTAATGGTTTTGCCACTGTTCGGTGTTCCTTCCCTATTCTTCCTTGAAGCCTCCCAGTTAAACTCCCATGTTTTTTGGCTTTTTTATTGAATTTTTTTTTCTAAATTTCTTGGGATTTCAGCGTGTTTCACAGAATGTTTATTCTGTGTATCCCCATGGTTACATCCTCACCCTAGGGGTGTTTACGCGGTTTTGGTCATGCATCTTCCATCCGATGTATCGTATTTTCTTCTAATGAAGACCTTGCTTTGCATCGGATAGTTTAAAATCTGTTACTGACTTCGGGTCGTGTTGTTCAGTGCCTGGAGTCTTGTTTCCAGTTTTCATTTGACATTGTTTACATTGACAACGCTCTGCTTATATATGCAGTTTCCTATGTATTAACTATGGTAGGACTATTATAAGATACATTATATATTCCGGTAGTGTAGCTTTAATTTTTGGAGAAGAAAAAAAAATTTTGTCCACACTTAGGCTCTATCAGGATCCATTTGGGCTCATCGTTCCCTTTTTCGCAAAATTTTTTATTGTAAATTATTTTTCGAGTTATTGTTTTGATTAATATTATTATGTATCTTTTTCAGATATTTATTGGGAGTTGGTGTGAATACTGTTGACTTTTATTTTATTCAAAATGAAAGCTTTTTGCTCTAATTGTAACTCGAGGAAGTCTTCCTCGGATTCACATGATATTTGTATCAGTTGTAGTCAGTATACTCACACTAATTCCTGTTCAACTTGTGTCAATTGCGATGACAAATGTTGGAGACGTGTGTCACGGTACGTTGTTAGCAGCGAGAGGACCGGCCACAAAGTCACTCTAGTTTTTCAGTTTCGATTTCAGAGGAACAAGAACAATGTGATGTTTACGTGACGCCGTCAGAAAGTGTGCTTCCATTGCAATTAGATAGTCAGAGCTAGCAGCTAAAGTGCTCTTAAATATTAGACAGGGCAATAAACCACACGCCAGTGGTTTCAGATCCCTGTCGCCAGCTAGCTCGACTGGTGAAGCGGTGGGTACCATGACACCGGGTGTGTCCGTTGTTGTCGAGGAGAGGAAAAATGGTAGAGTGAGCACTATAATATATAAATAGGCTCACTCTGCAACAGCGGAAAGGAAGAAGCCGGCAAGTTTGACAGTAAGCTCGGCGAGGTCTGACAGGACCACAAGCGAGAGGGTCCCCTCTCTTTCACAACAACATCTGGGGTCAGATGTTTTAGTCCGGAACTTGTGTCAGTTGGAACTTGCGTCCACGCCTCCTGTCCGGGATGCTCCGTTCAATACACAGCCGGGGTCGGCTACAATTACGGCTTCTTCTATGTCTA
This sequence comes from Pictodentalium vernedei, assembly GCA_031216915.1. Lineage (NCBI taxonomy): Eukaryota > Metazoa > Mollusca > Scaphopoda > Dentaliida > Dentaliidae > Pictodentalium > Pictodentalium vernedei. The sequence goes on from CM062291.1 coordinate 244,399,352, forward strand.
CAAAGCACACACGACCACACCTTGGCTATGTGACTTCGGATATCCTGCCTGCATCGCCGAGAAAGGGCCTCTCTTCGTCAAGAAAGTCACACCATCCGGTAGCCAAGGAGACGAGGCCTCATTCATCGAGACGTCCGCAGAAAAGAGCCATCTCAGACACACTGTCCCAGGAGCAGCCAGCTGCCAAGCAACAAAAGACCGCTGCTCCTCAGGCCTCTGCAACGGACTTGCTGTCGCAAATCGCGAAGCTTATCGCAGCATCCCAGCAGGTACAGGAGCAACCTACAGCAGCCTCGGAACATGAGCTGTCGGATGACGCTGGATCGGTCCAGTCATCTGTGCATTCAGATGCCGATGACCTTGAGTCTTATCTGATTCCGTCGGATGGTGAAAGGAATTTGGAGGAAAATGACCCTTCCCTTTCGGAACAGCATATGGTAGCGATGGATTTAATTCATCAATACTTTCCTAAATTTGTTCCGGAGAATCAGACTGCTGCGACCGCTCATAAGAAGCTGCTAGCATTGTTAGACGCTGACTATATCCGGTCCAAGGAGGAGGTCCTTTTCTTTCCAGTGCAGTCTAAACAGGTGTCACAGACTTTCGGTCGTCTTAACAATGACATATTTAATATTTCCAGTAGAAAGAAAACAGGCAGCTTTTTATCATCATCTTCCGTACATCTACCGTTTATTTGACCACATCTATTTAAAATGGTAGGGGAAGGTGTTCAGAGAGTTCCTCTGTGTTTGGATGAACAGGCTGAGGACCTAGATATGTCCTTACCTCCATCATTCACAATTCGCTCGGACATAATTGAGACAGCAAACTCTTTTAACAGCAAATTTAGACGCTATGCCTTACACAGATCACCTTATGAGAGCTATGGTGCAGCGTCCCAATGGAAAGGAATTTGAGGATGTTCGTACCTCTTTATGAGTTCTTTGCAGGGCTATAATGTTTACCACGTATAACTCCGCCCTAACAGTGGCTAATTTGGAGTTAATTAGATGTGATGGAGCCCTTGCGTCGTCATCTTTGATAGATGACAGCATGAAAAACTCTCTTTGAGTCATTCCGGTATCGGGTCATGATATCTTTGACGACAGGCTTTCTTTGGTCTACGACCAAGCCACAAAGAAAGCGTCTAATACTCTGCTACTTAAGTTGCTGTCAAATAAACCCGCAACAACAGAGAAGAGTCTAGGAGGAGGTTTGGGACAAAAATCGTCCAGAGGGAACTCCTCGCGAGGATATAAAAGCTCCTCATATACTTACTCTCAAAATCGTCAATTTAGCGTCTCAGGTTGGGGGCATGGGTCTGGCCGAGGCAACCGGTCAGACGCCCCCAAGCTGGCAGGGCGAGGCTCATCACGGGGAGGACGTGGTTTCTCCTCCCGCAGGCCTCGCAGGTCCTACAGGTGATCGTCAGGACCTCTATTACGTTCCAGTTGACGGAAGGTTATCAAGATTCGTGAGAAACTGGATAACTATTACGGAAGACCAGTGAATGAGAAGTGTGATCTCGGATGGCCTGAGGCTATCGTTCCAAGCAAAACCACTGCTAACACGAAGTCTGCATTGGACACAACTTCCGCCAAATCATGTAAAAAGAGAGTCTCTCATTTCAGAGGTAAAGTCTGTCTTGGAAAAGGAAGCAATAGAAGTCGTAGAGAACCAAGAGTCTCTAAGTTTCTACAGTCACCTGTTCCTCGTCCAGAAGCCAGACGGCTCGTTCCGACCGGTAATAGGCTTGAGCTGGATAAACAAACTTATCTTAGCTTCAGAGTTCTATATGGAGACCATTCGGTCAGTAAGGGCGAGCATACGAGTGAACGACTATGTGGCAAGCATAGATCTAAAAGATGCATACTTTCATGTCCTGGTCGCTGTTATGTGTCTGAGTGTAGACAAAAGTGAGCATAACAACTGACTAATTTCGCTCATGTCCTGGTACATCCAGCATTCAGAAAGTACCTACAGTTCGCCGTTCAAGGGATAGTACATCAGTTCCAAGCAATGTGCTTCGGTCTGAATCTAGCACCCTGGGCGTTCACTCGAATAATAAACTCAGTAATGTCTTATTTCCGAGCTCATTCGTCGTCTACAGTAACGTCAGATTACTTGGACGACATTCTTCAGAGGTACGGCAACAAAATTACTCTTCAGAACGATGTTCAGAGTCTGCTATTATTGCTCCGACGTGTCGGCTTTATCGTAAACTAGAAGAAGTCGGATCTAGCTACATCCAAGTCGTTCATTCACCTGGGGATGAGCTTCAAGACTCACAACAATCTGGTTTGTCTGCCGTTACCAAGAGCGAAATTAGTCAGTTGTTATGCTCACTTTTGTCTACACTCAGACGCAATAACAGCGAGGGAATTTATGCGACTGGGTTGTGTGGAGCAGCTGCGGATCTCATTCCGATGGGTCTCTTATGCACATGTCCACTCCAGATATTCTTTACTCAGAACTGGAGTGTGAAGACGCATTCGCTAGAGACCAGTATTGTTTTAATGGACCAAGTAAAACAAAAAGTTAACTCAGGGAGATCCGCTGCAGCTGCCAGATCCGGCTTTCATGATTATGACGGATGCAAGTCAAACAGGTTGGGGTGCGACCCTGAACCCGACAGATTCGAAGTGCCAGGGTCTTTGGGACCCAGAGTTCCTGAAAAAACACATAATCATCAAAGAAATGATGCTAATGTGGTTAGCGCTACAACAATGGATTCACATTATAGAGAACACTCACGTTCAAATATTGTCGGACAACTCGACAGTAGTAGCATATATAAGGAACCAGGGAGGCACGCATTCGATTCCGTTATACGGACTAATGGAAAGAATCCTATATGTCTTGGAACATCAAGTTCATCTATTGGTCTGTCATATACCGGGTCGTCTGAACGTACTAGCAGACTCACCCTCTCGGAAAGGTCGTCTGTTGCCTTCAGAGTGGACTATCAACAAGAGAGTGTTCAGTCAGATTTGCTACCAGTGGGGTCAACTTATGATAGACTTACTTGCGACACACCTCAACAATCAATTACAGACTTGCGTATCGCCATGCCCAGATCCTCGAGCGTATGCAGTAGACGCTCTCTCAATTCCATGGGACGGAATGATAGGATACGCATATCCTCCAACTCTGTTAATTCAACAGATCTTGTTAAAGATCAAGCAATCGCATTGCAAGATTCTGTTAGTAGCATCTCTGTCGTCACAGAAACCATGGATCAATCTACTCAGGTGTCTGTTATGGGATGTTCCCCGGAATCTTCCTCTGCAGGACGACCTTCTTTATCAGGGGAAGTCACGCACACTGCATCACAACCTTCACTTATTTCCGTTGTGCAGTCCTTCTTGCATGGCAAGCATTTTACAGGATGAGCAGTGGACGCAATTTATAACTGTAGGAGGACCTCCTCTTCACTGAATTATGCAGCAAAGTGGAAGGTTTTCTTCCATTGGTGTAAGGATCAGTCGATAGACGTTTATGATCCGTCCATACCGGATATTGCCAACTTTCTGGTCTACCTTTTTGACGTTCTCAAACTGCAGCCCATCACTATTAAGGGCTATTGGTCTATGCTATTAGACACTTACGCCCATCATGATAGCTTGGCAATTGGATCTAATGCTTCATTATCCAAATTAGTTAGAAATTTCTCTATAAATAGACCTAGAACTCTCATATTAATTCCTAAGTGGAATTTAGCTTGGGTTCTGTTGAAGCTTAAAGAAGCTCCGTTTGAGCTGTTAGATATTGTAGAGTTCAAATTCTTGACCTATAAAACAGCATTTTTCTTAGCTTTTGCTTCCGCTAAAAGAGTTAGTGAACTCCATGCTTTATCTGTTGACGAGTCTCACTACCGTAGTGTTGGAAATACCATCACTTTAACTACACAAGTGGAATTTTTGGCTAAGAATCAGGTTCCAGATATACGGCCTGAGCCTATTATCATAAAGGCTCTGCCGTCTACGGACAACCATAGACCTTTGCTGTGTCCATTCAGGGCTATGTGCATATATGAACGCCGATCAGTGTTTATTAGAAAAGGAAGAAAACTCTTCTTTTTATCATTGATTCCTAACAGAAAAGATATATATGTTCAGTCTATTGTTAGATGGATTCAGCTAGCAGTATGTATTGCCTATGGAAGTCTTTCGATCAGCGTTCTGTAAATAAGATAGCAGCGCATGAAGTTAGAGTGCTGTCCACTTCTTGGGCCTATTCTAACAGTATAGCCATTACTGATCTCATGAAAGCTGCGTACTGGATACATTTGCCAAGTTTTACCTTAGAAATATAGAGTTCCTCTCTGGCAACCTTTTGTGTTTTTAGTACCTCTATCTGTTGCTCAGAATGTTGTCCACTGAAGGATTACAGCTATGGTTATTTAGGCATCCCGTTCCAACGATGCCCTCTTCATTCTCTGGTTATATAACCCAGAACAAGGGAAAGGGGGGGGGGGGGGGGGGGGTGCTCACTAAGGTTCTATATTTTCAACTGTGATTTTTTCTCCCAAGAAAGAAAATACTGCTAAACGGTGCTCCATTTAGAACCTCGTATTGATTCAGAAAAGAAAAAGTTCCAGTTGGGAAGTTAACACTTGTGAATCCATGCACACTGCAGCCTACTGACCGGAACCTATTTTGATATGGAACAGTTTTAGGGGTCGTTTATTTTTCACTTCATGCTGTGCATTTCATGGATACGGCTATTCTGTATTTTGAGCACTATCATGTCGTGTTCCAAGTCAAACACATTGGCTTTGAATGAACAACAGGAAAAATGATCAAATGACAGTCTATTTCTTTCTGATTACGATTAAAGTAAAGAATGTGAGCAACTATTTCTGAGCTTTGGAAAAGATCACACTCCTACAATTTTTCACACTCGGGAAATGGAAACAGCGACTGAGAGTGTGATTTTTCACACCCCTGCATTTTTTCCTAAATGTCACCGTGACTGTGCTGAAGACAGACACTTTTTAATTAACTAGTAGAGTGCTAAATTATTTTTGGTCCTCAAAATATCTTTGAGCATCTTTGCCTTGTTACAATTTATGGGAGAGTGCCAGGCACTCTCCCATAAATTATAACAAGGCAAATTGTAACAAATAAAATAATATCATTTCAAAGGTAATATGAAACACATCCACAGAATATGAAGCCTTTAAATTGTGGTACCATCACTTCAGAAGAAAGCCCAAATATGGGCTTCCAGCACTCTACCAGTTAAATGACACTTATTCTGCCATAGACAATAATGAGATAAGTTGTATGTGTCCAAATGCATGTAGTTACTAATCAATAGTAATTATTTGAACACATATAAGTTAGTACAATGTCGACTCGCCTTAGTAATAACTTCCAAGAGTATTTAAGCCAAAATAGCATTCCTTCACATGCATTGAAATTTGCGAGTGCAATTGCACTCCTAGGTGATCCGGGGGTAATTTTTTGCACTCCTTGATATTTTTATACTGTACCAATGACCCAGACATAGCTGGTGCTAACTCTTAAAATATAGGGCCAAACACAAATTTTGCCCCCCAATCCCCAAAATTTGCATCTAAAACTAAAGAAAACATGTCCAGAGAGGCCCTCCACACCTCGCCCCCACTGCGCATGCGCAGTGTCAAGGACGTTCCGAAATTGGCGCCATTTATCATTCTAAGTTTGGCCCTTCATCAGTTAACATCTGACTGATCTTTGTGCTTTTAAATCTCAGTTTAAATGATGCCAGACAAATAAATATTAGTGAAATGGTGATTCTAAGGAGGATAGAAAAGGAGGAGAGGAAAAGAATGTGTGACAGAATATTATCAGGGCTGTAACTTAAAATTTTTTAATGAAATTATGTTAAGTTACCTATTTTCAAGGCAGCAGCCATTTTGTTGTCATTCTGATTATTTAGTTACACTGTTTTTACAAGTGTTTTTCCTCTCTCCCTGTCCTTTAAGTTCCCCCTTGCTATTCTCCCATGCTTTTGGCATAATTTCTGTAATTATTATTACTAAAATTTCTTGGGAGTTTAGCTGAATAACAGAATGAATTCTGTTCTTTCCCCATGTTTACGTCTTCACCTACGGGTGGTTAGGCGTTGTGTTCTGCATCTACCATCTGATGTTCTGCAGTTTCTTCCCTGGAAGTCTCTGTTTTGCATCAGATGGTGTATTTTTGGTTACTGATTTCGGGCCTGGGTGCCTGGAGTCTTATTTTAGTGTTTTTACACTCATTGTTTACATTTACAACAGCCCTCTGTGTGAGGGGGGGATTTCTAAATAATAATATCTTTATGTTATTTCAATCATAACTAGATACATTATTATTGTTCGTAAGTGTTGAATAAATTGTTTAAAATATTTTTAAAATTTTTGTCCACACTTAGGCTTGGGATCCATTGGGGCTCAACGTTACTTTTCAGAAACTTGGGCTGTTCTGAAAAAATATTTTTTCAAAATATTTTGATTTCAATTATTTTTTCTATATTAATGGATCATATTATTATTATGTATTTTGATTGCCAGGGGTTAGTGCGAGTACCAGGACTTGTTTTCTTTTCACATTGAAAGGATATTGATCAATTGTTTTAAGAGGAAGTCTTCCTCTGACCTTATTATCATTCTATATGTGGTCAGTGTACTCGCATTAACTCCGGTTCTGTATCGTATGATTTCGATGACAATATGGGAAGCGTATGTCACGGTATGTTGTTGGGGATTTGGACACTCCGGTCCTTTCCCCGCAGGGTCACTCTACTTTATCAATTTCTATTTCAGACGATCAAGATTAGGGTGATGTATCTGTGATGTCTTCCAACAGTGTGCCTCCGTCGTCACAATTAATGAAGGGCTAGCGGAAAAGTGCTCATGTAATACGCCAATTGCCTAAGAGGACCCTAGTAGGTTCGACGGCCTTTGACGTCCGCTAGCTCGCCCGGTGTAGCGTCCATTCACCGAATGGTTCGGCAGCCGGGTTCGTCCGTTGCGGTCTAGAAGGAATTTTGGGGTGATGCGAGCACTATAAAATTAACTTAATGCACACCCAGTGACGGCGGATCGGAGGGAGAACGGAGGAAGCCTTTTAGTCCGGTTCATAGCTCGTTCCGGTCCATCCGGACGGCAAGCGAGAGAGGCCCCTCTCTCGTTCAACAACATCTGGCCCCAGATGTTGTGGTACAAATGTGTCGTTAGCGGAGCATACGTCCGTCGCTCGGGACGCTCCGTTGTATAGGCAGTCCGCTGAGACTGCTAAGGCTTCCTCTTCTCGTCAGCGCACACGACCGCACCTTGGCTGCGTGACCGCCGATATATTACCAGCTTCGCCGATCAAGGATTCTTCGGCGACCAGGTCACACCATCCGGCAGCCAGGGATTCGAGACCGATGGACTCCGGATGTTCGCATAGGAAAAGTATGCGGGAGCCATCTGATGCGGAGCTGCCCTCGGCGAAGCAGCGATAGACTGCGCCTCCGCAGGTCTCGACGCCGGACATTCTTGTGCACATAGCACAGCTTATCGCAGCATCCCAGCAGCCGACAGAAACGGTGTCGGATCGAGAATTATCCGACAGCGCTGGGTCGGAAGCCGGGGACTCGAGGCCTGCAGACTCCGGACGTTCGCATAGGAAGTATGCGGGAGTCAACGTACACGGAGCTTCCAGCGGCAATGCATCGTAAGTCCGCTACTGCACAGGCCTCGGGAACTAACGTGCTTTCCTTAATAGCACAGTTTATCGCAGCATCCCAGCATCAACTGAATCTGTCGCATATATTTTATCTGACGATGCTGGGTCGGGACGCTCCGCGGAAGCGGGTACGGACGTCCGAAAGTTTCATCCGGTCCGACGGGATACCGAAAGGGATTCGGTGGATTTCAAGCTTTCCCTTTCGGAACAACATATGCTGCGATGCCGGATAAGAAACTGATAGCGTCGGTGGACTTAGAAATTTTTGGTTCGGTTCAGGGACATCGTCCCTCAGTTCCGACATAGTCCAATAATGTCACACAAACTTTCGAATTATTGAACGACGCTATATATATTATTATTTTATGCTTGCTATCCAAGCATTTCTGGTTTCTTGTTCGAAGAGTTATGGAGATGTCTTTCAAAAGTGTGCCTCTGTCGTCATAGTTAATGAAGAGTTAGCGGCAATAAGTGCTCATGGAATATGTCTATCGCTTACGGAGTGACATTCGCTAGCTCACCCGGTGTAGCGTACATTCATCGAATGGTTCGGCTGCCGGGTTCGTCCGTTGCGGTCTAGGAAGGAGATTTGGGTGATGCGAGCACTTTAATTACTTTAGTACTCACCCAGTGACGGCAGATTGAGGACAGATCGGAGGAAGCCAACAACATAGGGGACCGCATGTTGTGGTTCAGATATTTTACATTCGGAGCATATGTCCGTTGCTCGGGACGCTCCGTTATATTGACAGTCCGAGAGACTGTCTTTAATGCTTCCTCATCCTCACAGCAGGGCACACGACCGCACATTGGCTACGTGACCTCGAGTATCCGATCAGTTTCGGCATTCAGTGATTCCACAGCGAATAGGTCGCGCCATCCGGTAGCCAAGGGACACGAGGCCTATACACTCCGTTCGCTCGCATATTGGAAGTATGCACGGGGTAACGATCTCGGAGCTTCCTGCGGCAATGCATCGTAAGACCGCTGCTCCTCAGGCCTCAGTGACGGACGTGCTATCCGAGTTAGCACAGTTGTTTCGCAGCATCCCAGCAATTGACGGTTTCTCGGTCGAATCAGGAATTATCCGACGGCGCTGGGTCGGTGCGCTCCGCGGTTGCATCAAGCTACGGACGACCGAACGCTTTATAGGGTCCGACAGGATGGCGAAAGGGATTCGAAAGATTTCGAGTTTTCCCTTTAGTAGTATCGGAAGATGCCTTTCATATCTTCTGGCATTTCTTCCAGTGATTATTTTTCGGACTTCATTGCTGCGATCTTGGATAAGAGACTTATAGCGTCATTGGACTCGGATTTTTCGATCGGTACAGGGACTTTGTCCCTGACTTACCGACGCAGTCCAATATTGTCATTACAACATGTGTTTTATTTTTCGACGCTATATATTTATATATATATACAAGACGGCTACTAAGCATGATAGTTTAGTTTCTTGTCCGCGTGGCTCATTTCTGCCATTTTATCTTTTTTACATATAGTTTATTTTGGCAGAGCAGGGCATACCGAGAGTTCTTATGCGTCTAGACGGTGTGATTAAAAGACTGCATATATTCTTTTTCACCGTTTATGTCTTTTCCAATTTCTATGTTGGGAACGACATTATGTATATTAGACTTAACTTAGACGCTTTATTATACGTAATCCGCCTTACTGAGGCGTTATCATTACGTCTTCAAGAAAAGATTTACGGGATATTATTCTCAATGTAATTTCTTTTGAGGGCAGTAGTTTGTTCACGTATAACTCCGCCCTTCAGTGGCTGATTGGAGTTGGTTAGACGTGAGGCAGCCCTAGCTACATCCACGCGTGGATAGTAGGTTAAGAACTCTCTCAGAGTCGCTTCGTTCTCGGAGGAGCTTCTCTTCGACGGCAACTTTCCGGCAATCCATGAATTGCTTGATTTTTACATTCTCTTGTCTATCTAGTGTTACAAGAGATTCAGACTGGGGCAAACATTCGGTGGTTGACTCAGAGAGTGCCGCCGCAGTTGCCGGACCCGAGTGTGGCTGTTATGACGGTTGCCAGTCAAACAGATTGGGATATATACTGATCCCTACGGATTCGAAGTGCCAGGGTCTTTGGGTTCCGCAGTCTTTTAGCTATCAGTTAACTTCCGCGGAATAATGTTTTTTAGGCTTGCTTTATGTCATTGCATGAACATTATTCAGAAACGCATGCCCAAATTCCTGTCCTTTAATTCGACAGTAGTGGCGTATCTCCGGAACCAGGGAGGCACTCTTTCGTTTCCGTTATTCAATTTAATGGAAAGAATCCGTCTGTTGGTTATAGTACACCAAGTTCAGTTTTGGTCCGTCATATTCTGGGTCGTCTGATTGTTTTATCGCACTCCCGTTCTCTTACGGGTCGCTTGTTGCTGTCAGAATGGACTCTCAACAAACAAGTATTCAATCAGATTTGCTATCTATGGGAGCGCCCAATGATGTTTTATTTATGACACAGTTGGCTAATCAATTGCAGACGTATGTGTTGGCTTGTCCAGATCTCTGAGCTAATACTGTTAACGCTCTATTGATCTATAGGACAGAATGATAGGATACGCGTATCCTCCGGCGCTGTTGTTTTTAGCAGGTATTGCTAAGATAAACAACCACAATATATTTCTGTTGATAGCATCTCTATCTTCACAGAGATCATGAGTAATTTACTCTCTTGTCTACTGTGGATCTTAACGTGAAATCTTCCTCTATGTGAGGATCTTTTTTCACTGGGTAAATCGTGTCATTTTTATCACAACCAGCAAGGTCGCAACCTTCATGTTTTCCGTTGTGTGGTCCATATTGCATTGTAAGCACTGTACTGGACGAGCTTTGGACGCGATTTCTTACTATAGGAGATCCTCTTCTTCGCTATTCTATGCGACTAAAGTGGAGGCTCTTCCGTCGTGGTGTAGGGATCATTATGTTCATATGGTTGATCCCTCCATACTACTCATTGCTATTTTTTAGTATACTTGTTTCACAAGATCTACTGCAGCCTGTTGTTATTTAGGTTATAGGTTTATGTTACCTCATACCTATGCACTCTACGATAGTTTACAATTGAGTCTTTTGTCTCTTTATCTAAGTCAGTTAGTAACTTTTTGATAAATAGACTTAGAATCTTTAGATTAAATTCCTATACGGATTTTAACTTCAGGTTCTTATTTAGCTAAGTAATCATTTGAGCCTCTGGAAACAGTAGTTTTCAAATTCTGACCTTTTAGACAGTAATTCTGTTGGTTTCTCTTTTACTGTAGAGTCAGTGAGTTTCATGCACTATCGATGGATGATTTTCACTTTCATAGTTTCGGAATCAATACTTCCGTTACTATTTAGGTTGGATTGTTGCATAAGAGTTAGGCTCCTATTATCCGGAACCTATTATTTTAAGGTCCTTCCGTCTTCGTATGGGCATAGGCCTTTACTCTTTCCGGGTACAGTTTATGTATTTATAAACAGATATCTGTTTATTACAAGGGCGTAAGCTTCTTCTGTCTTTGATGTCTAGTAGAAGGACGTTACGCTCCATTTTATTGTTAATGGATTCTATTAACTAGCGTACTGCTTATGGTATATCATTGGCTTAGCAGTTGTGCTTAAGATTTCGGCTCATGAAGTAAGAGTTCTTCTACTTCTTGGGCTTACATTAATAGTGTTCTATTATAGATTTTTGAAGGCTGCTCATTGCGCTCAGCCATCCATTCATGAATTTTATCTCAGAAATATCGAGTCCATTTCTGGAGGCCTCTATTGTTAGGTCTATTATCTACTGCTCAGAATGTCATTCACTTAACAGTTGCTACTATAGCTAGGTAGGCTGTCTGTTTCGGCAGTGTCTCCGTTCGGCTGCCCTCTTCGCTCTGGGCTATTTGACCCAGGGCAAGAAAAAGGGGGGGGGAGGGTGTTCCCTTGGGTCACCTGTTTTTACTATGAAAACAAGGGGATACCTCCTCCGGAGTTAGTAATTCTGAGCTGTTTTTAGGATGGTTGTTTAGTGAGAAGTTTAAGTTTATAAAATTCATTCAAGTCTTAGTTTTTAAAGTATAGCTTTTGAATATTGCATATGTCAACGGACATGATTATGCAATTCTCACACACTTTTAGGAGTATAAGAGTCTCTATTCTCTAGACTTACTTTATTATTGGCTTACTTTAAAAATTATTAGTATAAGGATTATTGGATATTAATAGAGTACATGGATGTATGAAGCTCAATTTTTGGAAGGTGTTGTATCTTTCTAATTTATCATAAATAAGAAAGATACATGTAAGGCCTATTACTTCTTTTCCCTACAGGGGATGACTCTATTTTATTTTATTGAGCGTATTCCATTTTGCTCTATGTCCTTGGCCCTCCAGCCTTTTTACTATTCAGCTATGTCTGGGTCATTGGTACAGTATAAAAATGTTAAAAAATTTATAGTAATTTATATATTTTTTATACTTACCAATGACCCAGACGGGGATGGCCCTCCCAGGAGTTGGGAACTCTTGCCTCCCCGCTGAGTACATAGCGCTTACCAGGCACTGGTTATTAGAATGATAAATGGCGCCAATTTCGGAACGTCCTTGACACTGCGCATGCGCAGTGGGGGCGAGGTGTGGAGGGCCTCTCTGGACATGTTTTCTTTAGTTTTAGATGCAAATTTTGGGGATTGGGGGGCAAAATTTGTGTTTGGCCCTATATTTTAAGAGTTAGCACCAGCTATGTCTGGGTCATTGGTAAGTATAAAAAATATATAAATTACTATAAATTTTTTAACTTTCTAGAATGCCAATTGTTTGTAGTAATTGTGCGCAGTTGCCATATCAAATGGCATCCAAAGCACGGCAGGTTCTCCTGGTTACTCACAGCAAACACAGGCAATGTTTCTGCCAATGAACCTCCGGGTTAGCCGGAGGTCCATTGGCTGAAACATTGCTTGTGCACAGGCCATATGTACAGAATTTGATAGCCTTACTATGGTCATAATGTGTAGAGTAATGCGCAGATCGACATACTATTTGTGCGCATTTCATGACAGGGCTTCTAGTTTTAACTGTACACATATACAGGATAACAGGACCTCAGGTTCTGTTGAGTACAATGCAGTCAACTTTGTATATATATTGTACAGGAGATATGGTAAAAGGTAAGTGTCTGTGAATTACATGCAATTAGCAGGGTTATTTAGTTAAGACATTTCCAATTAAGTGGTTCACTGTTACTGATAAAAAGAGTTATTAAGGTTAAAAAAAGTGTTTTGATTCTCAGGCAATCCCTCATTGAATTTGAACCTCCTCATTGGACATTTTTATTGCCTTTCAGTGTCTTCCAATATTAGTACAAACTCAGGGAGACCAGAAACTTTTTACATTTTTTGATTGATGCATATTTATGTAGTTGCATCTCCAATATGTTTGCCTTGTTGCAATTCATGGGAGAGCGTCTAGGCACTCTCCCATAAATTGTAACAAGGCAAATTCCCATAGATTAAATATTTTTACTTCTAATGTAATATGAAGTGCATCGAAAGAATATGAATCCTTTGAATTGAAGTACCTGTAGTTTGTTTTTAGAGGAATGTTTCATTTTTCAAATTAAAAATTAATTTATTTGTATAAATATGCACTTTCTATATTTCTGTGTGTAAAAAACAGCCCAAATCCTCTCCATGTTTGCTAACTTTTTGCAAAAGAAAAATTAAAAATAAAACCCTCCCTCACTGATTTGAAAAAAAAAATTGGCAGAGAATCATTTAATTTATGTTATGTGGCCTAACTGATTTTCTCTTCTTTGTTTAAGGTGTAATGGATTGGAAGAAATTATTGATGCAGAGAAAATTAGTGTTGTATCAGGAGCATTCCAGATCACGTTAGGCCATTTTGAAATATGCAACTTGATGCTGTCTTTAATGTAGATACACCATAGATATATGGAAACTTCTTTGCTGTCAGCAATGGTTTTTAAAATTGATTCAAAAAGACTGGGCATACTTATTACCCCAAGCTTCAGTTTGTATTTTATTATGGTAATTTCACCTTCATTACAAACAAACTTTTGTCTGTCTTCTCATCCCAAAACAACTTTCATCATTTAGTACCTTACAAATGTACCAGAAAATCCCATTAGTTCCTTAAAGCTGACTTTCGATTGATGACCAAAAACAAATGCAATAACACTTTTCAGAATTGGGGAAGAAGGTTCTGGACTGACTTTCAGAGGAACTCAGATACAGAAGGGGGTGCATTATCTTTTATACAGCCAGAAATTCTTTCCTTAACCCTTAAGGGCCTGGAAATTTGAATACATTTTTGTTATGCTTTGAAAGACTACCTTCAGTGGCTTTACGGTTGTTTCTAGTCAAGTCTTGGCTGCCTACAGAGGCAGCCAACACTTTCCTAGCAACAACTGACAAGATGCTTAGAAAACAAGATTTGAGTTTCCCTAAACAATGCATGTTGGGGCACCTGTTTCTTTGCTTTAAAAAGTTATCAAAGTCAGAATTAGGCCCTTAAGGGTTAACAGACAGGATGATTGCTAGACTATGGCTATAAAATAAGATAAAATTGCGCTACTAAATTAGTTCTTGTCAGCTGCATTAAAAGGTTTATAAGGAAGGCAGGTTTTTATCCTCTGAATGTTGTCTTATTGGACAATTTTTGTTTTCTGAACTATTTGTTGTGATGACTTTTGGAGTCCCGAAATAGAAGATTTCTATGATGACCTTCGTAGTGCTGAAATTGTAAATGTTAGGGTTTGAATATTTGATCAAAGTATTTGAATGGGTTCATATTTGGGATCTGCATTATTTACTTGGCATAGATGCTGAATGTGACATTAAATTCTTCATTACACATGTGAGCGATTAAGGCCTCCTCAGAGCCTCTTGTTTATCTTTTCAGTTTTTGCTGCAAAAACATTGCTCTCTCATTGGAACCAGCTAATTATTGTCCCCCATCTGGGTCATAAGCAGGTTTTTGAGGCGAAAAATGTTCAATTGTTCAATCATTTTTTACAGAGTTTTGCTTCTAATCTGGGTGAGGTAAAGCAGTAATTTCAAGACTTTTCCAATAATACTACTGTTGTCAATTTGCTTATTGTTCATTTATTCATCTATCCATCCATTATATACTATATATGTATTCATGATCTCAACAAATATTTTCTGATTCTTACCAAATTTACAGGCTTGTCATTTTGAGGCGGGCGATCGCCCCGGGGCCGCAGTCACCCACCTGAGTTCAAAATTCTGCAGACAGTAAACGTCTGCCTAACCCCGATTTCTGCGGGCCCATTAATTCAGTCAAAGGCACATCAAAATCGGTCATCTCAAACAGCAATTTTCGCAGACTGAAGGAGGTAACAAAGTGCAATTTGTGAAGTTTGTAGTGTGTCATTGACACAGTCATCCAGAGACAGTAAGTAATTTTTCAAATACGAGTAAGAGATCTGCCAATTCCAAAGTTGTAATTAGTTATTACATTGTACACCAGACTGTGACATCTCTGGTGTCATGTGCAATTATGGGACATATCATCCCCAAGCCAGTTCGACCCCTGACGATTCGCCTGGGACGTTTCGTCCAAAAATCAAAGCCAGGATGATTCGTTCCCCCCCCCCCCCCCCCATGGCTTGGTTATTTGGATGCAAGATAACTTTTACATTCACTATTAGTGAGTGTCATGGGTAGCCTGGTATCTTGCATCCAAGTATTCCAGCCTGCATCTATACATTACGTGATGACGTACATCATAATTACACAAACCATGTACCTTAAAATGATATTAGTTGTCTACCCAGCTATCTGAAACAAAATGGCCCCCGCAAACCATAAATAGCCCTCCTGGGGGGCATTTTAGGCAAACCCAAAATGGTCCTCCTGGGGTGATTTGAGGCAAACCATAATGACCCTCCTGCAATTTTCAAAATGACAAGCCTGAATTTACAAAATAGCTTTATATTGATCAGATTTCCATAAAAATCAATAACAAGAATTTTTAAAAATTTCATTTATAAGATGTGATAAAAAGAGGAATTTAGCTGAAAAATGATATTTTTTCATAAGAATTTTCCAATAATACTGATATTCATTTGTCTCTTGTCAATTTATTGATTTATCTATCCATTATATACGACCATGTGTCAGATCGCAACAAATATTTATAAATGTAACTAGAATGAATAACAAAAATTTTCTTTTAATAATTTTCATGTGTATACAACATCTCAACAATATAGGTTATTGTGATGAATTGACGGTAATGTGTTCTGAGGTTTGTGACTCAGAGCTTATGCTCACAGCCGCAAACCTCAGACCAGTGTACCATCAATTCATCACAATAACGTACATGTTCCAATAAGACCCTACCCAAAGCCCAAAACCCACATTGTGAGATGAACAAGGCAACTTGAATGAACAAGGCAACTTTTAACAATAACAAATTTAGTAAATAAACCTTGTGTACCTCATAATGTCACTGTACAACAAAAAATCAATAACTTATTTAAAGGTCAAGGTCACATCATCTCAGTTCAAATCATGGACTTATAAGTGGGTTGTGAGTATACATTCATAGAATTATTACTGGCCTTGAAAAATGTGATTTTATAGACAGTATGCACTTTGAAACTCCTCCCATTGTTATCATCTTTTCAGATATTTCACATGGTGACGTCAGATGGTAACATATGCCACTGGAGCCATAAACATAGAAAAAACTTGCCCTCATCCAATCAGAGGGTGAGGATTTTAGTCTTATTGTAACATTTGTAATACAGTAGAACCTGTCTAGAGTGACCCTCTTTTTGCCGAGCAAAAGTGGTCTTTCATTACAGGTTTGAAGTTTTTGCTACTCCATGAATGTCCAATCAGAGAATATTTATTGCAGAAATAGAAAAGAATTAATTTTTCAACTTTTTAAAAATTTTTATTTAGTTTTAATACAAGTACAAAGGCATTGTTTAATAAATTACAGTTAAAAGGGCATAAACTTTAAAAACTCTTTGAAATTATGATGTGATGGGGCTGGTCCATCCAAAATAGTAATTTCTCACTTTTATATGAACAAAGTGTTCTCTTTCTATCAATAGAATCAGATCAAATGGTTTTTGCACACTGACGGCACAAAGGGACGGTCTGGGGCAAGCCCCTTTCAACCCTCTCTAACTGTGTGGTAGTGTCTTGTCTGGCAGTGGTAAAGGAGGAGAGGTTATAGGTACTTAGTGGCGCTTGTGTCTCTTGTGCTTTTTTTTCTGAGGAGGTGGTCTAGATGGGGAGACCGTGGCAGTTGGCGTAGTTGGAGGACTGCCTGTGGATGACTGGTTTGGATTCTATGCTCTAGTCCTGGCTGAGTATGGTGTTACGATGAGAGGAGTCTGAGGCTTTGGTTGGAATTTTGCCTCAGCCAGTCTGGTAACTTCTTTGATCTGCTTGGCTAGCCGATCGTAATTCTCATCCATTGCCTTTCTGTGACGATCCTGCTCTTCCTGATGTATCTGGCTATCAAAAATTATTCTCTCCAGCCGTTTGTCTGGGTCCTGGCATTTAGGTTCTGAAAGAAGAGGCGAGTGAGGAGCAGGAAGTGGTGAGAAGGCAACTTCCAGTTCCACCTCAGTCTCCACAGACTCTTCCACATCTGATAACCCCGGCTGGGGAGCCGGCAGTAGGATGGGTCTGTCTATGAGAGTGGGAAGGGAAGTGGTAGCCGCCTCTTGCTCTTTCTTTTCCTTGCCATTCTCTCTCTTTTCCAAAAATGCCTCCATGCGTCGGGCATTCCTCTGCTTGGTGGATAGCCTCTTTCTTCTCTTGTTTTCTTTTTCTCTTTTCAGGGCCTTCAGACTCCTCCGGTGAAGACCAGTGTGAGAGGGATTCCTCTCACTAAAGGTACTACCTCTCCCCAAGGAGGGTGGTGTAGTATTCTCTTCAACTGCAAACTCCCAAGTCAGATGGACGCTCTTGCCCATCTCCTGGATAGTCCAGGTGATGGGACAAGAGACACCCAACACAGAGCTAAGATGGTTCTCCTGAGTCTCTCTGGTAATTCCAGTGTTGTCATAGTAGGTGATGAGGTGTTTACACTCAGAAGTCAGGGGTGTGAATGAATATCTAATCTAATCTAATGGTTTTAGTGTGCCGAAGGCACGCTGGGACGGTGTGGGGCAAGCCCCTTTCGACCCTCGTTTACAGTATAATATTATTCCTTTTACTTTTTGCCATGCACTATGTCTGATTGTGTTAAAGGAGGAAAGGGAGAAGGTTAGCAGTGTTTATGTTTCTTGCTTCTCTTCTGGGAGGGAGGAGGCTGTGACAGTGATATTGTAGTTGTTGTGGTTATATCAGTTGGAGTGGTTGGTGGTGGAGGGTTGTGTTTTGCTTCAAGTGCTGCTATGACCCACTGGACTTTGGGACAAATCTCTCTCGAAGCTGTTGTGCGTCTCTGAATGCATTTCTGAGTGCTTCTGCCTCTTTACTAACGTCTTCCCAGGATGGCTCGGTTTCTGTTGGTGGAGTGGATTTGGCGTCCTGATCCTGGCTTTCTGGTATTGAAGGAAGAGGCGAGTGGGGATCGGGAAGTGGCGAGAAGACAGCTTCCATTTCCATCTCAGTCTCCACAGGGTTTTCCACATCTGGCATCTCCAGCTGTGGAGCTGGAGGCAAGATTGGTGTGTCTGAGGGAGTAGGAGCGGAAGTGGTGACTGCTTCTTGCTCTTTCCTTTCCTCGCCCTTCTCTCTCTTCTTCTCCAGGAAAGCCTCCAAGCATCGGGAATTCCTCCGCTTGGTTGATGGGCTCTTTTTCCTCTTCTTCTTTTCAGAGCCTCCTGACCTCCTCGGGTGAGGACCAGTGTGAGAGGAGATCCTCTCGTCAAAGGTACTACCTCTTCCCGAGGAGGATGGTGTTGTGGTGTTCTTTGCATCTTCAACTTTAAACTTCAACATCAGCTGGATGCTCTTGCCTATTTCCTGGATAGTCCAGGAGATGGGGCAAGAGATGCCCAGAGCTGAAATGGCTTTCTTCAATCTGGTTGGTATTTTAAAATTCTCCATGATGGCTAATCAAGTTCTTCACACTCTGAAGTAAGAGGTGCAAAATGAATATTTTCAACTGAGCTATTTTTATAATAATTTACAGTTAAACCTTGAAAAATCAATGTTTTTGTGTCTGTTCGGTTTTGTTTTATTAGCAAATAATTTCAGCCAGGCTTTGAGTAAAAATACGCTTACCTGGATGCTTTAGTTTACTTAATCCTCTTTGATTTTGTCACACTTTAACAAATAATGGACATAAACTAAGTTTATTTTTTTAACAATAAACTTTAACTTTTCACCGGGATCTTGATAAAAAATTTCTCAGACTTGAAGAGTAAAACAACTGAATAATAATGTAATTTAAAGTCAGTAATATAGTTTTAAGACAATCTACAGTGAAATATATTTGTCATACTTGTGTCTGATTTCAGATATTGAAATTTTGCAGTCTCTTGTCTCTCCAGAGAGGTGGTCTCTCATAACAGGTCCATTATAGAGTGAAACCAATCGGTACATGGTCACAGTGGTCTCTCAAGACAGGTTTTACTGTAATTGTTATACTTGTAACCAAATTTACCAAATAGGTTTATATTAATCAGGATTCTATTAGAATATTAACAAGAATTTTATTTTAATTATTATTCAGTATGTTTTTGAATCTTTTACTTATTTACATGTTTATTTAAAAATCAAAGATATAGATATATTTTTTCCACATTCCACTTTCTACTGTTAGGATCACTGATTCTACATGGACTGGCAAAAACTGGAATTCCCTCTTTTGTTGCTAGAGAGTGAGATAGATAGACAGAAAGTGATGTGTGTTTGAATCGCTGGGTGTTTTACATAAGGAGTTGGAATGGCGTAGTCATATTTCGTGAGAGCTGTAGGCTTGAGCAAAATATGACTACACATTCCAACGAGTTATGTAAAACACTCACCGATTCAAACACACATTGTGTTCTGTGCTTATTACACATCCCATGCATTAAAATTCATTTAAATAAACAAATTTTCATTCCGATGTTTAAACCCAAAGGGAAAGAGTCTGTTTGTTTTGGTTGAAGTTGTACTGATTAAATGGATAGATAAAAAATCACAATAACCTTTTGGGAACCAGTCTAAATTGCATTCGTTATCTTTTCTATTCGGCGTGTTTGTTGAAATACGTATCGCTGTTTCTCTTTGGCTGGTGTCCATTCACCCTTAACCATTTGGTGGCTATTACTATTAGTAAAAAATCCGGGACGATCTGCGTTTGTCCTTGGGCAAGGCATTTTATCCCAGTTGCCTACATGGGGGCATGATAATGCCATGTACTAAGGTGTACTGCACGTTGAAGGTGCACAGGTCTTCAACCTCTGTAACTCTGCTTGAGTGGAGCTTGAACAGAGAATGTTGAGCTGGCAGTTGCTCATCAATGCTCAGTGGTTCTCTCTGGGTACTCCGGCTTCCTCCACCCGTAAAACTGTCACAAACGATTGATAACTGTATAACAAAATTTGGAAACTTTTCGAAGTGTAACTAATGACTCGACGGGAAAGGAACCAGTATAAATGGTGCTGGGAAAAAAGTTCCGGCTTGTACATCACCAGTTGAATACAGAAACATTTATGTCACAGTGGCGATTCCGTTAAATACAAGGGTTTAAAGTTTATTTATTTATTAGGGTTTAACACATTAACTGCCAGGGTCATATTGTGTCAGTGACAGTTTTATAGGTGGAGGAAGCCGGAGTACCCAGAGAGAACCACCGAGCAACGATGAGCAGCTGCCAGCTCCCCAACAGGTTTAAAGTTTAATGGATGTCTAATAATTCCTTTGAAATAAACTTGTTTACAATTTCAAACTGAAGAGATGACTTTTTACTTAATTATAGACATAGATAATAAGCATTTTATGGATTGTATGAATGCATCCAAGATGCATCTGCACACAGAAAAAGTTTGATATCAGTATATACAGTTGGTCCTGCTTAATTGAATATTACTTAATAGCATATATCTGATGTTATTTGTAGGGGTTGTTGTTAGCAGAACATTAAAGGTTAGGAATTCAGTGCCACTGTCCTGAGATCGATTCCTGTCTGAGCAGACTTCAGAAAACGTCAGTTTTCAGTTCAGTCTAAGACAAACCACAATGCCTGGTAGGGTTCCTACTTGACACAGACAATATAAAATAAAATTCCAACAGTTGAATCTTCATGGATCTCCCATTAACCCTTTACCTAACATGAAAAGCAGATGACACTTGCGAAAAAATTCTTGAATAACTAATTTTTTGTCTCAAAAGCATAGGTTATGACCCCTCGTTGGAACAAGCTCATTCCAACGAGGGGTCATGACCTATGTTTTTGAGACATAAAATGAAAAAAATAATGAAAATTAATTGGCAATTTTTTTAGAATAGCGCTGGCCAGTTATGGCCATTACTTTGGGTAAAGGATTAATGGGTAGAGTGCTAAATTCTTTTTGGTCAGCAAAATTTGTTCACATGTCTTTGCCTTCTCACAATTTATTAATTGTAACAAGGCAAACCTATACATTCTAAATAATTTCACTGCAAAGATAATTCCGGTATGAAGTACAACTACAGAGTATGACGCCTTTAATTTGTGGTAACTGCGCTTCACAATAAAGCCCAAATATGGGCGTCCAGGACTCAACCAGTTAATTGAGATTCCTGTGTTTAAAAGCTGGGACCAAACGCCAATGTACCTGATGTTATTTATATGTAGTTTTCAAATACAAAACCATGTACCATACCTTAAAACAAATTTGACCTGTTTATTGCATATAGTTATATCCCATTTAACCAGCTTTATGAACCTCTTTGAGTACACCCAATATCAATATAAGTATTTAATCCTTTACCTTACAAATTGAGCGCATATTCAGCCGTTGAAAAAATATTATTTATCAAAACATTTCAACAAAACCGTATAATATGACCCCTCATTGAAACAAGCTTGTTGAGATCATAACAGGCACTCTAATAATTTGTAATAAAACAAATTTATATAAACAAAATATAATTTGTGTTTGACTGCATATGAAACATGAGCAAGGAAAATGTTAGCTTTTGGTTTCATACCCTCATTTTTAGCTTAACTTGACAAAATCAAGATAAGCTATTGCCATCACACTTGCGGAAGTTTGTCACTCTGTTCACATTTTCCTTAGCACAGACTATACCCCGTAGTTGTCTGATCATCATATGTAGGTTCAAGGTCATGTCTAGATGAAAACATCCCCTTTTCAGTCAACCATGACGTCGGAGTGAGCCTGAAACACGAAAACCCTTAGCACAGGCTACAGGTCGTATTTATGAAGGAATTTCAGTGTAAGTTGGACAGATGACTTTGTATAAGCTTCAGATGAGAACGTCCCCTTAAGATCACAATCAGTCAACCATGACGGCTACCAGTGCCTGAAAACTCTTATCAATTGAATAATAGTTGTAGACTCAGGTGAATTGAGTAAGAATTAAAAATAGACCAAAACTTATTAGGACGGTGCTGAGAAATCCATTCTTTTTTAACTGAATTTACTTTTTCACACGAATTGGGGACAACAAATTTTTGTCTGAAAAACATAGCTCTCTCACTGGAGCAAGCTCACTGAGCTTGTTCCAATGGGTAGTTCATTAGCTATGTTTTTAACCCTTTACCTAACATGAAAAGCAGACAACACTTGCAAATAAAATTCTTGAATAATTTTTTTAATTTTTTGCCTCAAAAACATAGGTTATGACCACTCATTGGAACGAGCTTGTTCCAAAAAGGGGTCATAACCTATGTTTTTGAGACAAAAAATGAAAATATAATGATAATTAATTGGTGATTTTTGAGAATAGCACTGGCCGGTGTTGGCCGTTACATTGGGTAAAGGGTTAAGGCAATAATTGAAAAAAATAATGTAGTTTGAATGGCGGTTTTTGTTTCTAGTTTATGGCGGTTACATTAGCTAAAGGGTTAACCAGCTTTTTACGAAACAGCCATGTGAAGATATACCAATGTATGAAAATAGCCGATGTGCCTGCGGGCATAAGGAAACCTGATAGTTCATGGGGATGGATAGTTGGTGAATCTCCATATGTTCCCCTTGGAACCTCAGGGAAGTGAAGCAGTGCTTGTTTACTGTGGTAAACGAACTCTGTTTTACTGGTTAAATAGGCCCCATAACCAATACCTAGGGTGGAAGTCCTTTAAAATGGGCAACGTGGACTTGGCTTTATATCCATGTGGTGGTCATGATTAGCCATTGTGCAGAAATATGTGACCTCAGACACCAATAAATAAATATATCTAAATGTGAAGGAAAATGGCTACAGATGAAAGTGGGAGCAATTGAAGAGTATGACTGCATGCTGGTTCATTCTTTATTACATTTATAGGTTTACAATGGTTCCTTGAAAGTCCTGGAATTCAGACATCCCTTGCCAAGGACCTAGAATGGCCTTGAATATTAGAACCTTTCTTGAAAACCCTTGAAAATTGAGAAACAAGGCGATTGTCCTGCATTCATTTCAGCAATATTCAGCTTGCCTCACAGTTGTTGGAATATTGTTGGAATATAGTGTTGGAATATTGATGGCATGAATGTAGTATTGATAAACGCATTCACATATCATGGTGATCTTTGTTCATTACTCATCTCCATGACATAGAATCCATTAATTTAAAAATTCAAACATCACACAGATAAAATTTCAAACTTTAACTCTTTACCCAACCTAACGGCCAAAACTGGCCAGAGCTAATCTAAAAAATCGCCAATTAATTTTCATTATTTTTTCATTTCTTGTCTCAAAAACATAGGTTATGACACCTCATTGGAACGAACTCGTTCCAGTGAGGTGTCATAACCTATGTTTTTGAGACAAAAAATGAAAAAAATTAGTTATTCAAGAATTTTTTTTACAAGTGTCGTCTGCTTTTCATGTTAGATAAAGGGTTAAAACTCTTTGTTTTGTTTTTTTGTTGTTATTTTTCCAGTTGACATTTGATATATTGGCTGTCGCTGCAGTTTCAGAATTAATCTGGGTCAAAATGCGATGTTTTGATTGACTGATTACAAGTTTAGTTCTTTTGATGGATCCATGACATCAAGTGGAAAAATAATCTGTCAAAGGAAATCCTTGAAAATTCTTGAATTTCTCTTCTCTAGTTTCTTGAAAGCTGTTGAAAATATACTTGGAAGATTTGACTAGTTGCTCCCGTAGAGAAGCACTGGATCAAAAAGCTTCAAACAAGTGTTCGTCCGGAAAACAGTTTGAAGGATTTGTTTCAGTAGAGGAGCACAGGACCAAAATGCTTCAAACAAATGTTTGGTGGGAAAACAATTTGGAAGATGAATTTTTATCATTTTACAGGAAAGCCATTTTTTCAGCTTTTTATTTCCTGTTAAATGAAAGTTGTGGCCCTTGATTAATACCTTTGTCATTTGAGGTTGTCACACAATAACTTTGTAGGATCTTTTTTTGGCATATTGATCTGAAAATTCAGAGTTTCACCTGACATCACAAACTCATTTTAAGCTTTCTTTGTGAGTATTGCAGTACTTGTGGTCTATGATTTTATCTTACAATAAGTATGTATTAAGACCATAATTACCTGAATACAGCATGTATTAGGGCCCCCTGATACAAAATCAGTATCTTGCAGCAACATAATACAAGTGTGTGCTTAGTTATGATGTGTTTATTTTATTATTCACAGAACATTACAAGCTTTTGAAACACATTACTAATATACAACAAGTGCACCGCCAGGTGGTGGATCAATATATGGCTGCCTATGAAGAAATTGCTCTTGTGAAGAAATTTTTAGTTGAAAATCCAAGATGGCTGCCATGGTGGCCATATTGGATATGCCAGAAAGGTGGTTATCAAAAGGAACCATCCTCTAGTCGTGACTAATCTACCATAATGAAACAGTATCTGTTGGATGTATTGTTTTCAAGTTATCGCATAGACAAACAAAAGTTAATGGACAGACAGACGGATGGATGGACGGACATTGTCATACCATAATATGGCTCACGCATACGAGTGGCCACTTAAAAAGAGAAGAGATAAAAAAAAAGTTTTCAGAAGTATAATTATTGGGTTATAGCAAAAACGGCACCTGGCGAAAATGGCACCAAGTGAGCGAAAACGGCACCAACGGTGGTGAAAACGGCACCAATTGCACTGGTGAAAATGGCACCATGGGTTGGCAAAAATGGCACCAGTACAGATGGCGAAAACGGCACCATTATTTAATTCATTTCATTCAGCCATTTTCTATGCTTTATTTTGAAACCGAGTATTTAAGCTTGCGGGTGAATTTTAGGTTCTTTGACAAATTAGTCAGGGATTTCCTGCTGAAGAAAATTAAGGACACCCTGATGGTGTTGGATGCCAGTTCACTTCCCAACTGGGATGTCCATGTTGAGAGTGGCTGCGTTCCGCTCACCGTCAAGTATCGGATGAAACCCACCTCTGGGAGTGGTACCACCTTTTGCGAGCCCGCTCGCACTGGTCTGCACCAGAGGAAGGGAAAGAAACCACCACCATCACTGAAACCACAAGAGCCAGCAGAACAGAAACAGGGAAAGAAGAAGAAATCTCTGTCGACCAAACACCGGGATGCTGACATCCTCAAGAAAACTCACCGCCCACATAAAGGCTCTGGGTATGACAACAAAGTGAAACACGCTATAGATAGTTTCATCAATAAACACCCCGAGGTCTACCGAGACCCTAAATTGTACTTTTGAAATTATATCATGGACATTTCATAACCATTATGGACTCTGATAATCATTCACTCCATCCCCAGAGATGGTCATCGACCCCTGAAGAGGCGAGCATTGACCCTGAGTCTCTTGTCTTACCCTTTTTGTAAACGCCCTCCGAATTCATGATACAGCTCCCTTCTTTACTGTTGGCGCAGAATTCAAAACACTGGGGCAGGTGTAGTCCAAACATTGCTTAGAAGATCGTGTTTTAATTTGATGGTTTGGTACGTCCTTTCAAAGGATGCACCAAAGCAAAAATTAAAACACAGTCTTTTAGTTTTCAGCCATGTTTGGACTTGGGGAAGCCCTAACCTAAGAATCCTGGGCCAAACCCAGGCTCCACAAAGTTCTGGGCTCCGGGGTTACTACTATCCAACCCAGATTCATGAGACAACCCCCCTTGTTTACTATTTGCGCAGAAGTCAGAACCTTGGAGGCCTGAAAGCCTGTATTTTAATTTTATGGTTTGGTACATCCTTTCAAAGGAGCACCAAAGCAAAAAATTAAAACACGGTCTTTTAGGCCATGTTTGGACTGGGGGCAGACCTAACCCGAAAATCTCGAGGCCTGGGGTTACTCTTACTCAATTGCAAGGATGTAACCGAGGGGGCATGCCCCCCTCCCTCCTAAATTATTGTAGGAAAAAAAATTAAATTTATTAAAAATATATATGTAGATTTTAGAGTTCGGGTGTTCTGTATTAAGTTGATTGTTGTCGGTCGAGTTTATTATGTTATGCCAATCAACTAATTTCATTGATAACGCTACTTAATCCAGCTGCCCCAGAGGGATAAAGTTACACTTCCACTTGTGTAGGCTTGTTGTCGATAGAGCATATTTTGTTACTGCAGTCAATTAAGGTCATTGATAGCGAATTTAATCCAGCGTTACAAGACAAAGACAGCCACTTAACACAAATGCACTTCTTTTCCATTTTTTTTTTCATTTCCACAATTACCGTTACAGAATTATTATAACCGCTATGAATACTTGCACGAAAAAGACACCACATCACCCTCGGGGAGAAGTAGTACCTTTGTCGAGAAGGCCCCCCTCTCACACTGGTCCTCACCCGAGGGAGGTTTGACACCTGGACGAGATCACCAATAAGGGCACCAAAGCCTCCTCCCTTGGCCTTTCCTCCTCTGCTGCTTCCTGTCATGGTTGGCATCTGTGAAAAAGCTTCAACTAATTACTTCAATGGTTTCGGCGCATGAAACCATTTGATCTTGCATTATTTCTTATCAACCTACTCACAATTGTTTACTTCAGGCTTGCACTACAGTGGAAGTCCCTAACTCGGATAAAATACTCTCTATTTTTATCTTTCCCAAGCAATTTGGGAAAGAAAGGTGGTGCAAAAGCACCAATAAAAAATAAGCCAAAACTGGGTCGAGTGCAACCGGCGCAGACCCAGTACAGGACGCGCTCTCCCAAGTACAACTCCACGACTTCCATTGCCAGTGCGCATATACCGTCTCTAAAGACTCATTCTTTTTATAATCCGCTTCGTGTCGAGATGTTTTTGCACGCTTATCAGTGTTTCTCCAGCTCGATGTTTGATGATTCATGATTCATTGTGCATCAGTGTATCCTTTGTATTCTCAGGAACAGTGTTTTTTTATATTCTCTTTTATATTATATATCCATAATATATATTTAATTGTTCTCTCTCGAGTCGCGCGCGAATTTCATGTGCCATGCGGTTCGGATTTATAATATTTCACAGTTATTGTTAATGCTTTATTTGCTAAATTTTCTAATTGTGTTAGAGTTAGGTGTCAGCGGGGTACCACTCCTACAGTTTTTCTTCTTTCTTTTGAGAGTAGTCATCCTGTTGTGTGGTTCCCGGTCGACCGTCTGGGGGCTTTGTTTCTGTCACCTTTCTCTCTTCTTTGGGGGTGTTCTTCTGTTTTCTGATTTCACCTTCTCTGCTCCTCTCACCTCTATCATGCCCAGGACAATTCCTTGTGGGCAATGTCTGCTGCCAAAGCATGTGGACGATTTACATTCGTCTTGTTCCTCCTGTAATGGGTGTTCGGCCGAGCGGCCATGTGGTGTCTGTGGATCATGATCATCCACTTTCTGGGCGTGAGTTAACCGTGTCGTTCGTTCTCGTGGCCGTGCCTCCCGCTCCCGCGGGAAAGGAGAACGTGGTCGTTCGGGGGCTCCCGACCCAACCTTGTCTGGTGAGAGTTATTCCTCCTCCATGGGGGATGTGCAGTCTTTTCCTGTAGTGGATACTGCGGGAGCCATTGAGTGTTCTGATGAAGAGGTGCCTGGTTCCGGGACTACGGTCCCCCTCCAGTCGACATCTGAGGCTGTCACTAGGGTTGTGACTCCTCCTTTGGAGCCGAGCAGGTGTGCTCTCTCCACTATTTCACCAGCCTCAACGACTCCCGACGTATCTACTACTACTGCTGGTCCGTCTGCTTCGTCGTCTGTTTCAGCCGGCCCCGGCTTTTCGCTGCAGGGGACTGCAGGAATGTCCGGTACTGTAGACGTGGGATATCGGCCTCAGCCTTCCCTGACTTCAACTCGGCGAAGTCGGAAGAGGCTGCCGGCCGAACCCATCTCTGTGGTCT
Source organism: Pictodentalium vernedei (assembly GCA_031216915.1). Taxonomy (NCBI): domain Eukaryota; kingdom Metazoa; phylum Mollusca; class Scaphopoda; order Dentaliida; family Dentaliidae; genus Pictodentalium; species Pictodentalium vernedei. The sequence continues at coordinate 244,427,445 of CM062291.1, forward strand.
CTTCGCCGTCGAGCACCACAGTTGTGTCTTTGGATTCGGATGTTCTTATCGGAGACACTATGAACTCCGTGGCGTTTCCGTCTACTCATTCTGGCCTCACGACCAGTTTTGGGGGACCAACGCCTTTTGTGCAGCCTGGACCTTCTGCCCCGCAGAGGTCCGCGGTGACTCTCATGAGTTCTCGCCATATTCATCCTCGGGGTGCCTCGTACCCCTATACACGTCTGCCTTCAGATGTTTCGGCTGCCGCCCGTCGTCCCGCGTCAGGTGTTTTGGAGGATCTCTCCTTACTCACTCAGGTTCTTTCTAAGAGCCTTCCTGTTGCTTCCAGTGAGGCACAGGGACCAGCCTAGGGGGGAATTTTAGGGAGACTTCAAGTCTCCCTCCAGAAAAAATAGGGAGACTGCAGAGTCATGTAGGGAGACTTCATAGGCAAGTGGGGAAAATTAAGAATATTCATGTACCACCCCCGCCGCCCCTTCATATTTTCAATTTATGGTCCTCCATTAACGTACAAATAATCCAGGTCCAGTTGTCTATGATGCATCTGCGCCAGGTTAAAAAATCACAATGTAATTATTGACTGAAAATCCCCCACTGCTACCTTCTCCTTCATGACCCCTCACCTCTTCTTCGTGCCAATCCCCCATCACCCTCCTGTGGTTGCCTTTCAACAAAGTCTACTAAGCTAATAATTTCCTAAGTCTGAACAGGACCAGATGTAAGAAGGTTGCTTGGGAGGTACTTTGTTAGTTAATAAACAAAATACATTCTGGGGTCGAGTATTTTGTAAAAGAAATGTCATTCCGCATCATTTTTATGGCATTCTTGTGTCATTCCGCGTCATTTCATGTCATTCAGATGTTTAGGAGGACCCTTTTTCAAGATCGTCCACATGCACACTTGTGTCCTGTACAAAGCTTTTCTTGACATCACTAAAGCTTTTTTTCATGTGTTTCAATTCCATTCGTGTTTTTCTGGGAATAGACAGCCCAACAGTTAACAGTCATCAGCAAATCGAAATGAAAATAATGTGTTATAAAATACGTCCGTTGTGTATACATTTTCGGCATCCTAAGCGACGTAACCTACTTTCAAACTGGGTTGTTTTGTTGAGTCGCGTAAGTCACTTATTTTCGTTTCGACACTTGAGGCACCGACTGGAACGCAACAAAATAGAAATAAAAAAATCCGCCGAAAGCGACAATGGACAATTGCTTGTCGTGTGATTTCAAATAAATGGACGTTTATTTGACGAATTAAAATGCCCATTTATCACACTCGAGCACATTCGATTTTTGAAAATACTCGTTTTCATGTAAACCTCGCATCACTCAGTTCAGCCTTTTCTCATTTTGGCCAATTTTTAGAGGGCGACTTGTAATCGCCCCGACTATTTTTCTAGGCGACTTTGGGCTTAGAAGGGCGACTTAATCGCCCTAGTCGCCCTCACGGCTGGTCCCTGGCGAGGCAATGAGTGGTTTCCAGGCACCTCCTATGGCGCCGCCTCCCGGGATTGGAAACAGGCCGGTTTCTGATTCCCCTGGTGTCCCGACACCATAGGAGGCGTCGGCTGGTTTGCCCCTGATGGGCTATGTGTCTTCCGACTCTAGGGAGGAGTCCGACATGCTTGATGTCGAGGGCCAGCAGTCTTCGGACTTGGGGGCAGCTCTTGACTTTGTGTTTGGGTTTCTGCCTGATCTCAAACCTGCTAACCAGCCGACAGTGTCAGCCTGGCCGCGATCATCGGTCGCGCGCCAACAGCCTATGGAGCAACCTGCTTCTGGGCGCCTTCGACCGTGCCAGTTGGTACAGATGGTTGAAGCTTTTTCAGCATTGGACTCCAAGCTGAATTCCAAGGCTCTGAAGACTTCGTTCTTCACCAGGGTTGACACCTTTTTGCCTCCTGTGCGTTATCGTTCCTACGATTCCGCCAATCCGTCGGTCTGCCAGACTTTGACGGTTCTGGATCAGGACTCCACTTCCCTCGGGCTTTCCAAGCCCAAGTCTGCCGTCATTCCAATGACGACTCTGGAGTCCACGTTGGGCTTATCTAGAGAGATGCTTGGCATGCTTTCTCTCTCAGATCACGTCGTCTCAGCTTTGGCTGCTTATCTGCCTCCAGATAAGTTTGACGAGTTACAGGCTCCTTTGCGTGTGCTGTCCAAGGCGCTTATGCATCTTACTCACACGCATGCCTGTAACACGGCTAATCTGGAATTAGTTCGAAGGGACGCTATGCTGGACACAGGACGATCCCTTCCCGAGGAGCAGCGTGCTGATCTTCGATCTGCTTCTTTGGCAGGTCCGCAACTTTTCCATGGTTCCGTGTCAATGGTTTGGGATGACGTCCTACGTCATTCCAAAGATCAGCTGCTGTTTCGTCAGCTTGATCAGCCTTCTAGGGGAGGCAAGGGTCGTTCCAAGCCTAACAAGTACCCTTCTGCTTCCTCTGTGAAGCAAAAGGCTGGTCCTTCTGCCGCCTCTACTTCTTACTCAAGGGGTAAGGGTAAGGGTCAGCAGAATCAAGGGAAGACTCAGGATTCTTCATTTAGTAGAGGAGGTGGTTTCTCCTCTCGCGGGCCTCGAAATGAAGGTCCTCACCTCGACTCGTCCCAGGTTGGAGGAAGGATAGCAGAGTTCGCAGACCATTGGGCCACCATCACATCCGATCCATGGGTGTTTTAGATGTTGTCCGGTCCGGGCTGCGAATATCCTTCCGACGGCACCCCACTCTGTCAAGGGTGCCTCTTCCAACCACAGTTCCTTCAGACGTTTTACGTCGGGAACTTTTGTCCACGGAGATTGGCAATCTCCTGGCAAAGGGGGCGATCGAGGTCGTCAAGAACATTCAGTCAGTGGGTTTCTATTCCCGCCTGTTCTTGGTGCCGAAGAAGGACGGCCGACTCCGACCGGTTATCGATCCGAGTATCCTGAACCAGTCTATCATTGCTCCCAAGTTCAGCATGGAGACTTTCAGGTCGGTCTGCCAATCAATTCACCAGGGAGATTTCGCAGCCAGCATCGACCTGCGAGACGCTTACTTCCACGTTCCGATGCATCGGGTGTCACAGAAGTATCTCAGGTTCGCTTTTCTGGGGCGAGTTTACCAGTTCAAGGCCATGCCTTTCGGACTCAACCTGGCTCCTTGGGCATTCACCAGACTGATGTCGCATGTGATAGCGTTCCATCGCACACAGTCCAGGGTGACTACTTCGGCATATCTGGACGAGTCGGATGTCGCCACTCTGTTGAGCTTGCTCACGTCGCTAGGATTCAGAGTCAACGAGGAGAAGTTGGACCTGGTCCCTTCTCAGTCGTTTTGTCATCTGGGGATGTCTTTCCAAACCCAATTCAATTTGGTAGCGGTTCCCCAGGCCAAGGCTGTGATTCTCTCAGCTTTTGCTCTGACTCTGTCCCAGTCCACGACCGCGACCGCTCGGAGTTTTCTCCGGCTGATCGGTCTCTGCGGTTCGGTGACGGATCTCATTCCTCTGGGTCGGCTGCGTGTCAGACCTCTCCAACACTTTCTGCTCAGTCGTTGGAGGCTGAATGTAGATTCTCTGGATCAGGTGCTTCCGTTTCCGGAATCTCTGTATCCTCACCTTCTTCCCTGGACAGATGTTCAGTGGATTACGCACGGTGTTCCATTGGACTTACCCACGTCCGATCGCGTTCTGACTGCAGATGCCAGCGATCTCGGATGGGGTGCGACGTTGGATCCTCTCGGTCTTTCCCTACACGGGATGTGGGACCAGGATCAAGCAGCTCTACACATCAACCAGAAGGAGCTTCTTGCTCTTCTTCTGAGTTTCAGGCAGTGGATCCCTCACCTGTCGAATCGCCAGGTCCTTCTGCTATCCGACAATTCGACAGTGGTTGCTTACATTCGGAACCAGGGCGGCACGCACTCGGTTCCGATGTACGAATTAGCTCGGGATCTTCTACTGCTCGCTCAGGATGTTCACGCCGGAGTGGTTGTTCGTCACATTCCCGGTCGTCTGAACGTCCTAGCCGACTCCCTGTCCCGACAGGGCAGGGTTATTTCCACCGAGTGGATGCTTCACAGGGCAGTGTTTCAGTCGCTTTGCGATCTCTGGGGACATCCCCACATCAACCTCTTTGTGACTCGTTGGAACCATCAGGTGGACACTTTCGTGTCCCCGTGTCCAGATCCTCTGGCTTTTGCCGTGGATGCTCTGTCACTCGATTGGAACGGTCTAGTCGGCTACGCCTTCCCGCCGGTTCCAATTCTTCCTCAGGTTCTCGCCAAAATTCGAACCTGCAGTTGTCGAATCATTCTGATCGCTCCCCTGTCGCCTCAGCAGGTGTGGATCAATCAGCTCCGCTCGCTGATGGCGGCGGTTCCGGCACGTCTCCCGCTACATCACGACCTTCTTTGTCAAGGTCGCCCGAGGAGGTTTCACGTCGACCCGACTTCGTTGCACCTTCACGCATATCTTTTGTCAGGTCCTGTCTCCTCCGTAGAGGTTTTTCGAGATGAGCAGTGGAGTGCATTTCTTCTTCAAGGAGGCACTCCACTGGTTTAGCTTATGCAGCTAAATGGAAGGTCTTCTGTCGAGGGTGTGCTGATCACTCTGTTGATTATGCCAATCCTTCGATTTCACAGATTGCGGAGTTTCTGGTATATCTGTTTGATTCTCGGGGTCTCCAGCCTGTTACCATCAAGGGTTACAGGTCCATGCTTTCAGAGACTTTTTCTTATGTGGGGAAGCGTCGTATCGGCACTAATCCTTACCTCTCCAAGCTTGTTCGGCACTTTTCTTTGAAAAGGCCTCGGACTTGCAGCTTACTCCACGATGGAATCTTTCGTGGGTGCTGCTTTGCTTGGGGGGGGGGGGGGGGGGGGGGGGGGAGGGGGGGGGGCGTTCGAACCTTTATCCCAGGTGGATATGCATTTTCTCACATATAAGATGGCTTTTCTGATGGCATTTGCTTCGGCCAGACGGGTTAGTGAGCTTCACGCCCTCTCAGTTGACCCGACCTTTTTTAGGAGCTCTCCCAACAGTGTTACTTTTACCACTGATTGCTCCTTTTTGGCCAAGAATCAGTTACCAGATACTACTCCTCCTCCTATCTGTATCAGGGCTTTTCCTTCTGTTGAGGGTAATCGCCTTTTGCTCTGTCCGGTCTGTGCTATTCGCATTTATCTCGATCGGACACGCTTCATGCGGAAAGGCAGGAAACGTTTTTTTCTGGGTCGACAGAAGATCTCTCCTCAATCCATTTCTCGATGGATTTGTCTTGCTATTCGTGCAGCTTATGGTCGTTTAGCAGCTGGCGATTGTATTACCAATCGTATTTCTGCCCACGAGGTGCGGGCACTATCCACCTCTTGGGCTTATTTTAACTCCGTCAAGTTGTCGGATGTTATGCAGGCAGCCTACTGGAGAAATGCTTCTACTTTCTCCACCTTTTATCTGCGCCAGTTGCAGGAGCAGTCAGAGGACCTTTTTGCCCTGGGTCCTCTTTCTTCTGCTCAGGCTGTTGTCTGCCATAGCCCTTAGGCTTCTTGAAGGTCAGTTTTCAGCCTTGTGCTGTTACTGCCCTTTTTCTGTCTGTGTGTCACACAGGCCCATATGTCTCCTTTCATTGTCCTTTATCAATGATTGCGACATTATGGTTGTTAAGCCTCGGGACCTCTTCCTTCTGCTTCACGGTTCCAGTGCACTGGGGTTATGTGTGGGCTGGTTATGCGATTCCCTCCAGGCCTTTTGTCTATTCAGCCTGAAGTAAACAATTGTGGGTAGGTTGATAAGAAATCTAAATTTTATAGTAAATTTCCTTTCTTGTTATACCTACCACAATTGTTTACATGGAGGCCCTTTCCGTCTTCTTTACTGGTAAAGAATCTTTCCTCCCCGTTGATCACATAACTCTAACGTTGACGGATTCAAAAGAATGAGTCTTTACAACGGAAGTCGTGGAGTTGTACTTGGGAGAAAGCGTCCCATACTGGGTCTGCGCCGGTTTGCACTTGACCCAGTTTTGGCTTATTTTTTATGGGTGCTTTTGCACCACTTTTCTTTCCCAAATTGCTTGGGAAAGACAAAAATAGAGAGTATTTTATCCGAGTTAGGGACTTCCACTGTAGTGCAAGCCTGAAGTAAACAATTGTGGTAGGTATAATAAGAAAGGAAATTTACTATAAAATTTAGATATTCATGTCGTAAAAGAGGAATTTCTCCAATTTCATAGGGCAGACAAACTAACCGCTGATGCTCTTACCCAACAAATTGTGAGAGAAATAAAATCACTTGGATTAGGTTGCGTTAATTTTGTTGCCCAGTGTTATGACGATGCAAGTGTTATGTCAGAACACCTTTGTGTTGTTTGTACGTGTTTATGTCCCGTTCACGGGTGCATAGATGGTTTATGGAAATTCAGGAGAGGGATAACGTGCGTGCTAAAGAACTTGTTTATCTTAGTGACATGTGCTGGTCATGTCGCTACTATTCACAGGCTGCCCATATACAAAAAATATATATTGAAATGTGAAGGGTTATTTATGTGTTTGACGCCCCTCTCCCCCCCCCCCCCCCCTCCCAAAGCAAACACTGGTTACGTGACTGCTCAATTGCCCCATCCACACATATTTTCATCAGGCTTGCGCCGTCTCTGTAAAAATGAGTAAATGTTGTAGTTGTATATTGTATTGACGAGAATAACTCAGGGCCAAATGTGTCATATACTGTGTTCAAATTCGATACTATTGTATATATGAGAAAGCTAAAAAAATCAAAACGACGTTCTGAGGAAAATTAAATATTTGATCATGTATCATAGTGTTGTTCTTCTGGTTTGGTTCCCTTTTTGCCAGCCGCATTTGGTGCCATTTTCGCCAGGCACACTTGGTGTTGTTTTCGCCAGTTGGTGCCGTTTTTTCCCAACAAGAGTTGGTGCCATTTTTACACGGTGCCGTTTTCGCATGCACCCTAATTATTAAATTATGGAACCCCAGTGCTTTTATGTTTTTTGTATCTGAATTCTTGGAAGTCTTCAAGCTGGAACAACATGTAGTTATACTATTTAAAGTTTTTTTTGAATGTTGAACGTGTATGCACTCAATAAGTATATCCGCAAAAGTTCAAGGCAGCCACATACAGTTTCAAATGAAATGACAAGCATCTTTGAGTCTGAAAATAAAATCTGAAATTAAAATGGCAGTTAACCTATCACTCAATGCAAACAATGTCACAATTTAGTATTTTGATTATTTTCTGTAGTAAGTTTTCCAAAAATTTCAACATAACCATATCAGGTGGCCCCTCATTGGAACAAGCTTGTTTAGCTCATTCCAATGAGGGGTCGCATGGTATGGTTTTGTTGAAATTTTTGGAAAAATAATGGGGGTTTTCAACTGATCAATTTGTAAATTACATGGGTGGATGCACCCAATTTATTAGGTAAAGTGTTTATCAAATTATTACAGTTGAGAATTGTAAGATAACCCTTTACTTAACATGAAAAGCAGACGACACTTGCAAACAAAATTCTTGAACTAATTTTTAGCTCGCCTGACTTTCAGTCAGGAGAGCTATAGTGATCACTCACCGTCCATTGTCGGTGAACATGGTGTTAGCGTCTTCTCCTCCCAAACTGCTGAACCAATTTAATTGATATTTGAGATAATAGTTTGTTATGACATCGCAATTTGATTTTGTTCAAATCAAGTTGCTTTGCCCCTCGGTAGGGCCACGTCCAAAAAGTGTGCCTAAATCTTAAAAAATCTTCTTCTCATGAACCAGTGGTAGCAGAGACTTGATATTTGGTGTGCAGCTTCCTTTTGAGGTGTAGACTCAGATTTGTTCAACAGAAGTTCGAGGAGCTATATTTGCCTTCGTTATGAGAGGGGCAAGAATTTTTGCCCCTCCCAAAATTTCTGTTTTCTAAACCGAGAGGCAGATTTGAATCAAATTTGATATGAGGGCTTATTGGGTCATAAGTACTTAATTTATGCCAAAAAAATGTTTTCCTGTTGCCCCATGGGAACCGCAGGAGCTAAAAATAGAAAAAAAAATTAAAACACCCCTATATCTCCAAAACTACACCGCACTGAGAATTCTTATTTGGTGTGAAGCTTCCTTAGGACCAACAGAATGGAATGGTAAAAAAAATTGCTATCGGTTTTATCATGGGGTACTTTTTTGGAACTTTGAAAAAGTGCTGAGTCAGCATTTTTTAACACTCTGGATAATGGGAAAATCATTTAAGACTACTTTTCTCCCAAATCACTGCTCCAAAAGCTTTCAAATTTCACATATAACATCTTTGGAAGATTGTTTCACATGTTTATTGAAATCAATTCCCTGGGTCCATATTTGGGCTCTCTATGGGAGCCCAAATGTTTAAATTAGTGTCATATGAGGAATATTCTTTAAAAATATTCTTCTTCAGATCTACCAACAAGAATCTTTTGATATTTGGTATGCAGCATGCTTAGGGGTGTGAGATTCAAGTTTGTTCAAGCCAAATTTCTGGATTTATATTTGGACTCCCTGTGGGAACCCGAATTATAACTTAGTTCAAAATGAGGAATTTTCTTTAAAAATCTTTTTCTTCAGATCCAGAAATCAGAATGTTTTGATATTTGGTATGTAGCATCCTTAGGGGGGGTGAGATTCAAGTTGATTCAAGCCATGTCCCTAGGTCCATATTTGGGCTCACTGTGAGAGCTTGAATTGTAACTTAGTTCAAAATGAGAATTTTCTTTAAAAATCTTCTTCAGATCCAGCAGTTGGAATGTTTTGATATTTGGTGTGCAGCATCCTTAGGGGGTGCAATTCAGGTTTGTTAAATCCAAGTCCCTGAGTTCATATTTGGGCTCCCAGTGGGAGTCCGAATTATAACTTTGTTCAATATGAGGAATTTTTCTTTAAAAATCTTCTTCTTCAGATTCAGCAGTCAGAATGTTTTGATATTTGGCATGCAGCATCCTTAGTAGGGTGAGATTCAAGTTTGTTCAAGCCATGTCCCTAGGTTCGTATTTGGGCTCACTGTGGGAGCTCGAATTGTAACTTAGTTCAAAATGAGGAATTTTCTTTAAAAATCCTCTTCTTCAGATCCAGCAGTCAGAATATTTTGATATTTGGTATGCAGCATCCTTAAGGGGGTGAGAATCAAGTTTGTTCAAGCCAAGTCCCTGGGTTGATATTTGGGCTCCCTGTGGGAGCCTGAATTATAACTTAGTTCAATATGAGGAATATTCTTCAAAAATCTTCTTCACATCCACCTGTCAGGATCTTTTGATATTTGGAAAACGGCATCCCACTGGAGGTGAGATTCAAGTTTGTTCAAGCCAAGTCCCTGGGTTCATATTTGGGCTTCCTATGGGAGCCCGAATTATAACTTAGTTCAATATGAGGAATATTCTTTAAAATATTTTTTTTTTAGATCCACTGGTCTGAATCTTTGGATATTCAGTATAAGCTTTTCTGAGGAGGGGCAAATGCAACTTGTTGAAATCAATTCCCTGGGTTTTATATTTAGGCTACCATGTCAGGTGAGGGGGCCTCTTGTTTTCATTTTGTATCTCAAAAACATAGGTTATGACCCCTCATTGGAATGAGCTCAACAAGCTTGTTTCAAAGAGTGGTTACAACCTATGTTTTGGGGACAAAAAAATGAAAAAATAATAAAAATTGACGATTTTTGTTTATAGCGCTGGTCGGTTTGGTTGTTATGTTGGGTAAAGGGTTAAGGTACTAAATGTTGTAACAGAGTCTCTCTCTCTTCTTTTGGAGGTTATATCTCGACTCATCGAGTTACGGTCTTAGCAATAAGAGCTTGACTCTGTTACAACATTTTGTACATAAGCATAATGGTGATAATACATAGGGAGCATGGTGGCTCAATGATAGACTGATGAACTTCTATGCTATGTGTGTTGTGTCCTTGGGCAAGACAGTTTATCCCGATTGCCTACATGGGGGCACAATGACACTGTGTACTAAGGTATACTGCATGTCGATGGTGCACATGTCTTCAACTACTGTAATCCTGCGTGAGCAGAGCTTGAACAGAGTTAGAATGTTTAGGAGCTGACAGTTGCTCGGTGGTTCTCTCCGAGTTCTCTGGCTTCCTCCACTTGTAAAAATGTCACGGTCACGATTAGCCATTGTGCCTAAGTATGTGACCTTAAACCCCAATAAAAATAAATAAAAAATAAAGATAATACATATGTATAAAACATTAAATTTATTTGAAGGGGCGGGGGGGGGGGGGGGGGGGGCTTCTGTACAGGTGCATGTGGGCAGAGGTATCAGTGTACCATGAACACATTCATTTTAGTTTAAAAATATTATTTCAAATGTGAGATTTTAATCTTTCTCCGAATGTTCATTTGAATGTTCATATTAGATATGTCTTTCATGTAGCAGCTCATTTAACCAAATTAATGAATTAGTTTTAAAAGTGATTAGTTCTTATACATGTATTAACAACTGTAATTTTTTTCAAATATGATTTTTTTGATTATGAAAAAGGTTTTGGTGTTTTGATTTATTAAACAGATATATAATTTTATTTTAGAATTGTTTTTGTTTATTCTATCAATAACATTTACTGATTCACAGACATTAACTCCCAACCTGATAAATATTCTCTTGAATTACTTATAAGATTGAGAGATGGCTGCTGCATAGCAGCCATGACTTGACTTGATGTAAAATTTAATAGTGTGAAATGAATTTTATTAACAACACCTAGTAACATACCTCCATCAGGCAACAGCTTTCTTATATGGCATATGGGATGTATTATAGTATAGCATTTTCCATTAATCCATCTTTATGTGTATCTGACCATCAGTCCATCCATCTGTCCATCCATTCACTTTTAGTTTCCAGACAATAACTTGGGCTATATATTCGATATCCAATTCATTTTTGGTACATCATCTAAAAACTGAAAATACAGATCAAGTTTGATTTTAATATTTTTTAGATATTCTATTGTGGAGTTATTGCTCTTTATTGACATAGAATTTGATATATTTCTGTCCGTTCACTTTTGGTTTCCAGGTGATAACTTTGGCTATACATGTGATATCCTATTAAAAGAATATACAGAGCAAGTTTGATTATGTCATTTGTTCGATATTCTAATGTGGAGTTATTGTCCTTTATTGGCTTAGAATTTCATATATTTTAAGTTTCCACATGAAAATTTCCTTTATATTCAACACACCTAATCTTAATTTGATATATAGTCTTATGAACAGAAAATACAGGTCAGGTATGACTTGGACATTTATTCGAAAAACTGCTTTTGGAGTTATTGCCCTTTATTTGCATAGAATTTAATGTATTAAAAATGGCACAATTTGAACGGTCTTTGGGTGGCCTGCGTGATAAAGAGAAGCCTGGTTTTGAAGAGTACCTTGACGGCACCTGTGGGGGGTCACTGTTGTTCAATCAGAGGTCGCTGTCCTTGGAGCTGAGGGGAAAAATTGGGAAAAACAGTGAAAAGGAGTGCCAGATGTGTAATTTGGGCGTGGTGGAGACCCTGGAACACTTTCTTCTAGAATGCCCAAAATACTAGTCTTACAGAATAAGATTCACTGGGAGTATAATGGGGAAGTGGGATGGGAGAATGAAGGACATGTGGTTAGTGGGAGACTCAAAGGAGAGGGTTAATACGCTAATTGGAGAGATTGGGAAGAATGGGGCAAGGGATGTCATCAAGCAGTTCGTCTCCGAGTGTTGGGAGGAGAGAAGAAGCGTGGGAATAGGGGGGGGGGGCAGTTGGGAGTACAGGGGTAACCAAGGTCTTCTCATCAGAGAACCGCGACAAATCAGCGATAGGCCAAAGTTACCATATGTTGATTCTGAATGCAGGCTCTAATGTGCCTCTATATTCAGCTCACTTCCTTTGTCACTTTAAAAATCTTCTTCATCCTCCTGTGCGCATGCTCGGTTGATTAATTGTAGATCAATATCTTCCTGGAAGTCGTATATCATCAATTATTGTTTCCAGTGTTTGTCAAGCCGGTTTTTAAAACAGCTCAAGTTCTTTGCACTAACCACCTCTGTTAGGCTATTCCAGGCGTCAGTTACTCTGTTAGTGAAGAAATGTTTTCTCACTTCTTTTTTGCTCCTAAATTTTGTTAGTTTAAGGGAGTGATCTCTTGTTGCTTTGATTGTGCTTTTTATCAGTAGATTCTCTGTAGCTTTTTCGTCATAAATCCCTGATAAAATTTTATATGTTTCAATCATGTCACCCCTAAGTCTTCTATAGCGTAATGATGGGAGTTTCAATTTCTTCAACCTCTCTTTGTATTCCATGTTCTTCAGATGTGGTAGCAGTTTAGTTGCCCTTCTTTGTACATTTTCCTGGCTTTCGATGTCTTTTTTCTTGTACGGTGCCCATATACTGTTAGCATACTCGAGGTGGAGGCGAACTAACGCTTTAAACAGTAGTGTGAAGGTTCTTTCGTCCAATGAAGAGAATGAACGGCGAATAAGGCCAACTAACGTAGATGCTTTGTTACATTGATTCTGTATGTGTTCTTCGAATGTCAGTTGGCTATCAGTTAGAACTCCTATATCTTTTTCCTTTTCAATTTCTTCTAGCGTAACTCTGCCGTCCTTGCTCTTCATTGTGTAAGCTGTTTTGGTGGTTTCCTTGCCTTTGTTTCTAATATTTAGGACGTCAGTACATTTGTCTGGGTGAAATTTTAGAAGCCATGTGTTACTCCATTCTACTAGTGCATCTAGGTCCTTCTGTATATCTTGGATGTTGATTTGCGAATTTATTTCTTGGAAAATCTTCGTGTCATCGGCAAACATATAGACATCCGAGATGATATTATTTGGTAAATGATAAATGTAGATGACAAAGAGAACCGGTCCCAGTACAGATCCTTGAGGGATTCCACTCGTTACTTCATGCCAGGCTGAGTAGGAGCCTTTGATGTGGACTCGTTGTATTCTCATGTGGAGAAAGTTTTCCACCCATTTGCAGATTCTTTCGTTGATATTATAACTTTTGAGTTTTCCAACTAGCCGTTTGTGTGGAACTTTATCAAAGGCTTTCATGAAATCCATGTATAGTGAGTGGATTTCTCCTCCTCGATCTAGTATTTCTGTCCACTTGTTTAGGACATTTATCAGCTGCAACGTTGTGGATCTTCCCTGTACAAAACCAAATTGTTTGTTACTTAAAAGGTTGTTTACTTCAAGGTGGTCAATGATATGACGTCTGATAATTTTCTCCATTAGTTTGCACAGTACACTAGTTAAGCTGACTGGTCTATAATTTGAAGGTAGATTCTTTTTCCCTTTTTTAAATATTGCACTAATCTGCCCACTTTTCCACTCTGTAGGTACTATCCCAGATGTTCATGAAGCATTGAAAATCATGGCCAGAGGTGTATCAATAATATCTGTTACCTCTTTGAGGATTTTAGGGTGGGCACCATCTGGTCCAGGGGCTTTTGATGTATTTGGTTTCTTGAGAAGAATGCTTCCTTCTTCTGCTGTGATTATTACATCTGGGGATTTGTTAGCGTTGGCAGTTTCCAATGTAGGACAATCTCCTTTTGGTTCTTTGGTGAAGATGCTACTGAAAAATTTGGCTAATGCCTCTGCTTTCTCTTTGTCACTACATGCCATTACTGTTTCACCATCTATATTTGTTGTTTCCACTTCAGCGATTCCGGTCTTGACTTTTCTTTTTGAATTGATATAGTTCCAGAATATTTTATTTTTTTACTTCGACGAATCCGCCATTTTTCTTTCATTTTTCTTTTTCTCTATCCTTATCAACTTCTTAACTTTGTAATGTGCCCTGCAGTATTCCTTATATCGGGTCTCATCCTTGCTTTCCATATATCTGGTCCACAGTCTGTGCTTTTTCTTGATACTCTTGACTGTTTCCCTATTTAGTGGAGAGGCTCTAGACTTAACATTATTATTTACACATGGAACAAATTTCTCAATTGCTGAGATAAACTGACCCATAAAAGCTTTAAGTATTCCTTCTGTGTCCAATCCTTTTAGTTGGTCTTCCCAGTCAACATTTAAGGTTTCTCTAATCTCATTGATCTTGGTTTTTTTTATAGTTTAGTCTTGTACATTGCTCTTTTGTATAGTCCAAGTAGCATAGGTATTCAAATTTTATAACAAAGTGATCACTCGCTCTCAGGGGACTGTGGTATTCGATTTCAGATATTGAGTTCTCGTCCTTCACAAATAATAGATCCAATAGTGATGGTTCCTGATGTCCTCGACTTCTCGTTGGTTTGTCAATTTTCTGTGAAATGAAGCAATCTCTTACACATTCTAGGAACATGCTATCTTCCTCTTTCGTCGCTGTGTTTTTTAATCAATCTACATGGGGCAAGTTGAAATCTCCCATGATCGTTACGTGGGAATATTTGATACCCATTTCACTAATTTGTAGCATTAAGTCACATAATGGTTTCATATTCTCGTTCGTTGAGGGACTTCTGTAAATGTTACCAACTAGCAGACTGTCGTTGTTTTTTAGGTTAATTTTTACCCAGATTTGTTCTTCAAAGCTTGATGTGATGCTGACTTCCTCCGCTGCAATCACTTCCTTTATATATATTGCTACTCCTCGACCTTGTCCACTGTTGTAATTTTCTGGGAACATATTATAACCTTTTAAGGACAGTTCCGCTTTAACCCGCTTATATCTACAATTCTTAGGGTTCACTTCAACAATCGCTATGATGTCTGGTTTGTTCTCGGGCGAAGTATATCTTTCCTTAAATTCATCAATTTTGTTGAGAAAGCTGTCAGCATTTGTATAAATACAGTTTAAACTAATTTTTTTTTGTGGTTTCCTACATGGTTTTCTTTCAACATATTTACATTTTTCTTGAACATATTTACATCTGTTCTGTCTGCTTTCATACTTAAGGTTCCTGGTTTTTTTCTTTAATCTGGTTCTCTACTCTGGTAAGGAACTTTACTAGTTTCTTTGCCCATGGTGGCCCTCTGACTCTGTATATCCCGTTTCCCTGGCTGCTCTCGGTTTTCTCTCGCGCCAGGCTCTGCAAGTTTTTTGCCTCTAGTCTTTCAGATTTCGTCATATCGTTCGCGACCCTGATGCGGCTGTACTGTCCTCCTGCTTCTTTAAGAGTATTTATGTTTTTAAAGATAGGATCTTCTAGGTCTTTATTTGAGAGGGATACCAGTAGTGGTCTGTCTCTGCCTTCTTCTTTCTTATTATTGTTATTCACATTGCTTTAGTTATTTAAAATTGAGAAGAAATTAGCAAATGAATCCGGAAGGTTTTCATCACCCCAATCAAACAGGAATAATAAGGCATGTAATTTGTATGGGTCTTTTATCAGTATACTATCTTTGATAAATAGAGGATCAATGTGGGTATTGTATTTTTTTATTATTTATTATTCGTAAGGCTCGTTTCTGTAGTTTTTAAGACGACCACACGCCTTTGACGGGGTAATACTTTTTGCCGGTAAAAGGGACGGTATCCGGTAAAAAGGACGGTAAGAGTATAAAAACTATGTTTTAAAGTACTAAATGTACCTCTGAATGTGTGAAAAGTGATTTTTTTAAGGAAGCTTACGCAATAATAAATATATAGAAGGAAGATTAAGTATTGTTTGTTTTATTGTAGACTATTTTCAAGACAAAATAGATCATTTCGCCATCGACACTGATCGACACGCCATTTTGTGCAAGGAAAACAACGAATTCGCTGAGGTGCACCAGGGGGTGAATATTATCATACTTGCTCGAAGGAGGTGTAACTAATTCGTGTGCGTAACATTTAGATGTTTCTGTTCACTACGAGGGGGTTTAACAGATAGGCTTTGGGAGAGAAACCATTTATAATTTGAAAATAGTCTACAATAAAACAAACAATACCTAATCTTCGTTTTATATTAAAAAATATCCTGTCTGTCTGGAATTAGCTTGAATAAACTATGTTATGCCTGTGTGTCTATAGCCATCAGACGCGTTATCAATCTGATGAGACGGTAGTCCAAACTTGGACCTAAAGTCCGCAACGCGCTCGTTCCAATGAGGGGTCATGAGCTATGTTTTGGAAGCAGAAAATTAAAGTATATAAATAATTGAATGGCGATCTTCGTATATAGCGCTGGCCCGAATCCCACCTGCGGCAACCGCGTTGTGTCCTTGGGCAAGACACTTCACCTCCATTGCCCACGTGGGGGCACGGTGACGTTGTGTACTAAGGCGTACTGCACGTCGATGGTGCACCTGTCTTCAACCAATGCTAACCCTGCTTGTGTGGAGTCAGTATGTTGGGGAGCTGACAGTTGCTCGCCGTTAGTCGGTGGTTCTCTCCGGGTACTCCGGCTTCCTCCACCCATAAATCTGTCGCGGTCATGATTAACCATTGTGCAAAAATATGTGACCTTAAAACACCAATAAATAAATAAACAAATAAATAAATATAGCGCTGACCGGTATTGGCCGTCACAACTGGGTTGGTCATTAGTAGTTTGCAACGGTCAACTTTTATAAGATTATTTGGTACAAAATTATGTTTTTTTCTGTTGTTTGTTATTTTGATATTACTCGACACGATGATAAACTCTGTTCAATAAATTATGTTCACAAAGATCTTTGTTGTTTTTTTTAAAGTTGCTTGGTAAGCCAGCATGGCGACCAGAATCGAAGACTAGGTTAGTGTCCAATCTCTGTACATGTTAATTCTCCTCTCTATATTCCCTGCCCAGTAAGCACACACGATTACATTGAAACTGGCATCTGAACACAATCCCTACAGCTTTTCTCTGACACACACTGGCGCTTTAGGCTATCTTGAACATGCACTCCAGGATTGGGCATTAAGTAACTGGAAGCATTCCAAATCTATTGGTTGTTAATTCCAGTCGCCCACTAGACATATTGTGTATGATAAACACTAATGTGTATAGCGGGCGATTGGAAT
This sequence comes from Pictodentalium vernedei, assembly GCA_031216915.1. Lineage (NCBI taxonomy): Eukaryota > Metazoa > Mollusca > Scaphopoda > Dentaliida > Dentaliidae > Pictodentalium > Pictodentalium vernedei. Next base: position 244,444,383 of record CM062291.1, read on the forward strand.
TAATAACTAATGAATTGTTTACGATAATTTGTTTCTGGGGAGGTCTAGCCCTAGTTAGGCCTGGGGGACCCCACAACGACCTTCCAAATATCATGATTCCCCCCCCCCCCCCATTACAGAATCCTGGCTACGCCCTGCTAGTTATATAATCCATTTCCCATATTTTCGAAATGGTGGGTGGGTGGGGGGGGGGGGGGGACAAGATCGACATAACGCTGGCACATTTCAATGACTTGAACTGTGGAATTGAGCGTATTCCCTCCCACACTTGTGGGCCCTTTCTCGGATATTTTTTGTCTTCAAATTCTGGTGCCTCCCGAGGAAACGTGGGAGTAACAAACAGTAAGTTACGGTTTGCATTGGAGGCCCCTCAGCCCCCCCCCCCCCCCCCCCCGTCCGGGCCCACCACTGTGAGCTCACACATAGGAATTGGTGGAGTGAGCACAAGGGGCTCTAGTCTTAATAGGCTCATGTAGGTATCACTTAGGTGGGACTTACAGGAATCTAGAACTAGTATCCACTGATGTATGGTTGGTTTTAATATTTTTTATCACCTCGGCATGTGTTTGGCGAAACGCTAACTGAAAATAAAATGTTAACCCCCGTTTTAAAAAAAGCTTGAACACAACGTTTTGTCGGTCGGTAAAAAGGACGGTAAGCATATAAAAACTGTTTTAAAATACTAAACGTACCTCTGAAAGTGTGAAGTGATATTTTAATGAAGCGTGTGCAATATAAAACGAAGTTTAAGTATTGTTTGTTTTATTGTAGACTATTTTCAAATTATAAATGGTTTCTCTCCAAAAAACTTTCTGTTAAATCCCCTAGTAGTGAACAGAAACATCTAAAATTAGCTACACCTCCGTCGAGCAAGTATATTCACCCCGTCGTGTACCTCGGCGAATTCGTTGTTTTCCTTGCACAAAGTGGCGTGTCGATCAGTGTCGTTGGCGAAATGATCTATTTTGTCTTGAAAATAGTCTACAATAAAACAAACAATACTTAATCTTCCTTCTATATATTTTGTTGCGTAAGCTTCCTTAAATAATCACTTTTCACACATTCAGAGGTACATTTAGTACTTTAAAACGCAATTTTTATACACTTACCGTCCTTTTTACCGGCAAAACGTATTACCCCTTTGACGCGTCCCATAAAGGAATTCCATATTCAGACTAACGTTGACAAGTCCAATACTCTTACAAATTTGAGGTTTGTGTGCGTTGTAAAATAAAAATATTCATCAAGATTTATACTAAGAAATTTTAATGACTTCTCGCTTTCCCCATTGCAAATTTTACAGATAAGTTGATTGTTCATACAAACATTCGGATGAGTGACACACCTTTCTCTGTGACCTGGATTTAGTAAGGTGTATTTCGTTTTATTTGCGTTCGGAACTAAGTGATTAGCGGTGCACCAATCAGATATATTTAGAAGTTACACGTTGAAATATGTGACCGGGGGTTTACCTCCGCTCCAGACTAGTAAGCTGTAGTATCATCAGCAAATGATAGGATATTTAACAAGGTTGAATTACTTATGTCATTTATGTATATAAGAAATAAGATGGGGCCCAGTATCGAACCATGTGGAACATCACGTGTCAGTACAGCTAGATTGGATAAACTGTCACCGAAGGAGGCATACTAATTCCTGTTCCTCAGGTAGATAGCGTTACCCCTTATTCCACAATATTCGAGTTTTTGAAGAAGGATTCCGTGCCTTATTGTATCGAAAGCTTTAGAAAGGTCAAGAAAGAGAGTTGAGATAGTGCCTGTCATTTGTGGCTTTGTTATTGTTCACGCATGCATGTTTTAACAATTGCATTGCTGGATGCAATGTACTGTGGCGCTTCCTAAAACCATATTGGTTGTGATAGAGAATATCAAATTTATTCAAAAACTTTATCAGTCTGACAAACATGAGTTTATCTAAGATCTTTGAAAAGACAGAGAGAATTCTGATTGGTCTGTAATTTGTGAAGTTATTTTCATTGCCTGATTTAAAGACTGGAATTACTTTTGCAGTTTTCATTCTGTCAGGGGCTACTCTCTGGCTGAATGAGATGTTCATAATATAATGATATACATAATGTCGACACTGCTGAGTGTTATATTACAATTTATGATACGTTGAATCGGCCTTAACTCATGCCAGATTCGAATGCCCTTTTGCAGAGGCAGCGGAAGCTCGATAAAAGCGGAGGGCCACAACTGTTCGGGGCTACCATAGTTCAGCCCAGTGGAAGAAAAGTTACAATCATATATCAGTAAATATACAGTGACGTACTATAGTCTCTCGCTTGATGAGCATGCCGTGGTGTGGTCACTGGCCTGTCCATTTCTTCTATTTCAATCATCTTCCAACCCGAAGGCCAGACTTCGGGTTGGAAGATGGGTGAAGTAGAAGAAAGGGACCGAAGGTGAGATTCTTTTGCCAAATGTTGCTTGGATTTGCAAATAATTTATTACAGGAATTCCCGTATATTGACACGTTTGAGTGCATCCATTTCAAATCATTGTATACCGCGTAAGATGTCTGTAGAAAAAAAGGTGGAGAGACACGTGCCCTTTTCTCAGTTTTAACGATGATTTTTTGAATCGCACCACAAACGGTGTTTTGACAGTTTCCTTGTCGAAAAGGCGATTTTCAAGGACGATTTTAGGAGGACTGCTCCTTTATTTTCTCATCTAAAAATGTTATGTAGGGTCGGTGGAAATTATTTTTTCAGTTTTCATAGCGAACAAAAATCTCTTAGATCTCTATGTGAATGTTACTAATAAACTCGTAACTACAAACACAGATCAAATAAATAGGTGTTTGGTTAATTTAAACCATTCATGAATTTTGGCTATTTTATAGTGTTGAATAAAGCAATAAATTGAACATATATTCGTGTCAGAGGTCAACAACATTGTCCCAATCAAGCCGAATTGTGGACTCGAACCGCTGATTATCAGATCACAAGGCCAATAAATTTCCTCATTGCCAAGTGACAATATTAAACGATGGCGAAAACGTGTCCAGAACAACACCACTCAGGCAGAACGCAGATTAAAGTTGCAAAATTAATTCCTGTAACGTTATAGAAAAATACAAAATATGCCTATTGCAACGTGGAATCGAACCGGGTACGGGTCTTTGAAATCCAGTGATCTACCACCGAACCACAGACTCATGTCAATTCGAGTTATAAAATTCGTATATGAGGTTATTGAAATAAGGTAAAATAATGAAACTTCAAATAACATCATATGCGAATTTTAACCCTTTACCTAACATGAAAAGCAGACGACACCTTGCCAAAAAAATTCTTGAATAACTATTATTTTAACTTTTTGTCTCAAAAACATAGGTTATGACCCCTCATTGGAACGAGCTCGTCGAGCTCGTTCCAGTGAGGGGTGATAACCTATGTTTTAGAGACAAAAAATGAAAAAATAATGAAAATTAATTGGAGATTTTTGAGAATAGCACTGTCCGGTTTTTGCCGTTTCGTTGGGTAAAGGGTTAAGGAACCGAACTAACGCGAGTCTGTGGTTTGATAGTGGATAGCTGGTTTTTAAAGCTGGGAGTCCACGGTTCGATTCTACATGACGGTGTCTGTATTTTTCTGTCACGTTAAGCGAGTTGTAAACCAAATTTAATCTGCATTATGTTTGAGTGCAGTTGATATTGGCTCGTTTTCGTTATGGTGTAATGTAGTATCAGTTGGCGAGGGGGTAATTTATTGTCCTTGTGATCTGACGATTAGCGATTCGAGTCAAACAACTTCCAATTTCAAGTTTAAGTTGTGTAATGTTTACCACAACACTTGGTATGATTGAGAGTGTTGAGACTTCTCCCACGTATATATGTTTAATTCATTGCTTTATTCAACATAGATGAGAAAATGTAGAAAGGATTTGACCAGGCGCCGGTTTGAGTGCGTTGTGTTTGTGACTACAAATTTATTTATTTCCTGAAAATACAGATTGTAAAGATTTTTGTTCGCTATAAAATTGACAAAATATTGTCCAGCGTCTCTGTATAACATTTGTAGATGAGATGATGAGAAAACGGGGGCATACTCCCCCTAAAATCGTACGTAAAAATTGGCATTTCCGCCAGGAAACTGTCAAAACCCCGTTTCTGGTGAGATTCCAAAAATCATCGTTAAAATTTTGAAAGTGCATTCGAGTTATCTCCCTTAGACCATAAGTAGTAGGAGATGTATGAAACGTGCCCTAATGGGGGAGGGAATGGGGAGGGGGAAGTGACGCCATGTCACGTGACCTGGTGGTGCCATGTTGTGTTGTCATGGTAGCCCCCGTGAGCGGCCATGCTGTGACGTCATCTCCATAGTGATGCGTGGTGTGAGTGCGCAGCGCGTGTTGTTAGGGTGATAGTGTTTCCGTCGTTCATTTTGTATACTGGAGGCCGCCATCGTGGTTTCTATGGAAGCACGTGGTTACTATATGACCCAAAGGCTTTTTATAGGACATGGGTATGTTCGGAGGGTGTGTCCGATTGAATCGGAGTATCACGAATTACCATAAACAACCCGACAAGTTTTACTATTTCGAATTCTTTAAAAATTTTCTGCTTCTATCTATATATACAATAGTTTTTAGTCTACCTAACCATGTTCCTTTGTCCTGGAGTATACTCCAGTAGTGCAGAAAAGCCAATCAACTGGAACAGCCTTGCTTATTGTTAGTATATTTAGCTTTTCTGGTCTGTTCTTGTTAGTTCTGACCCTATTCCGACTACTCTTGGTGTTTCATTTATCTAGATCGCCCAAACAGTTCACTTTACTGGCGCTAACTAACCAATCAGATTGCTTGAATTCCCATAATCTGTATGCAGAGTTATCTCCCTCGTGTGTATCAAAAACCTATATCATTCCCAAAACCAATAAGCTATCGAGCAGTTACTGAAAAGTTATTGCTCGAACGACTCGAAGCCCATCGAGCAAATGAGCTTAAGAGCAATTGCTCGATCGAGTGACTCATACATACTGCTCGAATGACTCGAAGCCCATCGAGCAAATGAGCTAGCGAGCAACTGCTCGATTGGGTGACTCGACATACTGCTCGTCGACTCATTTCGGTATTTGAGGATACCTATGGCCTGGTATTGGCCAGCTCCCCAACATCGTAACTCCTTCCTGCAGCACAGACAGGGTTAGATTGGTTGAAGACATGAGCACCATCGACGTACAGTACGCCTTAGTACACGGCGTCATCGTGTCCCCACGTGGACAAAATGCCTTGCCCAAGGACACAACGCGGGAGTCCGAATCGATCGCTCAGACGGTCACCCATCCAATGATTAACCGGGCTCGACGTTGCTTAACTTCGGTGATCAGACGAGTTCCGGTTACCGCAACGCCACCGCTCCCCCGATACTTTTCATGGGATACTTATCTAAGGATACTATTACTTGTTTGGCCCAGCCTTCTAGGCCACCCCCAGGACACACCTATCACAAATTCTCCCAGTACGCTATTGAACAGTTACTGAAAAGTCATTGCTCGAACGACTCGAAGCCCATCGAGCAAATCAGCTATCGAGCAATTGCTCGATCGAGTGACTCGACATACTGCTCGTCGACTCATTTCGGTATTTGGTAACCCCACATAGCAACCTCGTGCTACCACAGAATCCAAGATGGCGGCCTGCAGTATACAAAATGGACGACGGAATCACGTATCACTCTAACAACACGCGCTGTGCATGCGCCCTCACACCACGCACCACTATGAAGATGACGTCACAACATGGCCGCTCACGCGGGTTACCATGACAACACAACATGGCGCCAACAGATCACGTGAAATGACGTCACTTCCCCTCCCCCATTCCCTCACCAATAGGGCACGTTTCATACATCTCCTACTACTACCATAAAAATGAAATTTTTACGACTATCATAAACGAGTGTAATAGTAAGAAATAGAGTAAAAGTTTCAAGGGAAAATGACCGAAAGATTTCAACGCTTCCTCACTATTAGACCTTTTTATGATTGTCGTTCTGGGCTTTCGAAACACTTGTTAGGTTATTTTGGTCTACAGTTTTTGTGTGCAAATGTTACGGACAGATTTTGTCGTATCTTTTGTGCTCAAAAAGCGTCACTCAGCGGGGGATTTTGAGCTTCTAACTCAACCGAACATTCTTGACAAGAGGCTTACACAGTTTCGTCTCTTGAAATGTAAAACCAAGAGCGATGGGGTTCGGGTGGCTGCGGAATGATCTGGAATCTTGAATGCAAGTTGAACAAATCCAAAGCAAACAAAGAACTGCGTTTCGGGGTTGTGAAAGAAATTTTGGACAGAGATTAAATAAGAGAGCACTTCTATAAAGACTTTTTCAAGGTTAGTTCAGCGCAGGCACGTGGTCAGACAAAATGGAGTGTGTGTGTGTGGCGCCCCACGCCGGGGGGGGGGGGGGGGGGGGGAGGGGGGATTTGACAGAAATAGAAAAATTTTATCCTCCCATATCATATTACCTCGTGTACGCCCGGGTACGCTTAAATGGTTGAAGTACTCAGAAAGTGGTCGAATAATCAAAGCAAAATGGCCAGATAATTAACAGGGCGAGAATACATGAACCAGTTTTAGGCATGAATGTATATAAAGGTTGACATGGGACGTACCCCCCCCCCCCCCCGAACATGACTAGGCCACGTGCTCTGTGCTAACAAATCACGAAAATGCACGCCCAGAGCCGTATAGTTACACACAAAAGCAACTTACAAATTTAATTGAGTAATCTTCTCTCCCGAAACACAATAAATAAGACACCCCAATGGAACAAGCGCGATAAAATTGTTCCATTGCAGACGCGGAGCAAGAATTCTATAATGGGGGAGGGGGGGTCCAAGCATGCATTGGGAGGGGAGGGGTAAAGATGATATTTGAATTTGAAAGGCCGTTGTTTGGGATTTCGGGGGCCTCCCCTAGTCCTAACTAGGACCCTCCGGTCGTGGGAAGTGGGGAGAGGGGCGACAAACACCGGTTTCTAGTAGGACTAGCTCCCTCCGCAACTCCCGAGAAAATTCTGTGTTCTATATAAGAGCGAATCTCTGGCCACATTAAACTCATTTTAGCTTGGTGTAACTCGCGCACCCCGACCGGCAACAATGCCCTCTAGTTTGAAGAGTTAGTAGTAATAAATTACATTTTTTACCCCCAATGCATTCACAAAGTTCATGCATACATTTTTACAATCAAAAAAGTGGGCGTCGCCAAACATTTTGAAATTAGGTCACGCTCATATCTCAAGCATGGTGTGACCTATCGATCTGGGACCAACAACAAATGAATTGAAACTCAATGGAGGTTCAAATTATGGGTCAAGGCCAATGAGATCGACCAGGCGTCATTGAGTGCATTTTTCAGAATTGCTAGAAATCACATTTTGACCCCTAATGTATTCCCTAAGTTTATAATGCATTTTTGCACTCAAAGAGGTGGGAGTGGCCAAACATGTTGAAAGTGAGTCATGCTCATATCTCAAGCATGGTATGACATCTGTCATGTGAACCAAAGACCAACACCAAAATGATTCGAAACTGAATGGAGGTTCAAAATATGGGTCAGGATCACCGAGGTGACCAATGGGTCATTTAGTGCATTTTTCAGCATTGCTGGAAATCACATTTTATGACCCCAATGCATTCTGAACATTCGTGCATCTATTTTCTCACTCAAAAAGGGTGGGGGCCGAAAATATTGAAAGTAGGTCATGCTCGTCCCAAGCATGATATGGTGTATGGATGGACCTGGGATCAACACTAAATGAGCTGAAACTCAATGAAGGTTCAAAGATTACTGAGGTCACCCATGAGTCATTGAGTGCATTTTTCAGAATTGCTGGAAATCACATTTTATGACCCCCGAATGTATTGTCACAGTTCATACGTGTATTTTGAAGCTATGGTTACAAGTATTTTTTTAAGTATTTATGGGATCTCTTGTTTACATTTATATAAAATGGATTAAATTTCATATTGACTTCTAAACTAATATCAACCTCGAACTCTTAATGAAAGCTTCTGTTTTAATTATTATCTGTATAAACAAATAAATATTGATAAAAGCAGAGATATAAATGAATAATCCTTTTCAGTCGTTCGTCTTTCAAAATAAAGAAAAGAGTATGAGTAATCCAGGCGCTCCCCTGTCACTATGGCGTCTCAATTACCCAATTCACGATTTGAAGGACGGCGGGAGAGAACTCAAAACAAAAATTCGGACAAAAAGTCATTTCTGATTGCAAGTTTAGAGAGTCTTCAATCTAAAATCGACGAAAGGTTGCAAATCGACTGAAAAATGTTAATACCAAGACGCTATTTGCTCACTTGGGGACTCGGTTCCTCCAAATCCGTTGTCTCTGCTTACAATAGTGAACGGAATAAATAGATCGTACAGATGAAGTCGAAATAAACCGTTTAACGAAGAAGTTTTATGTGAAGAACTGATGAACAGCGAATATATTCATTGCGTAGATTTATTTATGTATTTATGTTAACTACCGCGCGTTAATCTTGGTGTTTTCATTTCAAATAGCATAAATGAGGTGTGACCAATCAGTTCTGTTGTTATGGTCGATTTGCTCTTAGAATGAATTATAAAAGAATGATTTTGTCTTGGATGGATAGGAATATTTTTGTTAATCGATTATCACTCTAAAGTCAGTAGTGTTAAACAATCAACCCAAATCAACTGGACTGAGTTAATATGAACCCACCCGGGTTCATATTCGATGAACCAAGTAAATTTGGGTTGATTTTTAACCAAACTGACTTTAGGGTGAATGTGCAAGTTTCTGTGAAGACCAGTTAAAAAATCATACAAGACGGGAACCCAAGTCGACAGAAGCTGGAGTTTCACTTAACAATAAGAAAAAACATACCACAGCGTGGCTTTACGGGCTGTGCTGATGGGTATGCTTGTTTCAAACTTAACGGAGTGGTAGGCAGTGGCAGTAGTTAATATTTTAAACAAATTTCCCTTTCTTATACAGCATCTTAACTCGTGGTTTCTAATTAATTTCGATTTATTGCTGAAGAGGAGTATTAAAACCACACTATTAGCTAAGAACACTTGATTTCAAAACACAAGAGTTGTTTGAAAGATGAGACTTGAAAAGTTGTTGATTATGAATGATTGGGAGAGAAGGATCGAACCCGCGACCTCTGGCACACTGTGGCATAGCAGGGTTAAGTACCCCGGAAAAATGATCGTCTAGTGGTTTTTAGTTCGGACTATAATCGTGGCAACATGGCCACAGGACAATCTAAGTGTTCAGTCTTTAGAGGCAAACAGTTTCTGTAGAGTCTGCAACAATTCTTGATACTGCAGCCGCAGCGAAAGGGTGAATTCAAAAACACATAACATTAAAAACATTACAGTTTTCTACACTTTTATTAAAACCCTAAGTATAGTTCCTACAAGTTAAACTTTAAATAAATTCTCTCTCTGGTAAAAGTATGAAAATATCAGATACGAAATGAGACTAAGTCGAAATTATCGCATCGCTCTCATCGCGTCCTGTGTCTGGAAATGTTGTCTGGCCTGGCAGCGTTCGGCGGCGTCCTTCCACGAGAATAGGAGAGTGACTTCTTGTACACACGGAAGACCAGAGAGAAGTGTCGTCTCGGGTGATTCCGTTGGTTTAAATACGGTTTGAATCGTGTCTACTCGGCAGAATTTACGTCATAAAACACCACAAAACACCACATATACCCCAAGATGGCGGAGAGGTATTTCTTAACCCCTTACTTCCATCCTGGAATAGTAGGGCATCCGGTGGGTATCCTATGCTAAGAGTATGCGTTCTCGCATTTAAAAGGATGTTGGCAATTAATAGGTGTATAATTACAAAACCATTCAAAACCGACGCGAACGTGCAAGATTGCACAATTCTCAGAGCTGAAACTGATACTGGGTGTGTTGAGGTCAGGTCGGGTCAGTATACAATGCTAAAATCTGTCAAAAGCATTCTGATGGGGTTATTATAGGTTAGGCTTTTACTAGCTCATATGCCAGTCATAATTGCAAATACTGTCAAAAACACCTTTTTACAGTAAGTGCGTAGAGTACTTTTGTAGGTCAGTTGCACTGCTATTATGCAATGCAAATATACGAGGAATTGAATAAAATTACATAACTTGGGCTTGAAAACAGCGTTTACTTATTAAAGTTTATACATACAACAGAGAATTATTACCAAGTAGGACTTGGCCACTCTGATTAACACATTAACACTTCGGGAACCAAGATTCTCGAGTGTTATCATAAAACTCCGACGCACCCCACGGAGGTTAACCCGACGCGCTCCGTGGAGGGGTTCCGTGAAGGGCATTTCGTTACAATCCTCCCAACCAAGACGCGAGGTCCGGTAAACTTTTAGCGGAGCTCGAGTCTGGATCAGATGAATACCAAAATTGTCAATAGTGATCAGGATAGTGACCAGGATCACCAGGATCACCAGCCGACCGGATCCAGGGAAACAGGATGACCAATCACCCGCGGTGACCAGGATGCTGTCAGCATCACGGTCAACACGGTGACGGGAATCCATGACCAGGATCAGTCACTACCGGTTTTTAGGGAGAAGAAATGCACCACAGGGATTATTTATTACGGACTAATATTATTGGAACGCCTCCAGACAACAGGAATCACCTTTTCTCCTAAGGTATTACATTCTTAATTCCTGAAAAGTAATAAAAATAACAATAAATTCTACCTGATTCTGTTAGTGGGGAAAAACTGATAATTATGGGTCGTAAAATCGAAGCTATGCTTCTTCAAAGGGGTTCCCCATAGGAGGTCAAATCGACACAGAGGACAACTTTGTTTTTGCTGCATCCAAGTTAACCCACAGTAGAGATGTACTATCTGAGTACATTGAGGACAACGATATGCTTCACGAGGCCCAACAATGTCCACCAAGCATATCGCACATTGTCTCCCATCTCCATCAACTATATTTTGTCTGGCTTGAAAGATTCGAAGGCTTGCATACATTTCAAGCGAGTATTGCAAGACTTGATGACTGTATTGTGCATTTTCCCATTCATAGGTATGTTCCACCTGCACATGATGGAACGTTTCACCAATTATCATTCGGTATTCGCGAGGTAAATCGGGTATGGAGATTTGACTATATTCACTCGGGCGAAATGGACGGACCGGAGTCGATGTGATGAATAGATCGATCCCATTCTCCGATTGATAAGGAATTCGTTGATCATAATAAGTTCCGTCCCACCGTGGGTCATTCCAATAACGAATAACACTTATACGGCTTGATCGTGCTGCCTCCCAAGGGGTTGCTAATCGAGCCTCATGTTCGATTACCACTATGTGAGGCATCACCAGTTTGCGTCCTACTTCCGTTGTATGGAGACAATACCAGTATAAAACTTGAGTTTGAATTAATTCTAAATGACCGGTGACTTCGTTTAACTGGACCATATCCCACACACGGATTTTACGCTGAAAAGCGGAAGCTCCGTTGTGAAAGATCATAGGTACAGGTATACAAAATCTCTGTGTCCAGTACTCTAGTTGCTCCGGAAGAAAATCTTCCGAAGTTGGGTTAACTTTACGGTATGCATATGCCGTGGCCATTTTTCACGGATTCAATATTACTTGTAAACTGTAAACTAATTAAAACTTTTAAACTTTTAAACTATTAAAAGCTGAAAATTGACTATAATTAAATTTCACGTGTGATTGATAAAACAACGAACTGTGCTTGACTATACGCAATAAAATACAATAAAATAACAAGAACACAAAAACTATTTTACACTATGCTACAGCTGTGCCGTATGAACAATTCTACTTTCCCCGTTAACGGTTCTTCGTTAGTTTTTAATCTGTTGTCGTTAGTGACGAGACTAGGAGTCACGTCTAGAATGTCACTATATACTTTTTGATTGAAAAGAACTTTTTCGTTTACTTTATTGAGAATATCTAAGAAAATTATACAATCATATCCAAAGATGACAACAGTGCCCGACGGCACGCAGCTGTAGGGATCGCCTTTTTAACTTCTGTCATGTCATATGCAACTCAAAACTGATGTGGGTCCATTTCAGCTGGTACTGGAAGCTTCGGCTCGTTACCGATACCCCACCTCATGGGTGCACGGCAGTGCAGGCAAGAAGCTGGCTCAGGAGCACCGGCTTTTGATCTGGCCCATGCAATACCACAAGAGTAGTGGATTTGTTGTTTACATTGGCCACATTCAAATAAATCCTGCCAAGTTTTTGAAATTTCTGCTAAGCAGATGCAGCAAGGGTCCCCAAGACCCTTATAATGAGTTTGTACTTCCAGAGTCTCATTATATCTAATAATTTGGCTGCGTAAACTAAAACGTTGTAATCGTCTTCCCTGGTGTCGGATTAAAGCTTCACGAAGGAGCCGATACTGCTTTTGCTGTTTCTCTAATTCATACGTTGTCTGTACGTTGCCAGGAGGAAAGAATCGTGCGGGGTGCATTTGGTGCTGATAAAATCCAAATGAATCATCAGCATCTTCACTGGCGGGATATGTACTACCAGGGAAGACCTCATGACTCCTGAATGGACGGACCAAGCCAGGATTGGCTATTAGGTTCAGTTCAGCATCCAATTTATTTTGGTGATGGTCATAATATCGGCCATTCCAACAGGGGTCATTGAGATAATGAATGACCTCGTCAGGACCGGGACCAGTGACCTCATGGGGTCGAACTTCGGCTCGGAACTCCGGAGAGTATAAAAGATGGGGAAATATAACCTTTCTTTCCTCAGAGAGATAAAAACGATAGGCAAGTTCGTGTTGTATTATCTCCGTTTGGCCATTGGCAGGATTATAATGTCTTGTTTCCCATATACGAATATACCTTAAACGGCGACGTCTCCATAAATCCTTTGGAAAAGATAGAGCATGACCATGACAGGGAGACGCAGCTCGATGAAAGGCTGCACGTTTATGTTCTTCAAACCTTGCCCGTTCCTCGTAAGTATGGCAAGGAGTTACGGCATGTTGGTAAGCTTCGCGTTGATGTAAATCGTACATTGCCTGTTCTTCGGCGAATTCTTCAAATTCCAAAGTAGTTGCTGAAGCCATAACAACAAGAAAATTAATCAAATATGAAATAAAATAAAACTTTATTTAAAAGAAACCACTATGTTACCAATAGTATTATGTTTATACACTAAAATTTACACTTATAATACGCTCCCCTGGGTTCGTCTGTAACTTGGTGCACTCAAGCAACACTCTTTCCACCAACTTTCAAATTTGTTTGCCTTGATACTGGAGTCCTGTGTGTAACTTATCTAATACACTCCAGGAACTCCGAATTTATAAAAATTGTTACACTGCAGTGCAGAATTACTAACTTCTTGAAAAATTTGTGACTAGTAAACAAGACAAACACAGACGACCCGTAATCGTCATGTATCAGGTTTCCAATGAAGGATATACATAAATTGGGAAACCAGATTCATGAAAATCTTATATATATGTAGTAATCTATGTAGACTTTTCTGTTTGTTGTTGCTTATTAAATTTTACACTTCTCAATCTTCACTCTGAAGGTTTTCATTTTGTGTTGGCAACTGATAATGCCGATACACAGTATTGGGGCCTGTTCGGTAATCAAACGTTGACCCTGTGAAATGTCCAACATAATCTGGGTGGTATTGACGTTAGACAACAAAGGGTTGAAAACTCCTTGGTCGGCCATCTGAGTGATATCGTGCTCGTCTACGACGACTAAAGTCACGATATCTTGCACAGAAGGGAGTAAACTCTGCTACATTTCTTGGCATATGAAATCTATGATGTACACTACTGGTAGTAGCCACCCGGTGACTATAATACCGTAGAGGTTCACTTATCTCACCCTGCTCATTGATTTTTGGATATTGTAAATCAGGGCAATTATATATCACTAAATATCTAGACCTATTTGCAAAAGTTAAATGAGTATCAACAGCACTGTCATAATAATATATCAACTCTCGCTCAACCTCTATATATACTATATTCAAATCCATATCAAAATATTGACATCCAAATACATCCTCAATGCCTAAGAGATCTGTATCTTTCATAAAGTCTTGTTCATATGTATTGGGTCGTATGATATCTCGATCAAATTCATGATGAGAGGCCAACGGGCGAGGTGTTCTGAAAAACTCGCTCCTTGCCCACTCCCACGGCCTCGGTCGAATATCGATTATAGGTTCTGAGACAATATTAGTAGATAATGGAGCAATTTGTCTTGCTTCTACATCACTTAAAGGAGGGGTGTGTATGTCTAATCCAAGATCAGCTCGTGCAAGTTCATTTTGTATCACACTGATACCGGACTCTGCAACATCAGAGTCCAGAACAGTGGTAGAATCACTAGGCAGCGAATCACTTGTAGGTGTAGTCATACTGGAAGAAGTATGTGATCTCATTGTTATATCATAAACAAATCCACCGAGTCCATCTTGGCTCTCGGGGTCTCGATGAATAATTGCATCATGAGTTCTAACAGGTAATCTTGGAGGAAGGACTAACGTTTCCACTGTATCCGTAGGCAAATAAGGTGGAAGTCGTTGAAGTCGTTCAGGTGTAGATAGTAAAATGGAGTCAGTCGGAGTTTGAACACTACTTGGAGGAGTCGACAAAAGGTCGGAAGATGCTATAGAAGGTGATGGTGATTCTTCTATTGATGCCAATACAGATACACTATTATCAGATGAATTGCTATTTATATTTACGTTTATACTAGATGAATTAGTGTCTTGAAAAAATTCTCGTGAAACAGTAATATTACTGTCAGTTCCAGTACTAACTGTACTTGAAGTTTCATCATCATATAAAGTGTCACGATCATTATAATAACTCTGGTAATCAGGGAAATCATCGAGCCCACTGTCAACACTAGAATCAGATTCTGCCATTTGAACACTGGTCATTGAAACAAAAACACACAGTGTGTGAACTACTGTTTTTCAGTTTCTTTGTCTATATCAAACATAGTTATGTGGACATTGGCAGAATCCACGTCATGTTGTACACGGGGATATATTGATTTCCTATTAGGTTGAGGAGAAGGTCTAAAGTTTTGAACAGCTTTTCTCATCATGTCTCTAATACTCTTAGGAGGTTGTTGTTGTTGTGCTCCAGTTGGATCAGCAGGAGCTGAAGGCTGTGGTCTAGGTCCCATACTAGTATAGATTTCATCATCGGCAAATGCAAAATTAGACATTTCACTATCATCAACAGCAGAAAAAGTCGGTTTACTTTTACGGTTTCTTAACCATTTGTATATCTGTTTGTGTCTATCGGCTCGATAGCACTTCCAAAGCAGATATAATCCTATTATTAATGCAGCGGTTGCGAGAGCATAAGCCCACTTAGGGACTTCAAATGAGTCCGTCATTTGTAAATTTAGCGAGTCAAGTTCATGAATTAAGTCATCCATGGGTAAGTCATCCAAGTGATCTATTCCTTTCGGTATCGTAAACGTCGATATGTTCACCCTCTCTATGACAGGTTTCCACATCTGTCGTTGTAACAACGAGAAATTTGGTAACACCGTCTTTGTAACAATCCGAAAAGTAGAATTATCCCTTTTATGGAAATAACTTGGTAACATTAATTGACCGCTCGATGCCATACATAACGGTTTTAATTCCAAAATTCCAATTGGCGGAAGAATCCGTTTCGGTTTCGGATTTCTTCGTTTCGGACACGTAATTGAGAATCGTAGTGGGACATCTGTCGTGATGTACCACATTCCTTCATCGATTCTAGTACTGAATGGGAGGTCGATATTCAATCGCACTTCCGTTTGACATAAGTTCGGAATCTCTAATTTCATGTTTAAAAACAAAGCTAACATACAACTTGTCGTTGTATGTATCGTTCGTACGGCACCTACTAAAGGACAAAACAACTTATTGTTGTCTACACATTGGTCATGTCCTATTTCTGGGACATACTTCGTCCTTTCTTGATTAATAATTAATATGTCAGATTCAAGAGTATATATTGCTACTAATTTATTTGCAACTCGCGACGCATTTTTGGTTACATTGACAAAGGGTACAGGCAAGGCCTGCACCTTGAACACTTCAAATTGCAAGTTCGAATTACGTAAGGGGATCTTCATAAAGATCACTAATTTATCGTCATCATAAATGGCAGCCGTCGTAAGCAAATGATAATATTGCCATAATTCTGTTGTCAGATCTAGTGGCAACATGGACTTATCATCTAATTGAACTTTAATACTCATTAATATCGAGGTCAATAGTGAAGGATCCACTATTTTCGGTGATAACTTCCTATCGGCTAGGATATCCATTTGATCATGTAATCCCTGCAGAGTGGTTTCTGCGGCGATTATCATTGATTCCAATCGACTCATTACAAACTCAAGCTGATGATAAGCATGAGTGAAATGTTCAATATATAATATTCGATCTTCATGATTCTGAACTACTTGATTTACTCGACCTTGAAATAACATCAATTCACGCGACATATTTAACATAAATTCTCTATTTTTCAGAATCGCTTCATGATTCATCTTAATGAAGGTTAAACTTTGTTTTTGAATATGTTGAATCATTGCTTGATTAGTACTTACACGTCTTAAATTTTCTGTTATCCCATCTAAATCTGACTGGGATATAGTTCCAAAGAGAAAACTCAATCCTCCACCTACAAAGTCGAACAAACCTCGTTTCTTCCGAGACGGGATTATTGTATGGCCATGTAATCTGCGGTAATCGTTCAGATCCTCTTTTACTCGTTTAACACGATTATTTAGGTATCTGATCTCCTGGTGTATATCCGTTATGATCGATTGTATCGCAACGGCAAGAGTAGAGTTTTCACCATTTACTTCGACAAAAGTTCGTCGAAAAGCTATGGTTGTAGCATTATACAAACCATCAGTATATTTCATACTTCGATCAAGTCTGCGCACATATTGTATAAAAGGTTGGAGCTCATAAACAAACATTGTACTCCAATCACTAGTTACCATATTTACTTCTTTCGCTTTCTTAAAAATCACATTGTTTCTAATAATAGTATGTCCATCTATTATTGTAGTCATAGTCAAAAGACCAACTAATAACATCCAACGCAACATCTTGCTCCTACAATGAGAAAGGAAGCAAGAGTTAGCGCAATGAGTAATACGCGATTCAATTACTTTCACTCTGACGATTCACTTCCCGGGTGTAAAAGGTCAGAAAGTTAATCCAACTACAAGAGAGTCTTAGTCAGTTCGCGAGGCTGACAAGAGCTCACTCATAGTTTCATTCCAAACAAATCATAAGTCAATACAATTTTGTTACTCATTTTACACTTTCTCTCGTCTCTCTCAAACTTAAGGAGAGGCCTCTGACATTATATGTTACGTTTAGGTATCATTAGTCCTGTGGTAATATTTAATCACTAGTACTCCAGGCAGAGGGTACCATAATTGCTCCTAATTCTAATTTCTCACCTGGTTCTGTAATCTTATTATGATCTCGTAACACAGCTTGTATACAAGAGATCATCTCAGTTATATCTTTACTTGACTGTTTTGGTTGAGGCTCACTACTTTGGCCTTTTTCTTCTGTTATTTGCAATTGATCAACTTCCATCGTTGAATCATTTACTCGATCATTTTGATCGCCAGCAATGAACCATGATGGCAGTTGATCAGCGGAAGGAGCTTGTAGCTCCTTCATTCGTCTCTTGTAATCTCGTACCTGTTGTACCTGTTGTCTTAATTCTGCTAATGGAACACCATCTTCTTCTGAAGAAGAATGTTCTCGTCTTTGTCTTTTATTCTTAATAAATGACGTGAAGGGGTGTTTTTCTTGAATCCCTTGCATATCGTCACTTTCATTACTGTCACTACTGCTACTGTATTCAGTAGTCGACTGTTCTGATGGGGCAGCGTAACGTTGTATTCGTCGCGCTCTAACAGGTTGGACAGGTTGAGGCACCTCCCATTCTTGAGGCGCTTTACTAAGTCTTTCTCCATGACATTTAATTATTCTGCGAGTTAATTGATCTTGTATCTTATAACTCACTGGACCTGTTCTCTCAATGACTCGAAATGGGTAGTCCCATTTCGATTCTAATTTTCCTTTAGATTTTCCTGAGGAGTATAAAACAGGATCACCTACTTCAAAGGTGATATCCTTTGCTGTAATATCATGTAATCTTTGTTGTTTTAATACCCGTTTCTTTTGTGCAGCTTGTTGTTTTCGAAATGCTTTATGTTGTTCCTGAATGGCTATCTTATGAGGTTCTTCACCTACATATTTTTCTCGAGGTTTAAGTATATTGTCGAGTGGTAAAACCACATCTCTGCCATACACCAGATAAAATGGCGAGAATCCAGAGGATTCACTACCATTAAACCTGATGGCTGCCATAGCTTGGTTTAGGAATAAATCCCAAGTTTCTAATTCTTCTCGAGCTAGTTTTGCTAAGATGTCATTCAGCGTTCTATGTAGCCTCTCCACCTTTCCATTAGATTGTGGATGGAAGTAGGAAGTGGTCACATGATGTATCTTGAAATAATCAGTTAAATATTTCATCACTGCATTTACATTTTCAGATCCGTTGTCTGTTAATATTTCTAAAGGACATCCAAATCTTGGAAAAATTTGATCTATTATCAAGTTAGCAATTGTTTCCGCCTTTTTATCAGGCACTGGAAACGCTTCAGGCCAGCCAGAATAAATATCTATGAAGGTCACTATATATTTGTTTCCTGATAGAGTCTCAGGGTGTGGACCACTCATATCCAATGCAATTTTAGCAAAGGGGTATGGAGGTCTGTCAGTCTCTTGCAATGGCAAAGTGTGAGCTCTGGTGTTACGAGCTCGACACACAAGACAATTTTCTACATGTTTATAAATATGTTTATATAAATCTTTCCAATAATATTTTCTACTGATGTTATTGTACACTTTGTCTATGCCAAGGTGACCTAATTCGTCATGGTATTGTTTCAACACATCTGCATGTAATTGTTCAGGTATGCACAAGCGTACCCTTGGGTTATCGTCAACTGTACTGATGTAATATAATACTCCCTCAATCATGAGGTATCTACTACTGATGTGAGCAGGGGTATTGTTACCTTGATACTTCTTAATGATTTCTACAATCTTTTCATCTTTCTGTTGCTCTACCTTCATGTCCAAATCTTTGTAATTAATTACTTGTGGTTCGGGCGGAACCTGAGGTTCATCTGTGATGACATGTACATATCTTTGAGGATCAAATTTGTTACTATTGATAATGCCAATTTGTAATGCTTTCTGATTTTCCACATTATCCATCTCGTACCCGGGGTCAGCGTTTGCAATTCCTTCAGGTAAACGAGAAAGTAGGTCAGCACATGTATTCTTTCTACCCGGTAAATATTCAATCTTACAATTGTAGCTAGCTATCTTCAATGCCCAGCGTTGTACTTTGGCATTGTTTTGTGGACTTTTCAACAAGTACTGCAAGGGGGCGTGGTCTGTCTTAATAACAAACTCTGCTCCCTGCAGGTAGTTATTGAATTTATCCAATGCATATGAGATAGCGAAAGCTTCTTTCTCAAATGTCGACCATTTTTGTTGGGTTTCACCCAATTTATGAGAGAGGAAGACAATGGGTTTTTCATCAGGTACTCCAGGTAGTTGACCTGTTTCATCATCACATGGTTGTGCCAAAACCGCTCCGACACAGCGGCCACTGGCATCTGTGTAAAGCACGTAAGGCTTTCTTGGATTTGGATATGACAAATGAGCAACTTGAGTTAAACGATCTTTCAACTCTTGAAAGGCTTTTTGATGTGTGTCACGCCAATGAAATCTTGCATATTTCTTTGTCAGTTCTAAGAGTGGTTGAGCAATTTCGCTGAACCGAGGAATAAATCTGCGGTAGTATGAGGTCATGCCCATGAAAGATCTCACTTCTGTTACCGTTTTCGGCAGATTTAATTTTCGAATGACCTCGACCTTCGAAGTCTCAGGTTTAATTCCATCTTTACTAATTACAAAACCAAGATAAGATGTTTCAGATTGAAAGAAGGAACACTTCTTAGCTTTTAGCTTCAGTTTATGTTTTCTTAGGCGACCAAACACTTGTTTAATGTGGTCGATATGAGATTTTATGTCATGGCTAAAAATCAAAATATCGTCAAGGTAGGCCAGAGAAAAATCCTCTAGGCCCTCCAAGACGCTTGTCATGAGGGATTGATACACCGAGGGCGCATTCACGAGTCCGAAAGCCATCACATTGAACTCATAAAGGCCCTTATGACAAACAAAGGCCGTTTTTGGTCTGTCTTCTTCATCCATCTTGACTTGCCAGTAACCCGACTTCATGTCAAGAGTGGTGAAGTATTGACATCCATTCAATAAAGTAAAGATGTCGTCAATCAATGGAAGCGGCCAGTTCGTAACTTTCATGACTTCATTGAGCTTGTGGAAATCAACGCAGAAGCGTTTCGAGCCGTCTTTCTTGTCCACGAGTAGGCACGCAAAACTCCATGCACTATTTGACCTTCGGATAATTCCGGATTGAAGCATTTCTTCAAGTGCTTCATCCATAATTTTTCTCTTCAGTAATGGAACTCTATATGCTCTACTTTTGATTGGTGGCGCATCACCTGTGTCGATGCGCATCTTCACTGTATCTGTCTGAGTTAATTCTTTATCAGTTTTTGCAAACAAGTCTTTATTATTATTGATGACTGGCCTCAACAGGTGCCGTTTGTCTTCAGGCACCTGTATGTCAGCATCTGTGATCTGGTCTTCAGGTGTATTTTGAGTTAAGATCTGATTAATTTCTAAGACTTTTTCTTCCTGCTCTATTGGCTCAAGTTTTCCAATCAAACAACCCCTTTTCAAAGTGTAATGTTTGTTGGTACTGTTCACCAACAGTACAGGTATGGTTTCATTTCCATTAGTGACTATACTGTTACTAACTAAGAGGCCAGGCTGTTCAGCCACATGACCTTTAGTCAGTCCATGATGTTCTAAGTATTTTGTGTCGAAGACAGATTTTGCACCGGAAGCTTTTGCTGTACACAAACAAGTGGATTGTGGTTTCAGTTCCACCTGATTGATCAGTCAAGTAAGACAACTCACCTGTATATCTTGAACAATGGGTATCTTGAACAATGGGTATATAGTGACCATCTAATCTCAATTTATGAAATTCCCAATATAAATTAACTCGATTGCCCCTAATCCAATCCATTCCTAACAACATACTTCGATTCAATTCATTTATTACTAAGAACTCATGCACCTGATAAATTCCTTGAATATAAAATTCAAGTCTAACTTTTCCTCGAGGGAGAGTGCCATTCCCAGTAATACCTGCAATGCGAGGCAAAGAATTTTTATCACCAACTAGTTTCGGTCGGTGTTTCAGATTTTTCCAAAATTTTGTACTAATACAACTAGTCTGTGTCCCTGTATCTAATAAGGCACGTACTCGTTGTCCTTTGATGTTCACTAAGACACTATACAAAGAAGCAGCCCCATAATTTATGGTTACTGTTTCCGGTTGAGAATTTCTAAGTTTTTGTTGCTGTTGTTCCCCATTTGGGTAATCATCATTGTTTACTAAGTTATTTCCCTTGGTTTCCATAGAGTGTTTCACTTCCTGTTGACATGGGTTTTTCCAATTACTTCCCCTTGGGTTTTTCCTGTTTTGTTGTCTTGGGTTTTTCCCAAGTGATTTCTCTTGGCTCCTTATTCTTGGATTCCTATTTCCTGATTCACTTACTGTCTGTTTCTGTTGATTTATTTCAACACAACCCTGCTTACCTGGTTGATTTATAATTTGATTTTCATAAGCATTTTTCATATAAATCATAATATCAGGGTCTACATCTACAATGTGTATCTCTTTTAATTGTTTAGGAGTAAAGTTTTGTAGAACCCTCACATAAACATCTGCACACTTCTGTTTAGGTACACCATATATCCCGCTACTGATGAGTGGGATAGCTATGTTTACAAAATTTTCCTTGTCACATACCTGTAATACTTTTTGTACAGTACTGTATAAAACATTGAGACATTTATTTTTATCACTGTAATCATTCCAGCGTGGTCCCACAGCATGTATCACTTTTAAACATGGCAACATTCCACAAGTGGTAGACATATTCTCACCTACTGGAAGATTTCCATGCTGTTGAATATATTGTTGACATTCTTGTTCAAGGGCTGGACCAGCTCCCAGAGCTATAGCTCTAGCAACACCTCCGCCATGGGTTAATTGGCTATTAGCCGCATTCACCATAGCGTCAGTAGCTACCTGAGTTATTCCAGTCCTGTATACTTTTATTTCCAGACCACTGGTGGTCCGATAGCTGAAACAATTTTGTGAAGTAAATTTTTCTTGCTGACTGTCCCTTGCAGGGCAGCCATTTTGTGAGTTGGCCTTCGGTTTCTTAGGCCTAGGCCTACCAGTCAGAGGAATGGTTGTGAATTTTATTGTACAATTTTTCCTATTATGTGTGGTCTGACCACACTTTGTGCATTGAATGGTTTTACTTTTCACTGGAGGAGAACCATTTTCGGTTCTCCTTGTTTGAGACTGAATACTTGGCTTTATATGACATGTTTTATTACCTGTATGTCCACCTGTCTTATTATTTACAATTTTATTTTTACAATTATTCATACATTCATTTTGTACATTATTTACATTAATTAACACTTCTTCCTGGTGATTTCCAGTTTCACTTCTGTTGGGAGCATGTGACTTCTCATTAACTCTGCTCATTGCTGCATATGGGCAGAGTTCCCTTCGTTTAAATTGACTCGGCAATCGCGAGCGAAGTGGTTTGGCTTCCCACAGCGAAAGCAGCAAAAGGTCGCCCCTGGTGACCTTTCACCTGCTGGCTGAATATCTAGTGTTCTCACCTGCTTGGTCAAGTTAACGCGACAATCGCGTTTCACGTGGCCAACGCGGTTACAACGATTGCAAACCGGTCGTGAAAATCGTGTCGGTTTCTGATATCTGTTGTAATTTTGTCCTCCCCTATTTCTGTATTGACTATTGTACTGATTTTTGTTCTGATTCTGATATGGAGGTCGCGCATAACCTCCAGTATAATTTTTCGTTAAAATATTCACCTTATGGCGTCGGCGTGCCACGCCTACGTCCATGGGAGTCTCGTCCCTTGTCTCCAGAGGGAGATCTACATGTTCTTCCTGTTCGTCGATGGAGTCGCGAAATACAGGGTCCCGATAGCGCTCATATTCTTCGTATTGTCGGTCAAATGCCTTTCCAAAGGGCGCTTTTCCTTTGGCGGCTTCAGAGCGAGCGCGAAATTTGATTTTCGCGGCATTTTCAAATAATGCTTGGCTAACAGCGTTTTCTAGCATCTTGGGCATGCGTCGGATCAGTTTCATCTGAACATCGTTGTCATACAACCCGTCACAAAAGTAATCTGAGAGGTTTTTCTGAATGGTGGGGTTATCTATTTCCTGATCAAAAGCATCTTTCGCTAGATCAAGCAGTTGCTCAGCATATGAGACAAGAGTTTGATTTTTCCCTTGTCGCATATGGCGCAACTGATTGGTGGCCATGGAGTTATCCATTGTGGTGCTATAGCGACTTTTTAGTTCGCCATACAGTTCGGACCAGGGCATCTCAGGATTTTTCTTCATTGATCGTAAAATAAAATCAGCAACTACGAAGTCACTGGTTTGGGCGGCGATTTTAGGTCGTCGCTTCTCTTCCACATCATTTGTCTCACAAAAAAGGTCAAGAGATTTTATCCAACCCCGAAAATTCAGGGGGTTCCCGTCAAATTTTTTAATATGGGAATGAATGGACTGAGCCTGAGTGGCATTAGCTGTTTTTGCATTACTCTTTTCACTTTGGCGCACGGTTTTATGCAGGTCAATTATGGCAGAAGATGTGGGGTCCTTCGCTTTCCTTTCAGCTTCTGCCAATTTTTGTTGTATTTTTAGTAATTTTGCTTCGGCACCGACTTTGTCAGTAGCTAACTGTAGTTCCAAATCAGCTTTCTGCTGTACTAATTCTGCTTTAACCTGGTCGAGGGCTGCCTGCGTATGGTGAAGGGTTTGTTGTGAGGCAGCATGCTGCTGCGTCAAGCTCTGAGCTTGAGAGCCCAGTTCAGCAATTTGCCGTTCATACTGACCCACAAGACCTTCCCTTTCCTGTTTTAATTGAGTAATTTCATCAATGAACCGTTGCTCTCTTTCTGCTGGCGTGGCCATGTTTAATGAGTTTTATGAAATAATTTACAATTGGATTTTTCTGCTGTTAATGAACGTAAAATGAAGAAAATTGCACCTACCTTGCTAGCACTATAACTGTTGAAACACACGCGGCTGTCGTTTCAGAATTTCCTGGAATTCCTCGAGATTTTTCACAGTTTCCTGAGTTTCCGTTTTTCTCTGATGTTCAGTCAAAAGTTCAATATATCTGATGAGCAACGCTCGGTGCGACCAGTCGAGCGTAGTTTGGATGTGATAGCAATTGGCGGTCAGCGTCAGTGTAAATAATGGCACGTTGGACATGCAACCAGTTCCACCATGGAGTTGTACCAATTTTGGATTCAGAGAGCGCTGTCTGCGTCTGCTGCCTTACAAATTTTAGCTGCCAGGCGTTCAATTTACCAGTAAAATTAAGGGATGTCTGTCCCTCATAAATATTTAGCAAAAAGTTCTCACAAGTTCACTGTGCTCCCCAGCGGCAACGTTTTAAGTCAATTTCGGCTTCACTGGGTCTGTTAGGGTTAATAAATGTTTCTAGAATGTTCACCCGATCGTTTCAAGAGAGTTAAAATTCAGAGTCTACATCCTGACGAGCGGCACCATATAAACTGGCCTGTGGCATAGCAGGGTTAAGTACCCCGGAAAAATGATCGTCTAGTGGTTTTTATTTCGGACTATAATCGTGGCAACATGGCCACAGGACAATCTAAGTGTTCAGTCTTTAGAGGCAAACAGTTTCTGTAGAGTCTGCA
This sequence comes from Pictodentalium vernedei, assembly GCA_031216915.1. NCBI lineage: Eukaryota > Metazoa > Mollusca > Scaphopoda > Dentaliida > Dentaliidae > Pictodentalium > Pictodentalium vernedei. The sequence goes on from CM062291.1 coordinate 244,469,406, forward strand.
ACAATTCTTGATACTGCAGCCGCAGCGAAAGGGTGAATTCAAAAACACATAAAATGTACTTACAGTTTTCTACACTTTTATTAAAACCCTAAGTATAGTTCCTACAAGTTAAACTTTAAATAAATTCTCTCTCTGGTAAAAGTATGAAAATATCAGATACGAAATGAGACTAAGTCGAAATTATCGCATCGCTCTCATCGCGTCCTGTGTCTGGAAATGTTGTCTGGCCTGGCAGCGTTCGGCGGCGTCCTTCCACGAGAATAGGAGAGTGACTTCTTGTACACACGGAAGACCAGAGAGAAGTGTCGTCTCGGGTGATTCCGTTGGTTTAAATACGGTTTGAATCGTGTCTACTCGGCAGAATTTACGTCATAAAACACCACAAAACACCACATATACCCCAAGATGGCGGAGAGGTATTTCTTAACCCCTTACTTCCATCCTGGAATAGTAGGGCATCCGGTGGGTATCCTATGCTAAGAGTATGCGTTCTCGCATTTAAAAGGATGTTGGCAATTAATAGGTGTATAATTACAAAACCATTCAAAACCGACGCGAACGTGCAAGATTGCACAATTCTCAGAGCTGAAACTGATACTGGGTGTGTTGAGGTTAGGTCGGGTCAGTATACAATGCTAAAATCTGTCAAAAGCATTCTGATGGGGTTATTATAGGTTAGGCTTTTACTAGCTCATATGCCAGTCATAATTGCAAATACTGTCAAAAACACCTTTTTACAGTAAGTGCGTAGAGTACTTTTGTAGGTCAGTTGCACTGCTATTATGCAATGCAAATATACGAGGAATTGAATAAAATTACATAACTTGGGCTTGAAAACAGCGTTTACTTATTAAAGTTTATACATACAACAGAGAATTATTACCAAGTAGGACTTGGCCACTCTGATTAACGCATTAACACTTCGGGAACCAAGATTCTCGAGTGTTATCATAAAACTCCGACGCACCCCACGGAGGTTAACCCGACGCGCTCCATGGAGGGGTTCCGTGAAGGGCATTTCGTTACACACACATTCAAAGCTAATGTTTTAGTCGACTGAGCCACGTGGGATAACACGTTTGTATAATAATATCAGTGAACACGCCTCAGCACACATTAACACCATTATCATACTCACACTTCTGACTTCAGAGCGTGCATACCTAATTAACCACGGATTACCTGCCGAAGAAAATTAAGGACACTTTTACGATGCTGGACGCTAGCTCACTTCTTAACTGGGATGTCCATGTTAAGAGTGGCTGCGTTCAGCTCACCATAATGTATAAAATGAAACCCGCCTCTGGGAGTGGTAGCACCATTCGTGGGCCTGCTCGCACTGGTCCACACCAGCGGAATGGTAAGGGATTGAGTTCGCCGGCCACCACTGAAACAACAAAAGAAGCAAAGATAAAGACACAGAGAAAGAAGAAATCGCCGTCAACCAAACGCCGGGACACCAGGCGAATGGCGGCGTGGCTCGAAAGGAAGAGGACTGAGACCGGGAATCAGGAGATGGAAAATGTGATCACTGTCAACTCACCTCCAAGACCTGTATCACCAATCCCAAACCGTACCTCTCCACCAAAGAGGTCGGAGGGAGAGGAGAAGCAGCGGGAGGAGGCAGAGGAGATGGAAGTCGCCCAATCCGTACCTGGCTCTCCTATCAACCTCAACCAAACGGGCCTCAAATCCAGTTCAACCTCGGAGTCCGATCATGAACCATCTGATGAAGGAGATACTAGCCTGCCAGCCTATATTGAAATCTTAGATGGACGTGCCATCGAGTGCTTCGGCGAACTCAAGCTGGAGTTTGACGGAACTGGGGATGATATTTGGAATACCTTAAATCAACCCAGAGGAATGGGCTAAAGAAACGTACGACGTCCTCACAATGGCGGATACAGAGGGGGAGGGGCGGTGGGGCGGTCCCCCCCCCCCCTTTAGCTCGTGTTTCTCTCCCATGTAGGGCGTAGCCAGGATTTTCATTTGGGGACAATACATGAATTGAAGTAAAAACATACAGCGACATTTATTTCCTCCATCACCTTTCGCTATGGAAAACAAATATACCGTTGAAATTATGCAAAATATATCTACTGGTCGCCTCCATTTATAGCATCACCGACACAGCATGATTTTGTGGTGTTACATGCCCCTAGCCTCAGGTACTCCATGGCTATGCCAATTATAGGTCAGGATCTTAATTGGCATAGTCATGGCGTACCTAAGCCTAGAGGGCTGACTGCTGAAAACTTTCAAACGCTGGCAGATCGCAATGTTCTCCTGAGGTTAAGTCGGTTATGATTTTAAACAATGTGTCCAAAATACAATATTATGGTAAACGGATCTGAAGAGCATATTTCAAATTTTCTAATTCTGTCTTGAACGTATGACAGAATTTGAAATTCTGAAACATGCTGTTTAAAAAGTATTAATTAGCCGTTCAAAAATTCAAGAGGATTTCCACCCCAGAAACCACCAGAATGCCCCATTTGGTCGCTCATTTCCAAAACATTTCTGGGGGGGAGAACCCCCCCCAAGACCCCCCTACAAAAGCTCGTGCCTTCGGCATCTGCACGATCCGCCCCCTTTGAGAATTCCTGTATCCGCCACTGCGTCCTCATCAACAAACCAGGACACTTGGAAGCAGCAAGGAACCGCGACCCGTTCTTTCACAGATGGCTAAAACGCAAAAACTTAGAAACAACAGCTGTCAAGCCTTCTCCATCCCAGCCACCTCCTTCCAAGAAGAAGCACAAACGGACCAAACATTACTAAACCCGAACACCTTTCTCCTTTGATGCGCCTAGACACACTATCAAAACTTATCCTACAGCTAAAGAGGGCCGAAAGGGGCTTGCCCCACACCGTTCCTGCGCGCCTTCATTCCGTGATCAGTTTATATCGGACGTTGCACTTTACTGAACACCTCTGTCAAGATAATGAAAAATCTAGCTCATTGAAAGATGGAGTGAACGATTTTTCTGATAGCTGAGGCGTTCCCAAGCGTATTTTCTTTTTGAGCGTGCAATATTATTAGAGCTAGAGTCTTCAGACACAATTCATTTGCAAGTTCAGTACTTCCATCAAGAGCTTGGAAAATGTATAAAACTCGGAAAATCATTTTCTCTTGATCTCGGAATGCTCAAACTCTCATTTCTAACTTTTCAGCTTGTTTTTATTAATAATAAACTTAAAATTTAAGATGGCAGACGCGCAACCAGGATTCTATAATAGGAGATGCCCAAACATTTTTTTTTTTGTGGGGGGGGGGGGGGGGGGGGTTAAAATTCGGAGGGCCATTGGGGTTCGGGGCATGTGGCGAATATTTCAAGGGGGTGGTTGTAAAGGCCCATCTCAACCCCGGCATCGTCATTGGAAGTTGGGAATGACCGTTTGTCCATTCACCGTGTCTTTAAATGCCATTGTTAGTAACCCACAATGATATAATTGATGACTGAATAGTATAATACTTCGTGGTCTAGTGGTATTTCAGTCTGTTCCTGATCGAAAGGTAGCGAGTTCGATTCCCCCTCGTGGTTTACAAGATTTTTCATTTTCTTATTTTCAAAAACATCTCACAAGTAAACATGATTTCCTGATAGCCCGGAGCTGAGTATTTGTTACAAATACTCTTGTTAAATCCGTTGTCGTTTTTTTCAGGCAAAACAATAATCACCGACGCAAGCTGCCATTGTTGCTTTTCAGATTGTTTCCAATAAAATGCGTTTCTGTTGTATTGTTAATATTGTATAATTGCGGCCGTTTGATTGTAGTGCTTCGTGGCCCAACGGAAACTTAATATAACCACTGCATGACCAAAAGGTTCCGTGTTTGCCTCACCTTTGCGAAGGTAAAGTCAACTTGCCTTTTCTTTGTGAAATGTCTGACGAGTAAAAAATAATTTCTTGGGACAAGTTTCTGCATAAACCCGTGAAACTAAGATAGATAGAGAGATAATTTTTATTTAGGATTTTAGCTGTATTCAAACTTCTACATTACATTACATTAATTGTATAAAACTTTTCAAAGAGACAACATACAATGTACATAGCAGGGTGATGGCATCGCCAGATTGGCTGTCTGCCTGCCAATATTACTCACTGAAGCAAGCTGTCAATACAGCTAAACGAACGGCTTCAATGACAGTTTGGCCATTCGCAATGTGTTGCTCGCTTGATGTAATACTTTGTGGTTTAGAGGTATTTCAGTCTGAACGTGATTGAAAGTTACCGAGTTCGATTCCCCTTTATGATGTGCTAGATGATTTATTTTGTTCTCTCCTAAAATATCGCCCAAGTTAACATGTTTTCCTGATCGCATGGAGCCGAGTATTTGTTAGAAATACTTTTGTTAAATCCGTTTTCTTGTAAACTCAGGCAAAACAACAATCACCGAAGCAAGCTATCATTGTCGCTTTTTCAAATTGTTTCCAATAAAATGTGTTTCAGTTGTATTGTTGATATTTTATAATTGAGGGCAAGAGATCGTAAAGCACCGTGGCGCAGTGGTAATTTAATGTATTCACCACCAAGGGGTTCCGTGTTCGTTTCCCCTTTGCGAAATAGAAGTGAGCTTGCGTTTTCTTTGTTAAATTTAATATATGACGAGTAAAAATGATTTCTTTGGACAAGTATATGTATAAAACTGTGAAACTCAAATATTACGTACCCTCTGACGCAAACTGGCATTGCATTTTCTTGTGCTTGCTAGAGAATATACTGACCACGCGATGTTTTGAAAAAAAGTCTGTGTGTGTTGCACCGGCTCCGCGGTAACTTGAACTTTTCGACTTTTGATCTTGGGGTTCTGGGTTCGATTCCTCGACGAAGCACCAAGGGCTTGATGAAGTTCAATGCTTCTGACAAAAAAATTTAACACGAAAATAACAAACAGCCTACAAATGTAAGAACTGTCAGTGTTTAAAAGCTATGGATGATTACAAGCATTTTCGAAGTTTTTACAGGATATCTAGCTTGTTTTGTGTAAAATCAATTAAATTTCATCCTTATTGTCAAACTAATTTAAACCTCGAACTCTTTATGAAAGCTTCTTTTTTACGTAATTGTTATTAGTAAAAACAAATAAATAATTATAAAACGAAAGATTTTAATGAATAATCCTTTTCAATCGCTCGTCTTTCAGAGTGAAGAAATGATTAGGGGTAATCCAGGCGCTTCGCTGTCACAAGTAGCCTCGATTACCCAAATCACGATTTGTACGAAGGGAGAGAACTCAAAACAAAAATTCGGACAAAAAGACATTTCTTGTCGCAAGTTTAGAGAGTATTCAGCCTAAAATCGAAAAAAGGTTGCAAATTGACTGCAAAATTATAATACCGAGACGCTATTTTCTCACTTGCGGTCTCGATTCCCCCAAATCTTTTGTCTCTGTTTACAGTCGTGAACGGGATAAATAGATCGTACAGATACAGTCGACATAAACCGTTTAACAAAGATGTTTTATGTGAAAAAACTAATGAACAACGAATATATTCATTGCGTGAATTCATTTATGTATTTATCTTAACTGCGTTAATCTTAGTATTCTCTCTTCAAATAACATAAATGAGATGTGACCAGTCAGTTCTGAATTATAATATCAGACATCATCCATGTGGGAATCATTTTTAACCAATCCTCCCAATAATTTTTTTATCTTGTAAACTAAAATAGAATAGTAATAATATTCACACCAATTATCGTCACGATTTAATAGGAAATCTACATCTCTCATTTAAATACACCCCTATTGGAACATTCTATGGAAATTTCAATTTGAATCTTTGAAGGTTTTAAAAAAAATCTCGGCTTTTTCTATTAACAGTACTGGTTGGAAGCGTGGCCCGTACACAGGTTATAAAACGAGTATTTTGTTCTGTATAAACTAGTGTAATGTTTTTTCCCAACAGTTTGAAGTGTAATGTTCAAATATTCGAGAACTGAAGGAATAAGACAACGCAAGTATTCATTTCCTTTCTTATAAAATACCGTCAACAGGAACCGAACCCGTGACCATTCGAACACTAACACAAAGTAGTTACCTCTAGACCATGACAACATATGAACTATGACTTACCTATCTCCTCAGAAACATTACTTATCAAGACTAATATAAATGATTGAAAAGGATTATTCATTAAAATCTTTGGTTTTATAATTATTTATTTGTTTATACTAATAACAATTACTTAAAATAGAAGCTTTCATAAAGAGTTTGAGGTTTAAATTAGTTTGACAATCAGGATGAAATTTAATTGATTTTACACAAAACAATCTGGATATCCTGTAAAAACTTCGAAAATGCTTGTAATCATCCATGGCTTTTAAACACTGACAGTTCTTCCATTTGTAGGCTGTTTGTTATTTTCGTGTCAATTTCTTTTGTCAGAAGCATTGAACTTCGAAGATCAAGCCCTTGGTGCTTCGTCGAGGAATCGAACCCAGAACCCCAAGATCAAAAACCGAACACTTCAAGTTACCGCGGAGCCGGTGCAACACACACAAATTATTTGTTCAAAACATCGCGTGGTCAGTGTATTCTCTAGCAAGCACAGGAAAATGCAATGCCAGTTTGCGTCAGAGGGTAGTTAATATTTGAGTTTCACAGTTTTATGCAGATACTGGTCCCAAGAAATCATTTTTACTCGTCAGATATTAAATTTAACAAAGAAAAAGCAAGTCCACTTCTATTTTGCAAATGGGAATCGAACACAGAACCCCACCACTGTGCCACAACGCTCTACACTCTTTTGACCTCAATTATAAAATATCAACAATACAACTGAAACACATTTTATTGGAAACAATTTGAAAAAGCGACAATGATAGCTCGCTTCGGTGATTATTGTTTTGCCTGCGTTTACAAGAGAACGGATTTAAGAACAGTATTTCTAACAAATACTCGGCTCCGTGCGATCAGGAAAACATGTTACATTGGGCGATATTTTAGAAGAGAACAAAATAAATCATCTAGCACATCATAAAGGGGAATCGAACTCGGAAACTTTCAATCACAGGCAGACTGAAATACCTCTAAACCACAAAGTATTACATCAAGCGAACAATTATTATCTCACAGCCAAGTTACATTAAAACACATTGCGAATGGCCAAACTGCCATTGAAGCCTTTCGTTTAGCTGTATTGACAGTTTGCTTCAGTGAGTAATATTGGCAGGCAGACAGCCAATCCAGCGATGCCATCTCCATGCTGTGTACATTTTATGTCATCTATTTGAAAAGTTTTATACAATTAATGTGATGTAAGAGTTTGAATACGACTAAAATCCTAAATAAAAAATATCTATCCATCTATCTTAGTTTCACGGGTTTATGCAGATACTTGTCCCAAGAAATTATTTTTACTCGTCAGACATTTCACAAAGAAAAAGCAAGTTGACTTTACCTTCGCAAAGGTGAAGCGAACACGGAACCTTTAAGTCATGGTTATATTAAATTTCCGCTAGACCACGAAGCACTACAACCCATCGGCTGCAATTGTACAATATTAACAATACAACTGAAACACATTTTATTGGAAACAATCTGAAAAAGCAACAATGGCAGCTTGTGTCGGTGATTATTGTTGTGTCTGAAAAAACGACAACGGATTTAACAAGAGTATTTATAACAAATACTCAGCCCCGGGCTATCAGGAAATCATGTTTACTTGTGAGATGTTTTTGAAAATAAGAAAATGAAAAATCTTGCAAACCACGAAGGGGAATCGAACTCGCTACCTTTCGATTAGGAACAGACTGAAATACCACTAGACCACGAAGCATTGTATTGTTCGGTCATCAATTATATCGCTGTGAGTTACTAACAATGGCACTTAGAGACACTGTGAATGGACAAACTGTCATTCTCATCTTCCAATGACGAAGTCGGGGTTGAGATGAGCCTTTACAACCCCTCCCCCCCCCTTGAAATATTCGCCACAGGTCCCGAACCCCAATGGCACTCCGAATTTTACCCCCCCCCCTCTCCAAAAAAAAATGTTTGGGCACCCCCTATTATAGAATCCTGGTTGCGCGCCTGCCATCTTAAATTTTAAGCTTATTATTAATAAAAACAAGCTGAAAAGTTAGAAATGAGAGTTTGAACATTCCTAGTTCAAGGGAAAACGATTTTCCGAGTTTTATAATTTTCCAAGCTCTTGATGGAAGTACTGAAATTGCAAATGAATTGTGGCTGGAGACTCTAGCTCTAATAATATTGCACGCTCAAAAAGAAAATACGCTTGGGAACGCCTCAGCTATCAGAAAAATCGTTCACTCCATCTTTCAATGAGCTAGATTTTTCATTATCTTGACAGAGGTGTTCAGTAAAGTGCAACGTCCGATATAAACTGATCACGGAATGAAATGGTTTTTGCGCACCGAAGGCGCGCGGGGAGGGTTTAGTTTAAACATATTTTATTTGCTCACAAAATCGCAAAATGGATTGGAGTACAAGTGCTTACCACTTAGAAACACTCCTCTCCCATACATAAAGTTCATATAGATTTACATGACAGCAAAACAACTGCAATACAATTAATTACTGAACAAAACTAATAATTGGGGAAAAACAAAACAAAAATACTGTCAAAAAAGCACAAAATAAGAGAGAGAAAAAATAATAATAAAATCATATATAACATGTAACTTGATACCACAGCCCCCTCCTCCCCCCCCCCCCCCCCCTGAACGACGCGGAAAGCATATCAAAATTAATGGCAAGCTGAAATTCAAAGGACCAGAAATGGAATGAACTACTGCGGTTCTTGTTCAGACTACGAAGTTAGTGAAATAGTGACCCAGTCGAAGTCTCGCCGTCTCCCCTGCAATCAAGAGCTGCATCGTACATACGGCTCATCTAACACGCTAGTTAAATCTCCTTGAATCTGAAATATAGCGCTGTACAGCAGAAAAAATTATCTCATTGTTTCTTTTTGTGAGGCTACCTTCGCCATATAAAATCTGCTGTACCCTTGTAATATTGAATTTTGTCAAGGTCTGAAACATGATGATTCTTATATTGTCATAGTTTGGACAGGAGAAGAAAAAGTGGTTAGCATCCTCAAAACCGCCCCCACACGAACAACGAGGAGAATCAATTAAATAGTTCTCATATTTATCTGAGTTGAGATCACTACACCCATTTCTAAGCTTACAGTGCACAACATTGACTATTCTTTTCCCAAAATTGAAATATGAGGGTGGTTTAACGGGTCTTCGTGATATAAGACGTCGGAATGAATAGACCGAAGGGCTGCTTTTAACAGTATGTGAATAATTATTCCAGATAGCAATACAGGCTGGGAAAAATGACCGTTTGAATAACTCAGTTCGCATGTTATACTGTACGAAGTTGTCAGCATCTCGTAAATTGTGCCGAGTCACGTCACGAAAGGTAGGTGGTAGTATATTTTGAAGAAATCTCGGTGCATTTCCATGCACGATATTGTAAAACGTACTCATGGATTTAACAAATCTTCTCTCCTCAAGAGACTGCCATCCAAGTTCAAGGAGCAGCCGCTCGTGAGATACAGATCTAGTTATGCCGGTTACTATGCGAGCAGCGTCATGATGAACGTCGTCTAATCTCTTAAGTAAGAACTTGGGAGCCCCAGACCACACTTGACTACCATATTCGAGAATAGGCAAAATAAAAGATAGATACATTTGTTCTAGAGTTTTGCGATTCAGGGTGAACTTTAGTTTTCTCAGCTGCGATAGTCGTGAATAGGCTTGTTTGCAGATATTAGCAATATGTTTGTCCCAACCAAGGTTTGACTGCAGAACGATCCCCAGATGTCGGTGTTCTTCTGAAAAATCGAGAGAAATGCCACGGAAAGTGACGTCTGGATAGATAAAATCTTCGCACAGGGTAAAGAGCATTGCCCTTGTCTTTTCAGGGTTAAAATTAACAAGCCATCTTTTGGACCACTGTAAAACTCTGTCGATATCAGCATTCAATTTCATGGCTAATATCGCTGTGAACCGTTCACTTTGAGTTAAGCAGGTGTCGTCCGCGAACAATCTGCAGAAGCACTCTAGATCTTCCGCAATGTCATTGATGTAGACCAAAAACAGGAACGGACCAAGGACGGAACCCTGTGGGACACCGCATGGCACATCGCGATATTGCGAGAAAATAGAATTAATTCGAACTCTTTGTTTCCGATCTAGCAGGTAACTTCTAAACCATTTGAGCAGACTACCAGAAATTCCATATTGTTTTAATTTAAAGATCAGACCTGGATGCCAAACTCTATCGAACGCTTTGGATATGTCACAAAATACACCACAACTGAACCACCGGTTATCTACCGAATTACATAAAGTGTGGTAGAGCTCAAGTAACTGATAAACAGTACTATTCTTTGGGAGAAAGCCTGCCTGAAATTTATAAAAGAGATCATTTTCAGCAAAGTACGCATAAACATTTTTGAATACAATTCTCTCAAATAATTTACCGAGAACGCTTAACAAAGAGACTGGTCTGTAATTACAGGCATCCGATTTACTGCCCTTCTTAAACAGTGGTATAACATCAGCTAGTTTCCATTCGTTTGGGAAGGTAGAAGTTTCCAGGGATTTGTTGAACAGCATACCCAGCGGTTTGCATATAGAAAGCCGCGTTATCTTTAGTAACTTATGACTAATACAATCGTGACCACCAGCCTTTTTTGTTTGGAGACTACTTATCGTTTCATCAATATCCGATTCTGTAACACTAATTTCGGACAGTAGTTCCGAGGTGCATTTCCTCTTAAATACTGGAAATTGATGACCTGACGAGTCGACACGACTGTTTTCAATGAACATTTTGTTCAAAAGATCAACTTTCTGATGATCGTCCACAGCAATTTCATCCTCTCCTGACGAAGTTGTTCGCTTAAGGGGTGGGATTTGCGATTCTGACGTAAAATTATTCATAAACTGTTTCACTGTATGCCAGAACTGTTTAGGTTCTCGATTAACAGAGGGTGAGGGGAGGGTGTGGGGGCAAACCCCTTTCGGCCCTCTATAGCTGTAGGATAAGTTTTGATAGTATGTCTAGGCGCGTCAAAGGAGAAAGGTGTTCGGGTTTAGTGGCGTTTGCTCCGTTTATGCTTCTTCTTGGAAGGAGGTGGCTGGGATGGAGAAGGCTTGACAGCTGTTGTTCCTAAGTTTTTGCGTTGTAGCCATCTGTGAAAGAACGGGTCGCGGATCCTTGCTGCTTCCAAGTGTCCTGATTTGTTGTTGAGGACGTCGTAGGTTTCCTTAGCCCATTCCATCTGGGTTGATTTAAGGTATTCCAAATAATCATCCCCAGTTCCGTCAAACTTCAGCTTGAGTTCGCCGAAGCGCTCGATGGCACGTCCATCTAAGATTTCAATATAGGCTGACAGGCTAGTATCTCCTTCATCAGATGGTTCATGCTCGGACTCCGAGGTTGAACTGGATTTGAGACCCGTTTGGTTGAGGTTGCTAGGGGGTTCAGGTACGGATTGTGCGACTTCCAACTCCTCTGCCTCCTCTTCCTGCTTCTCCTCTCCCTCCGACCTTTTTGGTGGAGAGGTACGGCTTGGGATTGGTGATACAGGTCTTGGAGGTGAGTTGACAGTGATCACATTTTCCATCTCCTGATTCCCGGTCTCAGTCCTCTTCCTTTCGAGCAACGCCTCCATTCGCCTGGTGTCCCGGCGTTTGGTTGACGGCGATTTCTTCTTCTTTCTCTGTGTCTTTATCTTTGCTTCTATTGTTGTTTCAGTGGTGGCTGGTGAACTCAATCCATTACCCTTCCTCTGGTGTGGACCAGTGCGAGCAGGCCCGCGAAAGGTGCTACCACTCCCAGAGGTGGGTTTCATCTTATACATTATGGTGAGCTGAACGCAGCCACTCTCAACATGGACATCCCAGTTAAGAAGTGAGCTAGCGTCCAGCATCGTAAAAGTGTCCTTAATTTTCTTCGGCAGGTAATCCATGGTTAATTAGGTATGCACGCTCTGAAGTCAGAAGTGTGAGTATGATAATGATGATAATGTGTGCTGATGCGTGTTCACTGATATTATTATACAAACGTGTTATCCCACGTGGCTCAGTCGACTAAAACATTAGCTTTGAATGTGGGCCAGAGGTCGCGGGTTCGACCCTTCTCTCCCAATCATTCATAATCAACAACTTTTCAAGTCTGATCTTTTAAACAACTCTTGTGTTTTGAAATCAAGTGTTCTTAGCTAATAGTGTGGCTTTAATACTCCTCTTCAGCAATAAATGGAAATTAATTAGAAACCACGAGTTAAGATGCTATATAAGAAAGGGAAATTTGTTTAAAATATTAACTACTGCCACTGCCTACCACTCCGTTAAGGCATCGAACATGTCTACCGACTGGTGACCCAAATGAAAACTGCTATCAGCAATCAGCAAATAGGCGCGGCAGTCCTACTAGACGTTGAAAAAGCATTCGACTCTGTTTGGCATAATGGAATGCGCTACAAATTATCTAAAATGAGACTCCCCGTGAAATTGATTAGATTACTATCCTCCTTCTTGAATGATCGCGAAATTAAAGTCAGAGTGAACAATGAAATGTCCGACAGTGTCCCCCTCGAAGCAGGAACCCCCCAAGGATCCGTTCTAAGCCCCCTCCTATACATCTTTTTTGTAAATGACCATAGCTTCTCCGATGACCGCGTTCAGGTTTCCCAATTCGCGAATGATAAGGGCCTCTGGGACTCTAACAATACGGCCAATCTGCTCCAAAAACCCCTGCAACGCGCTCTCGACGAGCTTGAAGAATGGTGTGCCAAATGGAGAATTAAGCTAAACGCCAATAAAACCCAACGAATCACCTTTACTCGCAAGAAAACTAAACGGGATTTTGACCTAAAACTTATGGATAACACTCGCCCAAAATGCAAAGAAGCGAAGTTCCTGGGCATCACCATTGATCAAAAATTGTCCTTCAACAAACATACCGACGACATGGCGAAAAAAGCTACCAAACGAATTAACTTACTGAAAATGCTCAAGGGAACTTCATGAGGAGCCACCAGTCCACCCTACTCAAACTATACAAAGCCTTTGTGCGCCCAGTACTCGAATACGGTGCAATCATACTAACTGACCTCAACCAAACTAATATGGGAAAGCTCCAGAGGGTCCAAAATCACGCGCTTAGAGTTGCCCTACGTGCCCCATGGGACACACCCATCAAAACACTCCACGACAGGGCCGATATCCCCACCTTTAAAGACCGCCTAGCCACCCTGGCCCCGAAAAATCATGACCGGCTAGCCGACAGCGAACTAATCTCCGAACTTGGATCAATTTGCGAAAGCCGACAAAAGCCCAAAAATTGTAACCAAAATTAAGACCGCTCGAATAAAAACTAGGGAATGACAAGGTGAACCAAAAGGCAGAAAAACAGCTCAACTGTGGCCTTCTACCAGAAAGGGCTGCCTTCACCGACTCAAGTAAAATTACACCAGGATTAAATATTGTTAAAAACTAAATAAATAGGGAATGAGAATGTGAATAAACAGGCTGAAAAACAGCTTAACTGTGGCCTTCTACCAGAAAGGGCTGCCTTCACCGACTGAACTAAAAGTTACATCAGGAATAAATACTTTTATAAAAACTAAATAATAAATAGGGAACGATTGGGGTCCCAAGCACGAGAGTATGTTACTGCTCTTACGAATGTAAAGATTCGTGCATTTCATACTCTCCCCCATAGCGACAAGCACACACAGCACAATACCACACGGGGGGGGGGGGGGGGGGGGGGGGGGGCTGGGTCCCAAGCACGAGAGTATGTTACTGCTCTTACGAATGTAAAGATTCGTGCATTTCATACTCTCCCCCACACACAGAGCAGATACCACAAGGACACGCAACTAAAGAGGTGCTACTTTTATCTTTACAGTTTACATATTCTAATGAAAACTAATTCTACCTTCTTCTTTTAAGCAGGTACACAGAATATGTTTTTTTGACCAGCACCCCAAATAACCGCTACAGACAGTCTAACCGTTATGGAAACAGTCACCCCCACGGTTCCTGAACATCCTTCGCTCCATCCCTAAAAGTGGTCAACCACTTTAAGGGAGGCGAGCGTTGGTCCTGCGTCCCGCCTCTGCCTCTTTTTGTAAGCGCATTGCGCATCTTTTTGTCCCAACCCAATAGGATTACAATGCAGGCCTGCCCCCGAACCAGGGAAGTTCGGGTCTTCTTCTTCTTGGTGGTCCCCGAAAGGGGTCGTTGTTGTTTTCCTCCAAAGAGTCCAACTACAACAGAGACAGCCTGAGGCAGATTATACTTGCCAGTGATGGCCATCACTCATAATCATCCTCGAAGCGGCAGACTATACTTGCCCTAAAATCCAGATCGACTGCACCCCCGGGGAGAGGTAGTACCTTTGTGAGAGGACCCAACCTCCCAAACTGGTCCTCACCCGAGGGTCCAACCGACATCATTCAACGAGACCGCCTACCCACAACTAGAGACACCTGCCGAGTACCAGATCCTTTTCCTCCTTCAACACGCCTAGACATGTGACAGCCATCATATACAGCTACCGAGGGTCGAAAGGGGCTTGTTCCCCCCATACCGTCCCTGCGTGCCTTCGGCGCGCGAAATCATCACTTCCTGGTTAAAATATTAACTACTGCCACTGCGTACCATTCCGTTGAGTTTGAAACAAACATACCCATCAGCACAGCCCGTAAAGCCACGCTGTGGTATGTTTTTTTCTTATTGCTAAATGAAACTCCAGCTTCTGTCGACTTGGGCTCCCGTCTTGTATGATTCTTTAAAAAAATTGGTCTTCACAGAAACTTGCACATTCACCCTAAAGTCAGTTTGGTTAAAAATCAGCCCAAATCAACTTGGTTGATTGAATATGAACCCAGTTGGGTTCATATTAACTCAATCCAGTTGATTTTGGGTTGATTTTTCAACTCAACTGATTTTAGAGTGATAATCGATTTACAAAACATTCCTATCCATCCAAGACAAAAGCATTCTTTTATAATTCATTCTAAGAGCAAATCGACCATAACAACAGAACTGATTGGTCACATCTTATTTATGCTATTTGAAATGAGAACACTAAGATTAACGCGCGGTAGTTAAAATAAATACATAAATAAATCTACGCAATGAATATATTCGTTGTTCATCAGTTCTTTCACATAAAACTTCTTAACGGTTTATTTCGACTTTATCTGTACGATCTATTTATCCCGTTCACTATTGTAAGCAGAGACAAAGAATTTGGGGGAACCGAGTCCCCAAGTGAGCAAATAGCGTCTTGGTATTAAAATTTTTCAGTCGATTTGCAGCCTTTCGTCGATTTTAGATTGAAGACTCTCTAAACTTGAAATCAGAAATGACTTTTTGTCCGAATTTTTGTTTTGAGTTCTCTCCCGCCGTCCTTCAAATCGTGAATTGGGTAATAGAGACGCCATAGTGACAGGGGAGCGCCTGGATTACTCATACCCTTTTCTTTATTTTGAAAGACGAACGACTGAAAAGGATTATTCATTTATATCTCTGGTTTTATCAATATTTATTTGTTTGTACAGATAATAATTAAAACAGAAGCTTTCATTAAGAGTTCGAGGTTGATATTAGTTTAGAAGTCAATATGAAATTTAATCCATTTTATATAAATGTAAACAAGAGATCCCATAAATACTTAAAAAAATACTTGTAACCATAGCTTCAAAATACACGTATGAACTGTGACAATACATTCGGGGGTCATAAAATGTGATTTCCAGCAATTCTGAAAAATGCACTCAATGACTCATGGGTGACCTCAGTAATCTTTGAACCTTCATTGAGTTTCAACTCATTTAGTGTTGATCCCAGGTCCATCCATACACCATATCATGCTTGGGACGAGCATGACCTACTTTCAATATTTTCGGCCCCACCCTTTTTGAGTGAGAAAATAGATGCACGAATGTTCAGAATGCATTGGGGTCATAAAATGTGATTTCCAGCAAAGCTGAAAAATGCACTAAATGACCCATTGGTCACCTCGGTGATCTTGACCCATATTTTGAACCTCCATTCAGTTTCGAATCATTTTAGTGTTGGTCTTAGGTTCACATGACAGATGTCATACCATGCTTGAGATATGAGCATGACCCACTTTCAACATGTTTGGCCACTCCCACCTCTTTGAGTGTAAAAATGCATTATGAACTTTAGGAATACATTAGGGGTCAAAATGTGATTTCTAGCAATTCTGAAAAATGCACTCAATGACGCCTGGTCGATCTCATTGACCTTGACCCATAATTTGAACCTCCATTGAGTTTCAATTCATTTGTTGTTGGTCCCAGATCGATAGGTCACACCATGCTTGAGATATGAGCGTGACCTAATTTCAAAATGTTTGGCGACACCCACTTTTTTGATTGTAAAAATGTATACATGAACTGAGGGAATGCATTTGGGGTAAAAAATGTAATTTATTACCACACACTCTTCAAACGAGAGGGCATTGTTGCCAGTCGGGGTGCGCGAGTTACACCAAGCTAAAATGAGTTTAATGTGGTCAGCAAGTCGAGTGAGCGCTCGCGAAGATCAGGCCATTCCATGTCTAGGAATTGTAGGGGAACTACGTCCTCACTTAGACAAAAGGGAGCTGCGCAGTGGCGTAGACAGCTTTTCGCTGGCGGAGGGGCAAGACCAAAATTTTCAGACAGACCGAAAATTTTCCGACAGTGTAACAACAACAAAAACCCAAACAAACAGAAAGAATCTGTTGTTTACTGCAAATGTACTGAAAATTGGTCTTTTTTTTCCAAAATTTACCCAAAATGGCATGTTTTTATCCCCAAAGCCAGCATTTTAATGTTATTAGGCATAAATTCGCCTAAAAAATGGGTCCCAAAAAATTTCCGACAAAACTTCTGGTGGTGGGGGGGGGGGGGGGGGGGGGCTTTATCTACGCCACTAGAGCTGCATCCTCACTTAGACAAAAGGTAGAGATATACGGCGTTTCCCCATGAAGGCACCACTGAATTAAACTCAACACCATAAATAATTAATCTTTACTTAAAATTTATTTTTTTCCCTATGATATACAACTTAAGGCTCCTATCAATAGAACAGTGGCACAGCTACGGGGCCCTGGGGACATTGGCCTCCCATACGAGTTTCGCTGACCCCCCCCCCCACCCCCTCCAAAAAAACAAAAAAAAAAAAACCCAAAAAACAAAACAAACGACAACATTGGCTCAATGCAACTTTCACACAACACAGAGCCCCCAAATGGTCTCCAATACAGGGGCTACACAGGCTATAAATGCCCCAGATTCGATCTTATATAGAACACGGAATTTTCTCGGGAGTTGGGGAGGGAGCTAGTCCTACTATTGACCTGTGTTTGTCGCTCCTCTCCCCACTTCCCACGACCGCAGGTTCCTAGTTAGGACTAGAGGAGCCCCCCGAAATCCCAAACAACGGCCTTTCAAAATTCAAATATCATCTTTACCCCTCCCCTCCCAATGCATGCTTGGACCTCCCCCCCCCCCCCCCCCCCCCCCCCCATTATAGAATTCTTGCTCCGCGTCTGCAATGGAACAATTTCATCGCGCTCGTTCCATTGGGGTGTCTTATTTGTTGTGTTTCGGGTGAGAAGATTACTCAATTAAGTTTATAAGTTGCTTTTGTGTGTAACTATACGGCTCTAGGTGTGCATTTTCGTGATTTGTTAGCACAGAGCACGTGGCCTAGTCATGGCCGGGGGGGGGGGGGGGGGGCACGTCCCAACTTTTCGTGAAAAATGTCAATCTTTATATACATTCATGCCTAAAATTGGTTCATGTATTCTCGCCCAGTTAATTACCTGGCCATTGTGCTTTGATTATTGGACTACTTTCTGGGTACTTCAACCGTTTAAGCATACCCGGGGTGCAATTTTCAACCAGCACGAGGTAATATGATATGGGAGGATACAATATTTCTATTTCTGTCAAATCCCCCCCCCCCCCCCCCCCGGTGGGGGCACCACACACACACTCTCCATTTTGTCTGACCATGTGCCTGCGCTGAACTAACCTTGAAAAAGTCTTTATAGAAGTGCTCTCTTATTTAATCTCTGTCCAAAATTTCTTTCACAACCCCGAAACGCAGTTGTTTGTTTGATTTGGATTTGTTCAACTTGCATTCAAGATTCCAGATCATTCCACAGCCACCCGAACCCCATCGTCCTTGGTTTTACATTTCAAGAGACGAAGCTGTGTAAGCCTCTTGTCAAGAATGTTCGGTTGAGTTAAAAGCTCAAAATCCCCCGCTGACTGATGCTTTTGAGCACAAAAGATACGACAAAATCTGCCCGTAACATTTGCACACAAAAACTGTAGACCAAAATAACCTAACAAGTGTTTCGAAACCCCAGAACGACAATCAGAAAAAGGTCTAATAGTGAGGAAACGTTGAAATCTTTCGGTCATTTTTCCCTTGAAAGTTTTACTCTATTTCTTACTATAACACTCGTTTATGATAGCTGTAAAAAATTCATTTTTATGGCAGATGTATGAAACGTGCCCTATTTGGAGAGGGAATGGGGGAGGGGAAGTGACGTCATGCCACGTGACCTGGTGGCGCCATGTTGTGTTGTCATGGTAACCCGCGTGAGCAGCCATGTTGTGACATCATCTCCATAGTGATGCGTGCTGTGAGTGCGCATGCGCAGCGCGTGTTGTTAGAGTGATACGTGTTTCCGTTGTCCATTTTGTATACTGGAGGTCGCCATCTTGGTTTCTGTGGTAGCACGAGGTTGCTATGTGGGGTTACCAAATGCCGAAATGAGTCGACGAGCATTATGTCGAGTCACTCGATCGAGCAATTGCTCGAAAGCTCATTTGCTCGATGGGCGTCGAGTCGTTCGAGCAATGGCTTTTCAGTAACTGTTCAATAGCTTATTGGGAGAATTTGGGATAGATATGTCCTGGGGTGGCCTAGAAGGCTGGGCCAAACAAGTAATAGTATCCTTAGATAAGTATCCTATAAAAAATATCGGGGGCGCGATGGTGTTGCGGTAACCGGTACTCGTCTGATCACCGAAGTTAAGCAACGTCGAGCCCGGTTAATCATTGGATGGGTGACCGTCTGAGCGATCGATTCGGACTCCCGCGTTGTGTCTTTGGGCAAGGCACTTCGCCCCGATTGTCCACATGGGGGTACGATGACGCCGTGTACTAAGGCGTACTGCACGTCGATGGTGCTCATGTCTTCAACCTATCTAACCCTGGCTGTGCTGCAGGGCGGAGTTACGATGTTGGGGAGCTGGCAGCTGCTCGGTGGTTCTCTCCGGGTACTCCGGCTTCCTCCACCCGTAAAACTGTCACGGTCATGATTAGCCATTGTGCATAAGTATGTGACCTTAAAAACCAATAAATAAATAAATAAATAAAAAAATATAAAAAGTATCCTCAAATACTAATACAATACCAGGCCATAGGTATCCTCAAATACCGAAATGAATCGACGAGCAGTATGTCGAGTCACTCAATCGAGCAGTTGCTCGATAGCTCATTTGCTCGATGGGCTTCGAGTCATTCGAGCAGTATGTATGAGTCAGTCGATCGAGCAATTGCCCTTAAGATCATTTGCTCGATGGGCTCCGAGTCGTTCGAGCAATAACTTTTCAGTAACTACTCGATAGCTTATTGGCTTTGGGAATGATATAGGTTTTTGATATGCACAAGGAAGATAACCCTGCATACAGATTATGGGAATTCAAGCAATCTGATTGGTTAGTTAGCGCCAGTAAAGTGAACTGTTAGGGTGATCTAGATAAATGAAACACTAAGAGTAGTCGGAATAGGGTCAGAACTAACAAGAACAGACCAATAAAGCTAAATATAGTAACAATAAGCAAGGCTGTTCCAGTTGATAGGTTCTTCTGCACTACTGGAGTATACTTCAGGACGAAATGAACATGGTCAGGTAGACTGAAAACTATTGTATATATAGATAGAAGCAGAGAATTCTGAAAGAATTCGGAATAGTAAAACTTGTCGGGTTGTTTATGGTAATTCCTGATACTCCGATTCAATCGAACACACCCTCGGAACATACCCCTGTCCTATAAAAAGCCTTTGGGTCATATAGCAACCACGTGCTTCCATAGAAACCACGATGGCGGCCTCCAGTTTACAAAATGGACGACCGAAACACGTATCACCCTTACAACACGCGCTGCGCACTCACACCACGCATCACTATGGCGATGACGTCACAACATTGCCGCTCACGCGGGTTACCATGACAACACAACATGGCGCCACTAGGTCACGTGACATGACGTTATTCTCCCTCCAAATTCCCTCCCCCAATAGGGCACGTTTCATACATCTCCTACTTCTTATGGTCTAAGGGAGATAACTCGAATGCATTTTCAAAATTTTAACGATGATTTTTTGAATCTCACCAGCAATGGTTTCCTGGCGGAAAAGCAAATTTTTACGTACGATATTAGGGGGAGTATGCCCCCGTTTTCTCATCATCTCATCTACAAATGTTATACAGAGACGCTGGGCAATATTTTGTCAATTTTATAGCGAATAAAAATCATTACAATCTCTATTTTCAGGAAATAAATTTGTAGTCACAAACACAACGCACACAAATCGGCGCCTGATTAATTTAAATCCTTTCTACATTTTCTCGTCTATGTTGAATAAAGTAATGAATTAAACATATATACGTGGGAGAAGTCTACAGCACTCCCAATCATACCAAGTGTTGTGGTAAACATTACACAACTTAAACTTGAAATTGAAGGTTATTTGACTCGATTTGCTAATCGTCAGATCACAAGGACAATAAATTACCCCTCGCCAAGTGATACTACATTACACCATAACGAAAACGAGCCAATATCAACTGTACTCAAACATTATGCAGATTAAATTTGGTTTACAACTCGCTTAGCGTGACAGAAAAATACAGACACCGTCATGTAGAATCGAACCGTGGACTTCCAGCTTTAAAATCCAGCTATCTGCCATCAAACCACAGACTCGCGTTAGTTCGGTTCCTTAAAATTCGCATATGATGTTATTTGAAGTTTCATTATTTTACCTTATTTCAATAACCTCGTATACGAATTTTATAACTCGAATTGACATGAGTCTGTGGTTTGGTGGTAGATCACTGGATTTCAAAGACCCGTACCCGGTTCGATTCCACGTTGCAATAGGCATATTTTGTATTTTTCTATAACGTTACAGGAATTAATTTTGCAACTTTAATCTGCGTTCTGCCTGAGTGGTGTTGTTCTGGACACGTTTTCGCCATCGTTTAATATTGTCACTTGGCAATGAGGAAATTTATTGGCCTTGTGTTCTGATAATCAGCGGTTCGAGTCCACAATTCGGCTTGATTGGGACAATGTTGTTGACCTCTGACACGAATATATGTTCAATTTATTGCTTTATTCAACACTATAAAATGGCCAAAATTCATGAATGGTTTAAATTAACCAAACACCTATTTATTTGATCTGTGTTTGTAGTTACGAGTTTATTAGTAACATTCAAATAGAGATCTAAGAGATTTTTGTCCGCTATAAAAACTGAAAAAAATATTTTCCAGCGACCCCACATAACATTTTTAGATGATGTGATGAGAAAATAAAAGAGCAGTCCTCCTAAAATCGCCTTTTCGACAAGGAAACTGTCAAAACACCGTTTGTGGTGCGATTCAAAAAATCATCGTCAAAACTGAGAAAAGGGCACGTGCCTCTCCACCTTTTTTAGAACAAAATTGGATTTCATTTGACTTCGTTTGAATTCAACACTCTTCGTAGAACGAATCTCTATACAAAAAGCAGTGGCGGCGCCGGATTTCGATTTGGGGGTGGGGGGGGGGGGGGTGGGGGGGGGGGGGTGGCGGGGCTGGCTAAGTAAGATTGTTTTCTTCGGGGTGATGGGGGGGAATAGGTGAGGTACGTGTGCTCCTCCTACTGGGACATGTCTGCGAAGTCTCCATCAGGAAAAATGTCAAATCTGGACGCCCTGAGAGCCATATAGAGAGTTTCTACAACACCTGGCGTGGTCTTCAAAGGCACCCAGCCTAGGTTGTGCCTAAAATTGGGCTCGCATCATCAAGGTCGGATCCAGGAATTTGGAATAGGGAGGGGGCGCTATTTGATCATATGATGCGATGGTCATCATCCGAGCCGCAGGTAGATGGGCGCGTGAGAGGGGGGGGGGAGGGGGTGTTCCCATCTCGCCGGCGGGGGATGCGGGGGCCTCCCGGGAATATTTCACAAAGAATGCACCAGAAAACACGCGTTTTCCTCAACTCTGAGCTCTCATTCGAATAATAAATGCTGTATTGTTACTTGTCTCTGGCAAAAATAGCCCCCCTCCGAACCCCCGCCCCCCCCCCCCCCCCCCCCCCCGTATTCGCCCTTGATCACTACGTGTAAACGCTTCCGCGATGTATTATCATGCCAATATAATTATTACTCGTATTGTTGCAATATCAGAGAACTATTTTCACTGAAAGCACACCAAACTTGATCGGTAAATATAATTATTCTTCCAAAATCGACAGAGCATTGTAGAATGTTGTCAGGTGGTACAGTCCGTTTTGGTGACATTGTAATATAGCCACATAGGCCTACTGTATATATATAAAGAAAAGGTAAGTTAGACATTGTAGTAACGATTAACGGTACATGATGTGTATTGTTGTGTGTCATTTGCGGGTGGGATATTGGATGTGAAAATCACGAGCACCCCCTTCTCTCCCCGACGGCGCCGCCACTGACAAAAAACCTGATTAGTTTTTTACTTCTGTTGTTGCTGTTGTTTATCGTAGAATTTATTATGTTTGGTAATTTGTGTGTTACCACAGTTATTTCTATCGCCCGTGTTGTTTCCGACTCAATATGCCCATGGTTGTTAAACGTAAACACCCAAAATACAAACATTCCACTACTGTGTTGAAGTTGTTCCATTCGTCGTCCTTGTGTGCTAATATTGATATCACCCAGACTGTAATAATTTTCATATTGTTTCTCTGCTGCCTGGGCTTGTTCACGCTGGACGAGATCTGAGCGTTTCGAGCGATGCCAGAAAGGCAGAAACTTGAAATTATCAAACGTTATCGACTGATATCGCATTGCGGTTCACTTCGGCGCTTTAAAACTGTTCCTTGTAACACACAAAAGGCAATGCTTTTCGATGATTTAGTTTGAAAAACAAAGCGCATTATATTCTGATAAGTAGTCACAGGAGACAACAACAATATTATGCTAAAAGTAGATACGCGTGCTGTAGGCGCAGACCGCTGAAAAAAAAACAAATCAATCAAATGTTAGCGGACCAGATAGCAGTAGCGTAGCCCTGTGTGTGTGTGTGTGTGTGTGTGTGTGTGTGTGTGTGTGTGTGTGTGTGTGTGTGTGTGTGTGTGTGTGTGGGAGTGGGGGATCCACCTAAAAATTATAGTACCCCCCCCCCCCCCCATATTTGGGAAAGATGAGGCTCCAGATTCACCCTGAGGGTATTGATTTGAAGGTACCAGAGGAAGAGGGAAACCGTAGGCCTTAGGTGGGAGTGGGTATGGCCCGCCCATTGGTGGGGGTTCGTATTTTGTCCTTTATCACAGAATCTCTGAACCTGGGGCACAACTTTACATTACTCATAAAGCATGTCATGCTAAGACATACATTGCTACATTTTCTCCATATTTACTCAGTATGCAGGTCAGTCATGTTATGACAAGTATTGCTACATTTCCTCCATATTTTGTCATATAGCACAGAATCTATGAACCTGGAATGCAATTTTCCACTACTCCGCAGACATGTCTGTCATGCTATGACAGTCATTAGTACCGTTTTCTCAATATTTTGATATTTAGCACAGAGTCTCTGAACCTCGAATACAATTTTACACTACTCAGTAAACATGTCAGTCATGCTATGTCAGTTATTGCTACATTTTCTCTGTATTTTCTTATTTAGCGCAGAGTCCCTGAACCTGGAATACAATTTTACACTACTCAGTAAACATTCCAGTGGAACAATGATGGGTATTGCAACATTTTCTCCTTTTTGTCTTGTAGCACGGAGCCTCTGAATCTGGAATGCAATTTTTCACTACTCAGTAAACATGCCAGTTATTCTATGACAGTCATTGCTACCTTTTCTTATTTTGTTGTCATTTAGCACAGAGTCTCTGAACCCTTAATGCAATTTTACACTGCTCAGTAAACATGTCAGTGTAAGCTATGACAGGTATTGCTACATTTTGTCCATATTTCGTCACGTAGCACAGAGTCTCTGAACCTGGAAAGCAATTTTACATTGCTCAGTTGCAGGCCAGTCATGCTATGACAGGTATTCCTACATTTTCTCCATATTTTGTCTTGTAGCACAGTGTCTCTGAACTTGGAATACAATTTTACGCTCCTGATTAAACACTCCAGTAGAGCAATGATGGGTTTTGCTACATTTTCTCCATATTGTGTCTAGTAGCACTGAGTCTCTGAATCCGTAATACAATTTTTCACTACTCAGTAAACATGACAGTCATGCTATGACAGTCATTGCTACCTTTTCTTCTTATTTTGTCATTTAGCACAGAGTCTCTGAACCCACAATACAATTTTACACTACTCGGTAAACATACCAGTCATGCTATGGTAGGTACTGCTACATTTCCTCCTTTTTTTGTCATGTAGCACAGAGTCTCTGAAACCGAAGAGCATTTTTACATTGCTCAGTATGCAGGCCAGTCATGCTGTGACAAATATTCCTACATTTGCTCCATATTTTGTCTAGTAGCACAGAGTCTCTGAACTTGGAATACAATTTTACACTCCTGATTAAACACTCCAGTAGAGCAATGATGGGTATTGCTACATTGTCTCCTCATTTTGTCATGTGGCACAGAGTCTCTAAACCTGGAATGTAATTTTTCACTACTCAGTAAACATGCCAGTCATGCTATGACTGTCATTGCTACCTTTTCTTCATATTTTGTCATTTAGCACAGAGTCTCTGAACCCGTAATACAATTTTACACTACTCGGTAAACATACCAGTTATGCTATGACAGGTATTGCTACATTTTCTCCATATTTTCTCATTTAGCACAGAATCTCTGAAGCTGGAATACAATTTAGCACTGCTCAGTAAATATGTTTGTCATCCTATGGCAGGCGTCGATACTTTTCGTCAATGCTTGGTCATTTAGCACAGAATCTCTGAACCTGGAATACAATTTAGCACTACTCAGTAAATATGTTTGTCATCCTATGACAGGCGTTGGTACTTTTCTTCAATATTTGGTCATTTAGCCCAGAATCTCTGAACCTGGAATACAATTTTGCACTACTCGGTAAATATGTTTGTCATCCTATGGCAGGTGTTGGTACTTTTCTTCAATATTTGGTCATTTAGCACATAATCTCGGAACCTGGAATACAATTTGGCACTACTCGGTAAATATGTTTGTCATTCTACGGCAGGTGTTTGTACTTTTCTTCAATATTTTGTCATTTAGCACGAATCTCTGAACCTGGAATATAATTTAGCACTACTCAGTAAATATGTTTGTAATCCTATGGCAGGTGTCGGTACTTTTCTTCAATATTTGGTCATCTAGAACAGAATCTCTGGACTTGGAATACAATTTAGCACTACTCAGTAAACATGCCAGTCTTGCTATGGCAGTCATTGCTACCTTTTCTTCATATTTTGTCATTTAGCACAGAGTCTCTGACCCTGTAATAGAATTTTCCACTGTTCAGTAAACATGCCAGTCATGCTATGAGAGGCATTGCTACATTTGTTCATATTTTTGTCATGTAGCACCGAGTCTCTGAAACTGGAATGCAATTTTACATTACTCAGTATGCAGGTCAGACATGCTATGACATGTATTGCTACATTTTTCCCATATTTTGTCTTGTAGCACAGTGTCTCTGAACTTGGAATACAATGTTTCACTACTCATTAAACATTCCAGTAGAGCATGGTGGGTACTGCTACATTTCCTCCTTCTTTTGTCATGTAGCACAGAGTCTCTGAAACTGGAGAGGCAATTTTACATTGCTCAGTATGCAGGCCAGTCATGCTGTGACAAATATTCCTACATTTGCTCCATATTTTGTCTAGTAGCACAGAGTCTCTGAACTTGGAATACAATTTTACACTCCTGATTAAACATTCCAGTAGAGCAATGATGGTTATTGCTACATTTTCTCCTTATTTTGTCATGTAGCACAGAGTCTCTAAACCTGGAATGCAATTTTTCACTACTCGGTAAGCATGCCAGTCATGCTATGACTGTCATTGCTACCTTTTCCTCATATTTTGTCATTTAGCACAGAGTCTTTGAACCCATAATACAATTTTACACTACTCGCGAAGACATACCAGTTATGCTATGACAGGTATTGCTACATTTTCTCCATATTTTCTCATTTAGCACAGAATCTCTGAACATGGAATACAATTTAGCACTACTCAGTAAATATGTTTGTCATCCTTTGGCAGGTGTTGGTACTTTTCTCCAATGTTTGGTCATTTAGCATAGAATCTCTGAACCTGGAATACAATTTAGCACTACTCAGTAAATATGTTTGTCATCCTATGGCAGGTGTTGGTACTTTTCTTCAATATTTCGTCATTTAGCACATAATCTCTGAACCTGGAATACAATTTAGCAGTACTCAGTAAATATGTTTGTAATCCTATGGCAGGTGTCGGTACTTTTCTTCAATATTTGATCATTTACCACAGAATCTCTGAACCTGGAATACAATTTAGCACTACTCAGTAAATATGTTTGTCATTCTATGGCAGGTGTTTGTTTTCTCCAATATTTGGTCATTTAGCACAGAATCTCTGAACCTGGAATACAATTTAGCACTACTCAGTAAATATGTTTGTCATCCTATGGCAGGTGTTTGTACTTTTCTTCAATATTTGGTCATTTAGCACAGAATATCTGAACCTGGAATACAATTTAGCACTACTCAGTAAATATGTTTGTCATCCTATGGCAGGTGTTGGTACTTTTCTTCAATATTTGGCCATTTAGCACAGAATATCTGAACCTGGAATACAATTTAGCAGTATTCAGTAAATATGATTGCCATCCTATTGCAGGTGTTTGTACTTTTCTTCAATACTTGGTCATTTAGCACAGAATCTCTGAACCTGGAATACAATTTAGTACTACTCAGTAAATATGTTTGTCTTCCTATGACAGGTGTTGGTACTTTTCTTCATTATTTGGTCAATTAGCACAGAATCTCTGAATCTGGAATGCATTTAGCACTAAAATATGTTTGTAATCCTATGGCAGGTGGTAATACATTTTCTAAACATTTGGTCATCTAGCACAGAATCTCTGAACCTGGAATACAATTTAGCACTACTCAGTAAACATGCCATTCATGCTATGGCCGTCATTGCTACCTTTTCTTCATATTTTGTCATTTAGCACAGAGTCTCTGATCCCGTAATACAATTTTACACTACTTAACAAACATGTCAGGCATGCTATGACAGGCATTGCCACATTTTGTCCATATTTCATCCTGTAGTACAGTCTCTGAACCTGGAATATAATTTTACATTACTCAGTATGCAGGTCAGACATGCTATGACAGGTATTACTACATTTTCCCCATATTTCGAAAATGTAGCAATATGAGTCTCTGAACCTGGAATACATTTTTGCATTGCTCAGTATGCAGGCCAGTCATGTTATGACAGGTATTCCTACATTTTCTCCATATTTTGTCTTGTAGCACAGAGTCTCTGAACCTGGAGTGCAATTTTTTACCACTCAGTAAGCATGACAATCATGCTATGACAGTCATTGCTACTATTTCTTCATATTTTGTCTTTTAGCACAGAGTCTCTGAAACCGAAGAGCATTTTTACATTGCTCAGTATGCAGGCCAGTCATGCTGTGACAAATATTCCTACATTTGCTCCATATTTTGTCTAGTAGCACAGAGTCTCTGAACTTGGAATACAATTTTACACTCCTGATTAAACACTCCAGTAGAGCAATGATGGGTATTGCTACATTGTCTCCTCATTTTGTCATGTGGCACAGAGTCTCTAAACCTGGAATGTAATTTTTCACTACTCAGTAAACATGCCAGTCATGCTATGACTGTCATTGCTACCTTTTCTTCATATTTTGTCATTTAGCACAGAGTCTCTGAACCCGTAATACAATTTTACACTACTCGGTAAACATACCAGTTATGCTATGACAGGTATTGCTACATTTTCTCCATATTTTTCTCATTTAGCACAGAATCTCTGAAGCTGGAATACAATTTAGCACTGCTCAGTAAATATGTTTGTCATCCTATGGCAGGCGTCGATACTTTTCGTCAATGCTTGGTCATTTAGCACAGAATCTCTGAACCTGGAATACAATTTAGCACTACTCAGTAAATATGTTTGTCATCCTATGACAGGCGTTGGTACTTTTCTTCAATATTTGGTCATTTAGCCCAGAATCTCTGAACCTGGAATACAATTTTGCACTACTCGGTAAATATGTTTGTCATCCTATGGCAGGTGTTGGTACTTTTCTTCAATATTTGGTCATTTAGCACATAATCTCGGAACCTGGAATACAATTTGGCACTACTCGGTAAATATGTTTGTCATTCTACGGCAGGTGTTTGTACTTTTCTTCAATATTTTGTCATTTAGCACGAATCTCTGAACCTGGAATATAATTTAGCACTACTCAGTAAATATGTTTGTAATCCTATGGCAGGTGTCGGTACTTTTCTTCAATATTTGGTCATCTAGAACAGAATCTCTGGACTTGGAATACAATTTAGCACTACTCAGTAAACATGCCAGTCTTGCTATGGCAGTCATTGCTACCTTTTCTTCATATTTTGTCATTTAGCACAGAGTCTCTGACCCTGTAATAGAATTTTCCACTGTTCAGTAAACATGCCAGTCATGCTATGAGAGGCATTGCTACATTTGTTCATATTTTGTCATGTAGCACCGAGTCTCTGAAACTGGAATGCAATTTTACATTACTCAGTATGCAGGTCAGACATGCTATGACATGTATTGCTACATTTTTCCCATATTTTGTCTTGTAGCACAGTGTCTCTGAACTTGGAATACAATGTTTCACTACTCATTAAACATTCCAGTAGAGCATGGTGGGTACTGCTACATTTCCTCCTTCTTTTGTCATGTAGCACAGAGTCTCTGAAACTGGAGAGCAATTTTACATTGCTCAGTATGCAGGCCAGTCATGCTGTGACAAATATTCCTACATTTGCTCCATATTTTGTCTAGTAGCACAGAGTCTCTGAACTTGGAATACAATTTTACACTCCTGATTAAACATTCCAGTAGAGCAATGATGGTTATTGCTACATTTTCTCCTTATTTTGTCATGTAGCACAGAGTCTCTAAACCTGGAATGCAATTTTTCACTACTCGGTAAGCATGCCAGTCATGCTATGACTGTCATTGCTACCTTTTCCTCATATTTTGTCATTTAGCACAGAGTCTTTGAACCCATAATACAATTTTACACTACTCGGAAGACATACCAGTTATGCTATGACAGGTATTGCTACATTTTCTCCATATTTTCTCATTTAGCACAGAATCTCTGAACATGGAATACAATTTAGCACTACTCAGTAAATATGTTTGTCATCCTTTGGCAGGTGTTGGTACTTTTCTCCAATGTTTGGTCATTTGGCATAGAATCTCTGAACCTGGAATACAATTTAGCACTACTCAGTAAATATGTTTGTCATCCTATGGCAGGTGTTGGTACTTTTCTTCAATATTTCGTCATTTAGCACATAATCTCTGAACCTGGAATACAATTTAGCAGTACTCAGTAAATATGTTTGTAATCCTATGGCAGGTGTCGGTACTTTTCTTCAATATTTGATCATTTACCACAGAATCTCTGAACCTGGAATACAATTTAGCACTACTCAGTAAATATGTTTGTCATTCTATGGCAGGTGTTTGTTTTCTCCAATATTTGGTCATTTAGCACAGAATCTCTGAACCTGGAATACAATTTAGCACTACTCAGTAAATATGTTTGTCATCCTATGGCAGGTGTTTGTACTTTTCTTCAATATTTGGTCATTTAGCACAGAATATCTGAACCTGGAATACAATTTAGCACTACTCAGTAAATATGTTTGTCATCCTATGGCAGGTGTTGGTACTTTTCTTCAATATTTGGCCATTTAGCACAGAATATCTGAACCTGGAATACAATTTAGCAGTATTCAGTAAATATGATTGCCATCCTATTGCAGGTGTTTGTACTTTTCTTCAATACTTGGTCATTTAGCACAGAATCTCTGAACCTGGAATACAATTTAGTACTACTCAGTAAATATGTTTGTCATCCTATGACAGGTGTTGGTACTTTTCTTCATTATTTGGTCAATTAGCACAGAATCTCTGAATCTGGAATGCCATTTAGCACTAAAATATGTTTGTAATCCTATGGCAGGTGGTAATACATTTTCTAAACATTTGGTCATCTAGCACAGAATCTCTGAACCTGGAATACAATTTAGCACTACTCAGTAAACATGCCATTCATGCTATGGCCGTCATTGCTACCTTTTCTTCATATTTTGTCATTTAGCACAGAGTCTCTGATCCCGTAATACAATTTTACACTACTTAACAAACATGTCAGGCATGCTATGACAGGCATTGCCACATTTTGTCCATATTTCATCCTGTAGTACAGTCTCTGAACCTGGAATATAATTTTACATTACTCAGTATGCAGGTCAGACATGCTATGACAGGTATTACTACATTTTCCCCATATTTCGAAAATGTAGCAATATGAGTCTCTGAACCTGGAATACATTTTTGCATTGCTCAGTATGCAGGCCAGTCATGTTATGACAGGTATTCCTACATTTTCTCCATATTTTGTCTTGTAGCACAGAGTCTCTGAACCTGGAGTGCAATTTTTTACCACTCAGTAAGCATGACAATCATGCTATGACAGTCATTGCTACTATTTCTTCATATTTTGTCTTTTAGCACAGAGTCTCTGAACCTTTAATACAATATTACACTCACTACTCAGTAAACATACCAGTGATGCTAGGACAGGTATAGCTACATTTTCTGTATATTTTCTCATTTAGCACAGAATCTCTAAACCTGGAATACAATTTAGCACTACTCAGTAAATATGTTTGTCATCCTATGGCAGGTATTGTGACATTTTCTCCATATTTTCTCATTTGGCACAGAATCTCTGAACCTGGAATACAATTTAGCACTATTCAGTAAATATGTTTGCCATCCTATGGCAGGTGTTGGTTCTTTTTCTCAATAATGGGTCATTTAGTACTGAATCTCTGAACCTGGAATACAATTTAGCACTACTCAGTAAACATGTCAGTCATGCTATGACAGGTATTGCTACATTTTGTCCATATATCGAAGTGTAGCACAGGGTCTCTGAACCTGGAATACAATTTTTCATTACTCAGTGTGCAGGTCAGTCATGCTATGACAGGTATTGCTACATTTCGTCATGTAGCAGAGTCTCTGAACCTGGAATGCAATTTTTCACTACTCAGTAAACATGCCAGTCATGCTCTGGCAGTCATTGCTACCTTTTCTTCATATTTTGTCATTTAGCACAGAGTCTCTGAACCCGAAATACAATTTTACACTACTCAGTAAACATGCCAGTCATTCTATGACAGTTATTGATACATTTTTTCCATATTTCCTCATTTAGTACAGAATCGCTGAACCTGGAATACAATTTTGTATTGCTCAGTATGCAGGCCAGTCATGCTGTGACAGGTATTCCCACATTTTCTCCATATTATCTCTTGTAGCACAGGGTCTCTGAACCTGGAATACAATTTTTCATTACTCAGTGTGCAGGTCAGTCATGCTATGACAGGTATTGCTACATTTCGTCCTGTAGCAGAGTCTCTGAACCTGGAATGCAATTTTTCACCACTCAGTAAACATGACAGTCATGCTATGAGAGTTGCAATCGTTTCTTCGTATTTTGTCATTTAGCACAGAGTCTCTGAACCTGTAATACAATTTTACACTACTCAGTAAACATACCAGTCATGCTATGACAGGTATTGCTACATTTTCTCCATATTTTCTCATTTAGCACAGAATCTCTGAACCTGGAATACATTTTAGCACTACTCAGTAAATATGTTTGTCATCCTATGGCAGGTATTGCTACATTTTCTCCATATTTTCTCATTTGGCACAGAATATATAAACCTGGTATACAATTTAGCACTACTCAGTAAATATGTTTGTCATCCTGTGGCAGGTGTTGGTACTTTTTCTCAATAATTGGTCATTTAACACAGCATATCTGAACCTGGAATACAATTTAGCACTACTCAGTAAACATGCCAGTCATGCTAAGGCAGTCATTGCTACCTTTTCTTCATCTTTTGTCATTTAGCACAGAATCTCTGAACCTGTAATACAATTTTACACTACTCAGTAAACAATCCAGTCATGCTGTGATAGGTACTGCTACATTTTGTCAGTATTTCGAAGTGTAGCACAGGGTCTCTGAACCTGGAATACAATTTTTCATTACTCAATGTGCAGGTCAGTCATGCTATGACAGGTATTGCTACATTTTCCCCCATGTTTTGTCATGTAGCACAGCGTCTCTGAACCCAGAATACAATTTTACACTACTCAGTAAACATGCCAGTCATGCTATGACAGTTATTGGTACATTTTCTCCATATTTTCTCATTTAGTACAGAGTCTCTGAATCCGTAATACAATTTTACACTACTCATTAAACATTCCAGTAGAGCAATGATGGGCATTGCTACATTTTCCCCATATTTCGTCATGCAGCACAGAGTCTCTGAACCTGGAATGCAATTTTTCACTACTCAGTAAACATGCCAGTCATGCTATGGCATTGCTACCTTTTCTTCATATTTTGTCATTTAGCACAGAGTCTCTGAATCCATAATACAATTTTATACTACTCTGTAAGTGTGCCTGTCATGCTATGACAGGTATTGCTACATTTTCTCCATATTTCCTCATTTAGCACAGAATCCCTGGACCTGGAATACAATTTTACACTACTCAGTGAACATGCCAGTCATGCTATATCTGTTATTGCTACAGTTTTTCTGTATTTTCATATTTAGCACAGAGTCTCCGAACCTGGAATACAATTTTACACTACTAAGTAAACATGCCAGTCATGCTATGACAGTTATTGCTACATTTTCTCCATATTTTCTCATTTAGCACAGAATCTCTGAACCTGGACTAGAATTTAGCACTGCCAAATAAATATGTTTGTCATTCTATGGCAGGTGTTGGTACTTTTTCTCAAGATTTGGTCATTTAGCACCGAATATCTGAACCTGGAATACAATTTTACATTGCAAGTCAGTCATCCTATGACAGGTATTCCAACATTTTCTCCATATTTTGTCCTGTAGCACAGGGTCTCTGAACCTGGAATACAATTTTTCATTACTCAGTGTGCAGGTCAGTCATGCTATGACAGGTATTGCTACATTTCGTCATGTAGCAGAGTCTCTGAACCTGGAATGCAATTTTTCACTACTCAGTAAACATGCCAGTCATGCTATGACAGTTATTGCTACCTTTTCTTCATATGTTGTCATTTAGCACAGAGTCTCTGAACCCGTAATACAATTTTACACTGCTCAGTAAACATGTCAGTCATGCTATGACAAGTATTGCTACTTTTGGTCCATATTTTGTCATTTAGCACAGAGTCTCTGAATCCGTAATACAATTTTACACTAATCAGTAAACATGTCAGTTATGCTTTGAGAGGCATTGCTACATTTTATTCATATTTTGTCATGTAGCACCGAGTCTCTGAAACTGGAATGCAATTTTACATTGTTCAGTATGCAGACCAGTCATGCTATGACTGGTATTCCTACATTTTCTCCACATTTTGTCTTGTAGCACGGAGTCTCTGAACTTGGAATACAATTTTGCACTTCACAGTAAACATCCCAGTAGAGTAATCATGGATATTGCTACATTTTCTCCTTATTTTGTCATGTAGCACTGAGTCTCTGAACCTGGAGTGCAATTTTACATTGCTGAGTATGCAGGCCAGTCATGCAGTGTAAAATTGTATTATGGATTCAGAGACTCTGTGCTAAATGACAAAATTCCTACATTTTCTCCATATTTTGTCTTGTAGCGCAGAGCCTCTGATCTTGGAATACAAATTTACACTACTCATTAAACATTCCAGTAGAGCAATGATGGGTTTTGCTACATTTTCTCCATATTGTGTCTTGTAGCACTGAGTCTCTGAATCCGTAATACAATTTTTCACTACTCAGTAAACATGACAGTCATGCTATGACAGTCATTGCTACCTTTTCTTCTTATTTTGTCATTTAGCACAGAGTCTCTGAACCCAGAATACAATTTTACACTACTCAGTAAACACACCAGTCATGCTATGACAGTTATTGCTACTTTTTCTCCATATTTTCTCATTTAGCACAGAATCTCTGAACCTGGAATACAATTTAGCACTACCCAGTAAATATGTTTGTCATCTTATGGCAGGTGTTGGTACTTTTTCTCAATATTTGGTCATTTAGCAAAGAATCTCTGAGGGTGGAATACAATTTTACATCACTCAGTATGCAAGCCAGTCATGCTATGACAGGTATGGCTACATTTTCTTCATATTTTGTCATTTAGCACAGAGTCTCTGAAGCTGTAATACAATTTTATACTACTCAGTAAACATGTCAGTCATGCTATGACAGGTATTGCTATATTTTGACCATATTTTGTCATGTAGCACAGTCTCTGAACCTGGAATACAATTTACATTACTCAGTATGCTGGTCAGTCATGCTATGACAGGTATTGCTACATTCTCCCCATATTTCGCCATGTAGCACAGAGTCTCGGAACCCGTAATACAATTTTACACTGTTCAGCCAACATGTCAGTCATGCTATGACAGGTATTGCTACATTTTGTCATTATTGTGTAATGCAGCACAGAGTCTCTGAACCAGGAATACAATTTTACACTGCTCAGTAAACATGCCAGTCATGCTATGAAAGTTATTGCAACCGTTTCTTCATATTTTGTCATTTAGCAGAGTCTCTGAACCTGTAATACAATTTAACACTACTCAGTAAACATGCCAGTCATGTTATGTCAGGTATTGCTAGATTTTCTTCATATTTTGTCATGTTGCACAGAGTGTCTTAACCTGGAATACATTTTGATAAAAGTAAGTGTATCTGTCATTCTATGATGGATGGACATTACCAGTTTGTCCTTATTTTCTGATTTAGCACAGAATATCTGAATCTGGAATATCTTTTTACAATACCAAGTAACTTGAGTAAGTGCATGTCTCATGCTATGACATGCATTGCTATATTTTGTTCTATTTCCTCATTTTGCACAGAATCCATGAACTTGGAATACAATTTTACAATAGTAAATATGTGTATCTGTTATGCCTTTGTCTATTGTCAAGCTGTAACATTTTCTTCTGCATCTCTGTTTTTTTTCATTTACAAAAAATTTTCCTCTCAATTAAAAACTTGATTTTTGAGGACATAATAAGTGCTCGCCCAGAACAGAGAAATGTAAAAAATTGCAATTGTTTGTGTCATAAATTACAGTAGGGGAAAATGAAAAAAAATGTTTATTCGGCATATTTTAAAATTGTTTAAATATCCTTTTCTCCAGAACCACCAATCATATTCTTTTAATATTTGGTATACAACATTCCTAGGAAGATCAGATTCAAGTTTGTCAAAATCAAGGACTCAATTTATATTTGGGCTCCACACAGTAGCCCAAATTTTAACTTTGTCCAATATAAGGAATATTCTTCAAACACTTTTTTCTCCAGACCAAGCAGTCAGAATCTTTATATTTGGTATACAACATCTTCAGAGGAGCCAAATTCAAATTTGTTGAAATCAAATCTCTCAGTTAATATTTGGGCTCCCTATGGGTGATTTTTATTTTAACTTACTCCATTATTATGAATAGTCTTTAAAATCTTTCTTCCACCATTTTCAATCTTTTGCATATTTTAAAAACTAAAATAAAATCTTTTTTCTCCAGAACCATCAACCGAACAGAACGTTTGGATATTTGGTATACAACATCCTTAGGTGGATCAGATTCAAATGTGCTAAAATGAAGCCTCTTTGTATGTATTTGGGCTTAGTGCAATGTGAGGAATATTCTTTAATAATCTTATTCTCTTGAACCACCACTCGGTATCTAGTTTAAACAATATTTTATACAATAAGTGTTAGATAGAGACATCAGTGTATTATCAACTCAAAAATAAATAAACATTAAGACAATATAACGCAATAACCAGTTAGATGAAACAAGGTAAATGAGGGATTTGATGAAAAGCTTGTAGCTTATGTTGGTCAGCACAGAGACACTAAGTGAGCAACAGATATTTTTAATAAACGCATGTATGTAATAGTGTTTCATGTTTTGTCTCATTTCTTGGTCATGTTTTCATCCGGCACAGAGTGTTGAAACAGAAATGAAAATTGAAGCTCATCTTACATTTACACACATTTTTCTTTACTATGATTCCCCCCCCCCCCCCCTCCTCATTCAGTATAGGGTTTATGGGAGAAGCATATGAGTAGAAAAAGAGGCACGGATAAATCCATTTCTTATTGCACATGCCATCAACACAGCAAGTGATGTTATGATTGTCAAGAGTAGTACTGTCTTGTTGGTTTTTCTGGTACCCAAAATAAGGGTAACATCATGTTTCCTTTGTCCGGCTGATAAAAGTAAGTTCAGCTTTCATGATGTTCATTTATAAATCTAGAACAATTTGTTCACCCCTTTTTTTCATTCTTCAAAAAAAATGGAGTTGAATATTAGAAAACAAAATTACTTGCTGCTCTTTCTTTGAATTATCTTTTTCCATTTATCATGGGACTCTTCTGACATGTAAATGAATGCTACTCTCATTTTGCTTCTGGTCTAAGGGCATCATGTTTACTTGTTTGTTTATTGACATTTAATGACACTTTCAACAGCAAGGCCCACATTGGGTTGGAAAGTAAAACAGTGAAGGAAGCCAAGAGTACAACCAGAGAACCACAGAGTAGTGGTCAGAGTCTAATTTAGGAACTTCGCACAGAGAAAACCAATAGTGACTAAAGTTGCAATGTACCCGCAGCCCCCCCCCCCCCCCCCCTCTCAAAAAAAAAAAAAAAATACACTAAATGGAATTGATATCAAAGGTTGATGATCATAGCCAAAACAGTTTCTGAATTATGGCTTAGAATGACATGCAGCCTTCAATGTATGTACAACTTTGACTTGAACATTTGAGGGAAAGTTAATTTTTTCTACACACCCGTTGACTGTTCGTAACATTTGTAGGAAGTTTGATAATAGTACTTTGATTTTTTTTCTGAGTTATGGTTGAGACCCGATCAAGCATGATCTTGACCTTTGAGTAACTGACCAAGCTGTGGTTTGTCACACATCCTCCCATTGTCTATTAGGATTGAGTAAAGTATGATGATTGTAGCCCAATAGTTATTGAGTTATGCCCAAGACATGGAGGTGTGGTGGCTCAGTTGGTAGCGGTGCAGGCTGCAAGCCGAAAGGTCCACGGTTTGAATTCCACCTGCGGCAACCGCGTTGTGTCCTTGGGCAAGACACTTCACCCCCATTTCCCACATGGGGGCATGGTGATGTTGTGTACTAAGGTGTACTGCACATCGATGGTGCACCTGTCTTCAACCAATGCTAACCCTGCTTGTGTGGACTTCGTATGTTGGGGAGCTGACAGTTGCTCGCCGTTGCTCGGTGGTTCTCTCCGGGTACTCCGGCTTCCTCCACCCATAAAACTGTCGAGATCATGATTAGCCATTGTGCTGAAATATGTGACCTTAAACACCAATAAATAAATAAATATACCCAAGACATATTTATTTAGTTATTGGTGATTGAGGTAACGTATTTCTGCACAATGGCTAATCATGACATAAAGTCAAATTTAGTTAATTGCTTTTACCCATGTTGCCCATTTCAGAGGACTTCCACCACTTTACCTGTAGAAATGAGCTTATTTAGTACAGTAAACAGGCACTTCATCAGTTTGTGGGATTCCCACAGGGGATGCTTGACAACATGATTTGTGATCTTGAACATCAGAGAGTCAGGCATCACCTTCACTCTGAAGATGTGCAAGCTGAAATATGTGACATACTGTCTGTCTTCAACATTTTTATTAAGTTCTGTTTACTACAATTCGACTTGTTCCTACATATGAATAATGACCAATTTTAAATGTGAACATGTAATGCAATGCAATGCAGTGTGACCTTGACCATCAAGTTACACACTGTCTATTGTGTACACATATGTTAATTATCCTTTACGATTCTGTTACGTTTCATGACACCAGCCGCAATATTATTCAAATTATTGACTCAAGACACACAACCACACACACACACACACACACAAATTTGCCCCCAACCTTCCTACACAGGACAGGTGGGTGAAGTTTCTTTTCATAAATTGATTTCAAATCATTTGAAAATTTCAGAGCAATAAAAGAGAAATCTCCCATAGGTGGAGGAGCATTAGATGTTACCCCTGTTGATTTGTCTGTCAGTCTGACTAACCAAAGAGCTTTTGGGGTTTTGTTTGATACCTAATCATACCTTGAGAATGGAATAAAAAAAAAATTTCAAACTTTTACATATCACATAGATTGACAAAATACTGAGCATTTTCTAATTTGACCATATTTACATTCTCTGTTCTTGAGTCAGTCCCCTCGAGTTACTGGAATATAACATTTCACATGTTTTATGGAATGACAAAATACTGATCAAGTTCTCATTTGGTCTTTTTGCATTCACTGTTTTTGTGTTATTCCCCTTGAGTTGGTGAAAAATAATAATAAAATTTTTTTTATACACTTTACAAATTTGTTTCAACGACAAAATACAACTCAAAATTGCATTTGATCACATTCACATTTTTATATTAGAGTTATTCTCCTTGACTTTGTGAAAAAGAGTATAATATAAGGTTTTTGAATGGTAACTGAAGTTTGACTTCATATACCGATTTTGTTTTTTTCATTTTGGCTTCATAAAGATTATGGTGAAGTGTAGATAGTGGTAGTGTCCAATGGACAGTTTTGGTTGGCTATTCTGACTGGGAAATAAACTAGAAAAAACAAAAGCATAATGAAATGTATTTTATTAACAAGTTCATCCTTATTGGCCGTACCAAACACAAAAGTTATAGCACATATTTCAATATTCAAAATAGAATTTGTTAATGACAAATTATTACATTTTAGTGCAATTAATTGTCTTGAGACGCCAATGTACATATTATACTTTCCTCAAACTTAATACAAAAGGAAATTACATTAATACAAACACTTTTCAGAAACAGAAAAATACATTTCCATAAAATACAGAGAAATAAAGTTTAAAGAGATAAAATGACTGAGGACCTGATTAGTAAGAACTTGATTTGAATCAACTTGAATCTGACATCACTAAGGATTTCATAAACTAAATATCAACAAATTCTGACTGGTGGATCCGAATAATAAGGTTTTTCAAGAATATTTCCCATATTCAACCAAGTTAAAATTTAGGATCCCATTGAGAGACCAGATATAAACCCAGGGACTTGATTTGAATAAATTTATATATGCCCCCCCCCCCCCCCCCCCCCTCCCCATCCAAGGATAAATAGAAATACAACAAATATCAGAAAATTTTGACAGTTTTGACCGCTGGATCTGCACACGATTTTCTTAAGAATTTTCCTCATATTGCACTAAGTTAAAATTTGTGCTCTGATAAGATGCCCAAATATGAATCTATTGACTCAATTGGAACAAACATGCATAAGATCCCCATGAAGATGGTGTATCAAAAGATTTTAACTGTTGGATCAGAAGATTTTCGAACAATATTCCTCAAATTGCCCCAATTTACAATTCGGTCTCCAACAGGAAGCCCAAATATGGACGTAGGGAGTTGATTTGAACAAATATTCAACAAAACAGAATTTGACTAACCCCCTCCCTGCCCCTCCATCCTCCAATGGATGCTGTATAAAAAGATTTTGAACAAGGACAAAGACTTTTTTTACTGAATTTTCTTACAGTGCAAAAAATTGTTAAAATTCCAGCCTGCATAACAAGCCCAAATATACTTAATTTGAACAAACTTCAATCTGGCCTGAAAAAGGATGCTGTATACCAAATATCATGACATTCTGTGGGGTGAATCTGAAGAAGAAGATTTGTAAAGAATATTCCTCATATTGCCCTAACTCACAATTTGGGTTCCCATAGGGAGCCCCAATATGTAGCCACAGACTTGATTTGAACAAAC
The DNA here is from genome assembly GCA_031216915.1 of Pictodentalium vernedei. NCBI lineage: Eukaryota > Metazoa > Mollusca > Scaphopoda > Dentaliida > Dentaliidae > Pictodentalium > Pictodentalium vernedei. Next base: position 244,509,866 of record CM062291.1, read on the forward strand.
TTGAATCTAATCCCCATAGAATGCTGAATACTAAATATCAAAATATTTTGATGAGTGCTTGTCCTAAGGATTTTTAGCTTTAGAAAATATGCTGACTCCACAATTTATTTTGATTCTGCATAGAGTACCCCACTCAATACTGGTCCTAAGTATGCTTATTCTAAATAAACTGTTCTCTGTTCTGTGTGGTTCTGGAAATATTGGTGTAATTTTTATTTTGAGCTTCTAGGGTTCCCAGACTTGTGTGGTGAAAAAGTTTATGGCATGAATGACGTAGCCATGACCCAATAATGCAACAAACTAAACTTGATTTAAATCAGCCTTTTTGATCAGAAAGTAGGAATTTTGGGCACTAGCAAATAGAACAACCAGACATATTGCTCCTCAGACTACCTTTAACAATCTTTAGTGTACACCTCAAAAGAAAACTGAATATAACATATGAAGTTTTTACATCCATCCAATGTTAAGAAGATTTTATTTAAATTTGAGTCAATTTGCCCTCACACTAGCTTCATAGAGGGAAGCTCAGCATGTTTAACCAAACTGAAATGCCAATCCTAGACACCATTCACATGAAATTTTATTGGGATCGGTTAAACAGTATTTGGGGAGAAGGCTCAAATATCATCCTCACAAGAGACGTCAGGTGATGACTGATGCAAGGCGATGATGGCCAATGACAGATGAAGAGTGATCAGTATAGCTCAACCTGACTTTCAGTCATGTGAGCTAAAAACTAATTAACTGAATCCCAAACTGTTAGGCAATAAATTAGCTGTACAATGCACATTCCCAATACTTTAATCTGAAGTCAAATTTAATCACCTCCCCTTCCAGGAGCCTGTTCCCAAATGTTAGCTTGTGACAGGTATGAGCAGTTTACATATAAACAACACAGACAAACCATAAAAAAGTCAAATTAAATATTGGTACGATCATGTACATATTTCTTGAAAGGACAAAAGAAATCATGTGATTTTACAGTTGTTTCAAGTCTGGGCTACCAATAAAGACAACAAAGACTTGCCAAAAACAATTGCCAAAGCAATTTGAATGTAATTTGCAAGTTTACTCAAGAATTATATACTACTCAAAGTTTGCTAAGCACCACATATTTGACACATCATTGTGAAATTTCCTTGTGACATATTTCCGATGTTTTTGGTGGATATGATTGAGGAATGTATTGAGGTGGTCTCTTGACAGGCAGACTTTTTGTGACTTTCATGGAAAGCAAGTACCCCTTCATTTTCATGATGTTTTCGTGTACTGTCTACATGTAAATGACATGTGTAGGGTATTCAATCTTCATTTCAACACAAACCCTTGTGATTTAATGATTGAATATGGCAAATGCAAATGTAAGAAGACATTTGTCTGAAGCAGAAATGTGGCGGGCTGTAGGGATGGTAGAGCAAGGGGCTACCCATCGTCAGGTTGGTGAATACCTTGGTGTGCACCATACAGTGATCACCAGAGCCTGGGCATGATTTCAGCAGTATGGCACACCAGTAAGATGGCATGGTGGTGGCAGAGATAGGGCAACATCTGCAGCTGAAGACCTGTTTTTGATCAGTCAGGCCCATAGAAACCGCTTTGCCAAAGCAACCCAGCAACGCAGTGACCTTCAGAATGCACCTGGGGTAAATGTTTCGACGCAGACTATCCGGGAAAGGTTGCACAAAGGTGGTCTCCAATCGAGAAGGCCATGTATTTGAGAAGGCCAGACTATCTGGGCAAGGTTGCACAAAGGTGGTCTCCAATCGAGAAGGCCATGTATTCGCATTCCGCTGTCCCAGAACCACCGCCAGGCATGATATGAATGGGCCACGTTGGATGGACCAGAGAAGACTGGAAACTTATCTTTTTTTACAGATGAGTCAATGTACTGCCTTGACCACACAGATAGGCGTTCTAAATATGGAGAAAACGAGGAGAACGATTCCATGCACCGTACAGAGCTCTGTGTCTTTGAACGTGGTACATAGACTGCACAGTGGTATATTGAGGAGATCCTGGATGTCCATGTCAGATTGTATGCAGGTACAGTCGGTGATAGATTCATTCTGAGGGATGATAATTCCTGTCCTCATGTTGCCCATGCTGTCGGAGAGTACCGACAGAGGGAGGGGATTGAGCGTATGGACTTGCCACCAAGATTCCCCAACCTCAATCCAATCGAACATGTCTGGAATGAGTTGCAGCTTGCAATTTCAGCCCGTCCAGTCCAGCCAAGAAGTGTCCAGGAGCTTGGTGCCATGCTGGTCCAAGAATGGAACAACACTCCATAAAGGACCACCATGAACCTGATTGGGAGCATGAGAAGGCGTTGTCAAGCTGTAATTAACAGTAATGGGTCTCACACTCGATACTGAACCCATACCAGTTCGCTCCGTCAACTTTTTGGCAAATTGAATTTTTTTTTTACCAATAATATCCATTTTCCATGGTTATCATATTCAAAAGCTAAAAAATAATGTCAAACACAAATAAAATCTTAATTTCTGTATATAAATTGTTAATGATATAATTATATAAAACAAGAGGCCCCAGGGGACCTGAGGGCGCTCACTTGACATGGTAGCCTAAATATAAAACCCAGGGAATTGATTTCAACAAGTTGCATCTGCCCCTCCTTAGAAAAGCTAAAATATACCAAATATCCAAAGATTCAGACCAGTGGATCTAAAAAAAAAAAATTTTTTCATATTGAACTAAGTTAGAATTCGGGCTCCCATAGGAAGCCCAAATATGAACACTGGGACTTGGCTTGAACAAACTTGAATCTCGCCTCCAGTGGGATGCCGTTTCCAAATATCAAAAGATTCTGACTGGTGGATGTGAAGAAGATTTTTGAAGAATATTCCTCATATTGAAATAAGTTATAATTCAAGCTCCCACCGGGAGCCCAAAATATCAACCCAGGGACTTGGCTTGAATAAACTTGAATCTCTCTCTCCAAGGATGCTGCATGCCAAATGTCAAAACATTCCAACTGCTGAATCTGAAGAAGATTTTTAAAGAAAAATTCCTCATATTGAACTAAGTTATAATTCAGGCTCCCATAGGGAGCCCAAATATGAACCCAGGGATTTGGCTTCAACACACTTGAATCTCACCCCCTAAGGATGCTGCATACCGAATATCAAAATATTCCGACTGCTGGATCTGAAGAAGATTTTTAAAGAAAACTCCTCATTTTGAACAAAGTTACAATTCTTCAAGCTATCACAGTGAGCCCACATATGAACCTAGGGACATGGCTTGAACAAACTTGAATCTCACCCCCCCTAAGGATGCTGCATGCCAAATATCAAAACATTCCGACTGCTGAATCTGAAAAAGATTTTTAAAGAAAATTCCTCATATTGAATGAAGTTATAATTCTGGCTACAGGGAGCCCAAATATCAACCCAGGGACTTTGCTTGAACAAACTTGAATCACAACCCCCTAAGGATGCTGCACACCAAATATCAAAACATTCTGACTGCTGGATCTGAAGAAGATGATTTTTTAAGAAAATTCCTCATTTTGAACTAAGTTACAATTCGAGCTCCCACAGAGAGCCCAAATATAGAACTTTAGTGAGCACGCTCACATACCCCATGCGCCCCGATATTTCAGGCTCGGAAAACTGTAATTCTTAGGAAAATGACCCAGAAATCTGTTACTTGTATTTTTCAGAGTCCAGGGCCCATAATTTCCACAAAAATCAGCCGAGCAAAACGAAACGCAAACTTGATCTGTAAGTCATTGTGGTAGACTCACATACTAAAATGGCCGTAATTTTGATAATATCTGAAAGCGTGTAGAAAAAAAGTCTGGAAAACTGTAATTTTGATGAACTTTTCAAAGTCGAAGGGCCGTAATTTCGGTAAAAATCAGTGGAGCGGAACAAAATGCAAACTTGATCTGCAGGCCACCATGTTAGACAAACATACCAAAAATCAGCTCAATATCTGGAAGCATGTAGAGAAAAAGCCCGGAAAACTGTTATTTTGATGAACTTTTCAAAGTCTATGGGGCCGTAATTTTGGTAAAAATCAGTGGAGCAGAACAAAACCCAAACTTGTTCTGTTGGCCACCATGTTAGACTAACATACCAAAAATCAGCTCAATATCTGGAAGCGTGTAGAAAAAAAGTCCGGGAAACTGTAATTTTGATGCATTTTTCAAAGTCCAAGGGCTGTAATTGCGGTAAAAATCAGTGGAGCGGAACAAAACGCAAACTTGCTCTGTAGGCCACCATGTTAGACTAACATACCAAAAATCAGGTCAATATCTGGAAGTGTGTAGGAAAAATGTCCGCAAAACTGTAATTTTGATGAAGTTTTCAAAGTTCAAGGACCGTAATTTTGGTAAAAATCAGTGGAGCGGAACAAAATGCAAACTTCATCTGTAGGCCACCATGTCAGACTAACATACCAAAAATCGCGACATCGACGCCGTAGCTGCGATGGGTGGTGCAATCTCACAAAATTCTAAGTTCATCAAGGGCCATAACTCCAAGAAAAATATTTGGAACAACACATGCATTGAAAAGTGGCTAGACATCAATAAGATACACTTACATGCCAAATATAAAGTCATTCCATCAAGTATTTCAAAAGTTATTGAGTTTTGAAACTCGTTGGTCACAGACCGACCGACAGACCGACCGCTCCAAGAAAAATATTTGGAACAACACATGCATTGAACAGTGGCTAGACATCAATAAGATACACTTACATGCCAAATATAAAGTCATTCCATCAAGTATTTCAAAAGTTATTGAGTTTTGAAACTCGTTGATCACAGACAGACCGACCGACCGACCGACAGACCGACCGACGGGCCATAACTCCAAGAAAAATATTTGGAACAACACATGCATGAACAGTGGCTAGACATCAATAAGATACACTTCCATGCCAAATATAAAGTCATTCCATCAAGTATTTCAAAAGTTATTGAGTTTTGAAACTCGTTGGTCACAGACAGACTGACCGACAGACCGACCGACGGGCCATAACTCCAAGAAAAATATTTGGAACAACACATGCATTGAACAGTGGGTAGACATCAATAAGATACACTTACATGCCTAATATAAAGTCATTCCATCAATTCAATGCTTCACTTTCGGATCTGGTGTTTTCAATGTGAATTTGTTGGGAACGATGTTCTAGATAACTCTGAAACCATTTAAGAACAGTCCTATTTACCCCATTTTGATTCAGAATATCAATTAGAAAAGCATGATCTACTGTATCGAATACTGCCGAAAGATCCAAAAGTACGAGAACACCTTTTCCACCAGACAAGGCACAGATGATGTCATTGTGTACTCATAATAAGGCAGTTTCTGTGCTGTAATTGGATTTGTATGCTGATTGAAAGGGTTCTACTAGATCGTTAACAGATAGATGCCTATTTAGTTGACTGACAATGATCTTTTCAATGACTTTAGACACAAATGCCAGATTTGAGACAGGTCTGTAGTTCTTCAAGTTATTGGGGTCGAGTGATGGTTTTTTAATGAGTGGTGACACTAAGGCTAGTTTCATATCATCAGAAACATGTCCTTCAGAAAATGAAGCCTGAACAATGTTAGTGATGATAGGAACGAGCGATGTAGAAACAGACTTCAGGAGCGACGTGGGAATTGGATCAAGGTTGTTTGATTTGTTTGGTGATGAGAAAATGCACTTTGACACCTCAGCCTCTGATACTGGGGAAAATTCTGAAAAATGTGTTTTTATGATAAGATTTGTCGGTTCACACTTATTTCTGCACAATGGCTAATCATGACCTTAACATGGATATAAAGCCAAGTCCAGCCAATTGTTTATACCCATATTATCCATTTTAGAGGACTTCCACCAAAGGCAGTGGTTATGTGAAATTATTGTCTGCATATCATTTGCTTAGCATGTTGATACAATAATATGATTTTGCAACATGTTATGGTTTATAAATGCCCCTACGGGAATGACTATCAGCAGCCCAAGATTGTTGTTAATGGGCCCATTAAACACCCTCAACTATATCTTGGGATGCTAATAGTCATTAATAGTTAATTGACAGTACTACTAATCATATTTGTAGGGTTGTTAATAAACCATAAAGCCTGACAAAATCATGTTATTTCTATTAATTCCAGCAACTACATAACATGTTCAGAGAAACAATTACCCAATAGATCTAATGGGAGAACATCAAAAAAATTTTTATAAATTCAAATCCAACAATAAAATGACATGATGATTTAGTTCATGTTAATGGAAAGAAGCTCCTGGCATTGTATTTTTAACCAATTGGGCCAGTTGATAGGAAGTTTGAATGAAATTATTATAAGTGTTTAATGAGTTTGAAGAGTTACTTTTAGGAACTGTTGGGACATCAATATTAAACACATGTGCCATTTAATGTGTTCAAACCACCTACAGCTTCCATGATATGACTGGATTACTGGAACATCAGTGAAAAATGTAGTCTCTCAACTGCCACCCTCTCCCAATCAACACAGTAACTCATCCCAGGCCATAACATTTGATGATGTGAAAGATGTTATGCCACAAAGTAACAGCTTTCACTTCATCAAACATTACTGTGTTTGTTTACTTTTAATGAAAAGTACTAACACTGTATAAACTTTCCCCATCTCGGCTCTTGTTTTGATCAATAATGACAAAATGAATATGTTGCAAATATTCAGTTCGCTTCACCACTACAAATGTGCCCAGCATGAACATATTCAATTTTTGCAGACAACAAAGCATATTTTTAAAAAAGCGATCAGCTATTGCAAGGGGTCAGGAAATGGAAAAACCTTTGAAAATTTTGGTTTTTTGGGACCATTATTTATTTAAAGCAATTTCTTACCTCCATCACTCACCTTCCCCTCCCACATTGGAAGCGGTGGAGACACTTTCCTGTACGTGACCAACAAGTGTTCTGGTGACCCATTTGTATAGAGATCAATGGTTGAAACCCATGAATTCAAAGCAAATGAAAGTGTCAGTGACACTGCAGCTCAACTTATGTAAGACATGTACATGTATAGTATGTGACACAGAAATGACACATATCTAGGTAGTGACCTGATAACAAAGGTGCATATAAAGTATTGTAAAGGTCTGTACATAAATACTGATCGTAGCCTGTTACAAATGAAAAGGTAAAGTATTGTAAAGGTAGGCAACAGTTAGATGCTAAACTAGAAAAGAAATCTTCATGGGGTTATTATTACAATAGGGATATGGTGCACCATAAGCCAAATGTTAGCAATTGTTTTGGCCTGTTTGATTCAAACCCTTCTACGGTTGACTCATACTAATTAATAAAAATTTGTCCAGTCCTTCTTAAAATATAGGTATTTGAATTTTTTATCTTTAGCTCACTGGGTTCCCATGGGTGAGGAGGTTTTATTTTTCTCATTGTAAATAGAAAATCGGGTTGTGTTAATAATGTTTACCCTCCCCAAACAACAACAAATATTAACACAGGAACTTGGCTTCAAAACACTTTAATATACACATCCTAGGCATGCTGAATTCAAGTACAAAGGTACCCAAGAAGCTTCATAAAGATCGGTTCATAAATACGGCCTCTAGTTTGAGCTGTATAGAAATGGTGTACAAAAAACTGATTGTACTTAATTTTGGTACAAAATGGCCACTGGCAGCCATCCTGAATTTTGAACTGCACCCAGAAACACTCATTCTCGTCCCAAGGTGATAACAAAGGTGCCCAAGAAGTTTCGTGAAGATCGGTTCATAAATACAGCCCTAATCCCAAGCTGTACTGACATGTGTACTTATTGTGTGTAAGTAGCACTGAATAAATCAAAGTTCACCTAATTTGCCGAATTTCTGAACGAGAAAAAAACCCAGATTATATGTGATGTATTCCATGTTACTAAAAATTCAGACAAAAATTTATTCAAATCAAAACTTTCATACAGTAGTTCTGTAAAAAAAACTGATCACACAAACTTAGGTACAAAATGGCTGCTGGTGGCCATCTTGAATTTTGGACCACACCCAAAAACACTTGTTTCATGTCCCATGGTGATAACAAAAAGATACCCAAGAAGTTTCGTAAAGATCGATTCATAAATATGGCCTCTAGCCTGAGCCGTATTGAATTGTTGATGGACGGACTGATGTACAGATGGCCATGACATAACCTCAAATCTGATGTCAAATTTGAGCTAAAAATCAATATTTAGTGGGGAATAGAAGCCCAATGTATGCACCACGTCGTCTGGCAATAACGACAGACTAGCTTCATTACTGTCCGTCAACCCGACTCGAATACCTGGAATTCCTGCTAGAGTGGTAATAATACTAATTATTTTTCACATTTTTTGATAAAAGCACAAACAATTCCCTCTACCAGACTCACTCAGTACTTTAATATTAATCGATGAGTAATGTAAGTCTAGGAGTTATTTTTAAAACTGAACATAGATATAAAGAGGGGCAATTTCTACCTGCCAGATTCACTAGTTGAGTGACACATTGTTATAAAGTGCTTTTAAATCAATGAACATCAAACAATACTCAATAACATTATCTTAGATTGTTATATAACTACATCATGTAGTCAACTGCAAAGTAACTTATGGATCACGCAACTAATGTGACATTTTATCAAAAGTCCTTGTAAGGCTCCTTCCATTTAAATTATTCATATTCAAATACATTTAATATTTTGTGCATTCGTATTTCAACACACTTACAAAGTACTCCCCCATTTCCTGATTCTTATCAATAAACCTAATTTGCTACTTCCACATTTATGAATACAGCCCTGCAAATACTTGATATTTGAGAAAAACATACACATCAAATACAGTTAACAAAAGCAATTCAGAAAAATTATCCACTAGAACTTGACTGATCAGGGTGGCAGTACAGATGGCTCAATTCTGCCAAACATGATAAAAATGTTCAGCCTTTTGCCAAGGTGTCTTACTATGCTGTATACTCATATCACTGCATGTCCCTATATCACCTTCATGAAAAGTGTCATAACAATATGAAATTACTAGCGGGTGAATAGCCGGCGTTGCATGGGAGAAAATGGTTATATCAATATACCCTCAGATGTGATCGATAGAAGGTCAAGGTCACCAATTTCAAGGTCAAGGTTACCCCGCAACTTGATAAAGTCAAAATGATCGATCTGTCAATATACCCACACATAAGAAATTTTAGCCCGATCGGCCCAACCGTTTTCGAAATAAAAGGTCAAGTTCACCAATTTCAAGGTCAAGGTCAACCCGATAAAGTCAAAATGATCAATGGGCCAATATACCCACACATATGATATTTTAGTCCAATCGGCCCAGCTGTTTGCGAAATAAAAAATCAAGGTCACCAATTTCAAGGTCAAGGTCACCCCACACAGGCACCCCGATAAAGTCAAAATGATCGATGGGTCAATATACCTGCACATATGAAATTTTAGCCCACTCGGCCCAGCCATTTTCGAAATAAAAGATCAAGCTCATCAATTTCAAGGTCAAGGTCACCCTGCACGGCACCCATCCCATGTTACTCGCAGGGACGAATTACCCCCATGTACAAAATCTGAGATCGATAGGTCGAGAAATGGAGGAGTTCAACCGGAACAAAGACAGATAAAGAGAGATAGAGATACAGACATTCGCATTTGTATATTATATCAACATTTCCAGGCACATAGTTACAAGATCAATAATCTTAGCAACAAACTCTGACTTGCTAAATGGTGAGAGCAATTAAAGCCGAATCCAAGCATCATATCCATAAAAATTATGCTGTATTTTCCAAATTCACTCGTAACTGAAAATTTGTACTATGGTACTTGGTAACCAGTACGATGGAATCAAGTTTTAACAAACATATAGCATTAGATGGCAAAATCCTCTGCCCATGAAGAAAGAAGTGGATGTAAATGCTTATGAAACAAGAGGAACCTGGGGGCCTGAAGGCGCTCACCAAAATTTGGCCATTTTTTCTCCACCCCTCTGCTCAATATGAGCCGAAACCTAATTTGTATAAAAATCAAAATGCCCTATATAACCACTACTTACATGAAATTTAATTAAAATGTGGCCAGTGGTTTAGGAGAAAGAGGCTCAAACACCACCCTCTCGCAGGACGACGGGCGACAGACGAAGAGTGATGAGAAAAGCTCACCCTGACTTTCAGTCAGGTGAGCTAAAAAAAACAAGTTCTTCTTGGAATGCATGCCTGCAGCAAGTTTTGTAAAAGTCTTATAACATTTTTTCACATTATCACATTCACATTCATCATCAGACAAACACTAAGTTCCCAACAAAAAGGGGCATAAATCTCACGAAAGCCTTGGAAATTTCATGAGCAATGAACCTGACCAAGATTTCTTAAAATGTATGCCCTTATCAAGTTTTGAAAAAATCTAATTATATTCAAGTTATCACTCTAAAAAAGTCTTTATCAGACAATACTGAGTTCCAACAAAAAGGGTCATAAAGAAGGGTCATGGTATTGAGGAAAAAGGGCATTGCAAATATGTCTCAGAGGGCATGTAATCTGATGTAAACCCAGCCTACTCTGACTGCGAGGACCCAAAGCCTGACTTGCTCAAATATTTCAATCACGCCATCATGGCTGGCCTTCTTTGAGGGCATGCCTTGATGATGTAATTGATAGATTGGTGTTTCGGGAACACAGTTAAGCAAGAGGCCCCACAGGGCCTAAAAAGCACTCACTGAACAGAACATGATATAAACAGAGTCCATGAATGAATATACATTAAGCAATCCAGCTCCATAGGATACATTGTCAATCCTTGAGGCCCTCAGGAGTGACAAAAATATTCCAAGCATCATGCCTTTTCTTCAGTTGATCATAATGTAAAATGTGGAGCTCCCCTCTGAAGCCCCTGATAGAACCTATGTAGATTAATCTTCGTTACACACCTCTAGAGGGTACTGAATACAAAATTTCTAATTTTTCAGCTACATGGCCAATTCCAACTCCCATAGGGAGCCCAAATATTAACCTAGGCACTCGACTTGAACAAAGTTGAATCTGACCTCCTTAGAGATGTTGTATACTAAATATGAAAGCATTCTGACTTGTGAATCTGAAAAACAAAATTTTAAAAGAAATTTCCTCATATTGCACTAAGTTAAAATTTGGGCTACCATAGCGAGCCCAAATATTAACCTACAGACCCAATTTGAACAACCTGAATCTGACTCCCCTAGCGATGTTGTATACCAAATATGAAAGCATTCTGACTGGTGGATCTGAAGAACATTTTTAAAAGAATTTCCTTATATTTGACTACTGTAAGTTAAAATTCAGGCTACCACAGGGAGTCCAAATATTAATCCTGGGAACGAATTTGAGGAAACTTGAATCTGACTCCCCTAGAGATGTTGCAAACCAAATATGAAAGGATTCTGACATGTGAATCTGAAGAAGAAGATTCCCTCACACTGTGCTAAGTTAAATTTCAGATTCCCATATGGAGTCCAAATATTAACCCAGCCACTCAAATTGAACAAACTTTAATCTGACCCCATAGAGGTGTTGTATACCAAATATGAAAGCATTTCGACTGGTGGATCTGAAGAAGAAGATTTTTAAAAATTAGATCTGAAGAAGTGTTTTGAAGAAGTGCCATGGGAAGCCCAAATATTAACCTAGGGACTTGGTTTGAACAATCATGAATCTGACCCTCACAACAATGATGAATACCAAACATTAAAAGATTCTGACTGGTGGTTTTTCAGAAGATTTTTCAAGAATGTTCCCCATATTGCCCTAAGTTAAAAATTTGGGCTCCTGTATTGAGCCCAAATAAATAAGCAATGGGCTTCATTTTAACAAACTTGTATCTGAACCCCCTATGGATGCTGTATATGAAATATCAAAAGATTCTATTGGTTCTGCAGAAAAGATTTTAAACAAATTTTGCAAATATGCTGACTCAGCATTTTTTTGATGCTTTCTACAGAACACCCTAACATAACTGATGGCAATTTTTTTTACCATTCAATTCTACTGGTCCTAAGGATGCTTCGTACCACATAACAGTTCTCTGTTCTTTGTTCAGTATGGTTTGGTAAATATGGGCATTTGAAAATATTTCTATTTTTAGCTTCTGGGGTTTTTTCATGGGTATGCAAGATATTTTTTTGCATGAGTCAAGTACTTATAACCCAATAATACCGCATACCAAATTTGGTTCAAATCGGACCATCGGTTGAGAAATTAGAAATTTTGGGCAGCACCAAAAATCTTACCCTTCCCACTGCAATGCCAAATATTGCTTCACGAACTTTGTTTGAAAAAATTGATTCTACAACTCAAAAGGAAGCGCCATAACAAATATCAAGTCACTGTACCCACTGGTTCATGAGAAGAAGATTTTAAAAATATTTGGGAGAATTTTCTCCCCCCCCCCCCCCCCCCCCCCCCCCCCCCCCCCCCCCCCCCCCCCCCCCTATGGGGCTGGGCATGATGAGTCTAACAAAAATGCAATGCAACCTTTGGGACCAACACTCAGAAAAATTTTATGACTTGGCCCAGTGGTTTTGGAGGAGAAGACCAAAATATGGTGTTGATGGATGATGGAAAATGGATGCATCTTTAGATGAATGGAGTATACATGTATTGGTCATGTTGAAACAAGTTATTCAATCAATACATATCCAACCAATTTTCAAAATCTGTCATTGTGTGCACCCAACAGTCCAAACCGTGCACTATAGACCTCATCTACATGATCAACTCTGTGCACGACATAACTCTGAGCATGAAATCCATTCTCATAAAGGACATGATTACAAGTAAGAGAAAAGTAAAATCAAGACTGTAATGCAGATGAGATCCCAGCTGGAAAAACATTCACTTGCAATCTGTGATCAACCAGCAGCACACAAATGAGTTTTCTGTACTCTTAACAACTGTCTCTGCAAATAAAATAAAGATGAGTATTTATCTGTCAGTGATGAGAAAAATTAATGTTAACTACAAAATATTCAAACATTTTTCAACCTCTACCTGTAATAACATACCCAACACTGAATATGCATTGTTTAGATAATTTCTAATGTAGTGGAATGAAGTTTAATGAACGTGGGTGAAAACCATTGTCAAATTATCATCCGGAAACCAATTGTTTACGATTTATAATGTTCAAGGTCACTGTGACCTTGACTTTTGACCTAGCGAGTCCAAAATATATATGGGTCTTCCACTCATCTTGGTCAACCTACCTATGAAGTGTCATGAATGTGGGTCAAACTATTATCAAGTTACCATCCGGAAACAAATTGTTTATGATTTACTATGTTGAAGGTCACTGTAACCTTGACCTTTCACCTAGCGAGTCCAAAATAAAAGGGGTTCTTCCTCTCATTGATGCCAACCTACCTATGAAGTTTCATGGATGTGGGTCAAACCATTATCAAGTTATCATCTGGAAACCAATTGTTTGGATTTACTATGTTCAGGGTCACTGTGACCTTGACCTTTGACCTAGTGAGTCCAAAATAAATGGGGTTCTTCCTCTCACCTATTCCAGCCTACCTATGAAGTTTCATGAACATGGGTTGAATCATTTTAAAGTCATCGTCCAGAATCCAATTGTTTATGCCTGCCCGCCTTTCATCAAACTATAAGTTGAGTTTGACGTCGTCATAACTCGTCTAAAATTAATCTATATGTATAAAATGCTAAAATTATTTATATATTCTTGATCAGTAAATCATTCTGATTCATTTAAAGGATGTGAACTTCCCAACCATGACTTTGACATTAAGGAGACATGCTTAAGTTTTGGTTCATTTATTTAAGGTGAAGGGTTTTTTTATCATTTCAAAATGACTTGTTGTTTTGTTAACAACAGCTTCCTGTTTCTGTACCAGGGACCCCTCATACAGACTTAGAAGGAGGAGTCAGATGCATTAAAGTTTACATGTGTATCAGTGCAAAGGAACTCTTATTGAGTTAAAGTGACAAAATTGAGAGTTTGCACCAAAAGGGTTGACAAATGGCCATGGGTAAATACAAAAAATGAAAATATCAATTCCAGTTCCATCAAGGGCAATAACTGACAAAAGAACACTAATTGACATAAAACTGGAGCTACATTTCAATAAGATACACCTGCATAACAAATATGATGTATTCCATCAAATATTTTTAAAGTTGTTGATGTTAAAAACCTGTTGGTCAAAGGCCAACAGGCAGACATAGCCTTGTTACAATTAAAACAAAGTAGATTTTGTTACTGCTATATGAGTGAAGAAAATACCTGTACATATCGAATTACTAACATGGGGCAAAACTTGTTTCAATGAAGTATCGTCTATTAAAGTTTTCTTCAAAAACGAAAGTAAAACACATCTCTCTTCCCAGGATCCTGACATTAAGTTACAAAGTTGCTTTTCTGATGTTTTATGTTTACAATTGCATTTGTTATGTGTTGATTTTCATGTGCTAATGCATAACAGTTACAACAGCACTAATTGACACGAATGTCTGATGGGAGGACAAGACAACACAAGTGGGAGGACAAGACATCACAAGTGAAAACACGCGCTCCATGCTTATGCTCCCAGTTCCCAAAGACCGATGCTCTGTTTTATGGCTTAGGTACTCTTGCTTTTGTTCAGTGGATTGTGAGTCCACATTTGTGGCTTATGTATGCTGTAATAACTTGATTCAACTTAAATGAGTTCAGGGGAATTTCTTGAACCTGTAAATTAAGGGTCTTACAACCAGTCAACTTTTAAGAAAAAACGATTTCAATAAATTTTCTGTAAAGCTTCTTCATTGGTACTCAATCTTCAACTTGGTCAAATCTAGTCTTTTGGCTGTGAACTAAAATATGAATTCAATATAAAATGAACATATATTGGGAAAATACTGAGAAGATTATTCTGGGGAAATTTTGTGACTTCATGTCACTGAAATTACATATTTTTGCAAAAATTATCTCCATCTTCAAGCAGAGCTGAAACGGTTAATGGATTTTATTGAATGATTAATCATGTGGATTAACCTTGGTTAACCAATTAATCACTTGTCCAAATAGATATCTGAATATAATTGCCATACCGTTGATGATTTTATACAAAAATCTCCATTCAAACTTATTATGTTTTCAATTGTTGTCTCAAAAACATATCTTATGACCCCTCATTGGAATGAGCTTGCTGAGCTCATTCCAATGAGGTCGTCATAAGCTATGTTTTAGACAAAAATTGAAAATTTTGAGTAATTCATGAATTTATTTTGCAAGTACGGCAAAGGGTTAAGAATGGGCAAAGGGTTAAGAATGATCATTTCCAGCACCTGATATATTATGAAGGTCATGCAAGTGAACAAATATGTCAGCAAGTAACTTGCATGCTTTACTCTGTCTCATATAACTGATGTGGGTCAGAGTGACAATGTTTACCTGTTTTGGAGCAAGTTTGTTCCTTTGTTGATCCATATAATACAATAGTTCAAAAGTAACGATTAATCAATCAATTACTTTTTGGATCAATCAAGCTGTTGATCATTGATTAATTGATTAATCAGTTAACCATTTCAGCTCTATCTTCCAGACACATAAAAATGTCTTTTAAGCATTGATTGTTGTCTGCGCATCTGCTAGTTAGCAACTGAAGTGACATATAAGATGAGGTACATTTCTAATTTTCAGTTTTTTAAATGCTATCATACAGAATTTCTATAAGTATGAAACATAGAAAAAATGAAAAAATTTAAAGTAATTTATATATTTTTTATACTTGCCAATGACCCAGACTTAGCTGGTGCTAACTCTTAAATATTCAGGGCCAAACACAAATTTTGCCCCCCAATCCCCCAAATTTGCATCCAAATAAAAAAAACTGATGTCCTTTATGGTCCTTCATACTTTTGCCTACTGCGCATGCGCATGTCAAGGAAGTACTGAAATTGGCGCCAAAGCCTCATTCTTCCAACCAGTGCCTGCTAAATGTTATATAATCAGCGGGGAGGTATGAGTTCCCAACTCATGGGAGGGCCATCCCCGTCTGGGTCAGTGGTAAGTATAAAAAATATATAATTTTTTTCATATTTTTATACTGTGCCTAATGACACAGACTTAGCTGAATAGAAAAAAGGCTGGAGGCCTGGGATATAAAGGAAAATCCAATAGGCTCAATTATGCATAAAGAATTAAGGAGAAAAGGAGAGAAGGAGAGAAGGATTTACATATGTCTTTCTTGTTTATTCAAACTAAGAAAGACACATCAACAATCAATAATTGAGCCGACAAACATCTATGATCTCTAGATCTCTATTAACATCCAGTATAACCCATTATACTAATTCCTTAAAGGAAAGCCAATGAATAAAGATAGTCCAGAGAATGAGACTCTTTATACTCATTTAAAAGTGTCCGAGGAGTGTATATTAGTGCTTGTATGACATGTGACATATACAAATGCTTCACACGGAGCTACATTTTAAAAAATATTACATAAATGAGATAAACATTAGCTTTACGCTTTAAAACCATCCCAGCACCAACTCGGAATTACTGACTCAGGAGGAGATATTCCCTTGCTTTTCACGATAAATCCGGTGATATAAGGGAACACTATCCCCCCCCCCCCCCTCCCTCCCCTTGCTCTGGGTCAAACGAAGAGGGCAGCAGGACAGCGTCACTGCTGGGATAGAAAGCCTACATAACTATAGCTGTAATTGTTTAGTGGACGACATTCTGAGCAACAGATAACGGACCTAAACACCTAAGGTCGCTAGAAATAGACTCTATATTTCTAAGGTAAAATTTAGTAAAGGTAGAAGGCTGTGACCAGTAAGCAGCCTTCAAGAGATCTGTAATAGCAATACTGTTAGAATAAGCCCAAGATGTTTACAGCGCCCTAACTTCATGCACTGAAATCTTAAGCATGGACTGCTGATTGGAAGATAAAATCTCATAAGCGGTACGAATAGCTAACTGAATCCATCTAGAAAGAGATTTAACAGATATGTCCTTTCTATTGGGAATTAAGGACAGAAAGAAGCGTTTACGCCCCTTTCTGATAAATTCTGATCTGTGTTTATAAATGTGCATAGCTCTAACTGGACACAGTAGAGGCCTAGAGCCATTAGAAGACGGAAGAGCTTTGATGACAATAGGCACAGGATACTTATTTGGAGCCTGATTCTTAACCAAAAATCCCACATTAGTAGTTAAAGTAATAGTATTTCCAACACTACGATAATGAGAATTCTCAATAGACAGAGCATGAAGCTCACTAACTCTTCTTGCAGAAGCAAAGGCTAAGAGAAAAGCTGTCATATATGACAAGAATTTGAAGTGTACAGTATTAAATGGTAGAAAGCTAAATTATTTTCAGTCATTAAAAGTTGTTCACATATCTTTTCCTTGTTACAATTTATGGGAGAGTGCCTGTAGGCACTCTCCCATAAATTGTAACAAGGCAACTCCATGCAGACTATATAATTGCACTTAAAATAAAATATGAAGCATATCCACAGAATATGAAGACTTCCAGTTGTGGCACCTGCACTTCATAATAAAGCCCAAATATGGGCTTCCAGCACTCTACCAGTTAAGTGGTTCAAAAGGAGCTTCTTTAAGCTTCAATAGAACCCAAGCTAAATTCCATTTAGGAATTAACCTTAGAGTTCTAGGCCTATTTATCGAAAAGTTCTTTACTAACTTAGATAAAGAAATATTCGAACCAGTCTGTAAGCTATCATGATGAGCATATGTGTCCGATAGCATAGACCTATAACCCTTAATGGTTACTGGTTGCAGTTTGATCTCGTCAAACAAGTAGATAAAAAAATTAGCAATGTCTGAAATGGAAGGATCAAAAATGTCAATAGAATGATCCTTACACCACCGAGAAAAAACCTTCCACTTTGCCGTATAATTTAGCGAAGAGGAGGTCCTCCTACAGTTAGAAATTGTGTCAACTGTTCGTCCTGTGAAGCACTTCCCGTGCAAGAAGGACCGCACAACGGAAACACGTGAAGGTTGAGACCTTGCGAGCTGTGTTGCAGTGTGCGAGATTTCCCCTTCCGAGGAACATCCCATAACAGACACCTGAGTAGATTTATCCACAGTTTCTGAGAGGACAGAGATGCTACCAACAGTATCTTGCAGTGCGATTGCTTGATCTTTAGCAAGATCTGTTGAATCAACTGAGTTGGAGGATATGCATATCCTACCATTCCGTCCCAAGAGATTGAGAGAACGTCTACAGCGAACGCTCGGGGATCTGGACATGTTGACACATACGTCTGCAACTGATTGTTGAGATGTGTCGCAAACAAGTCTATCATTCGTCGATCCCATTGGTAGCAAATCTGATTGAACACTCGCTTGTTGAGAGTCCATTCTGACGATAACATGCGACCTTTCGTCAAGAGCAAGTCTGCTGGAACATTCAGACGACACAGAATATGACAGACCGACAGAAGAACATGATGTTCTAGAACAAACAGAAGAATTCTTTCCGTTAGATTGAATAACGGAATCGAATGAGTGGCTCCTTGGTTCCTGATGTGCGCTACTACCGTCGAATTGTCCGATAGTATATGAACATGTGAATTCTGAATTATGTTCATCCAATGTCGTAGCGCAAGCCAAACTGACATCATCTCTTTGATGTTTATTTGCTTGTTTAAGAACTCCGGATCCCAAAGGTCCTGGCACTTGGAGTCTGTTAGGTTCAATGTCGCAACCCAACCTGTTTGACTCGCATCCGTCATAATCGTAAAAACCGGATCTGGCAGTTGCAGTGGAACTCCCTGAGTTAACCACTGAATAGCTGCACAAGTCTGAATTCTTAGTTTTGCTTGGTCCGTTACAACGATATCTGGAGTGGACGTGTGCCCAAGCGGCCCATCGGAATGAGATCCACCGCCGCTCTGCACAATCCAATCAGTCGCATGAATTCTCTCGCTGTTACTATGTCTGAGTGTAGACAAAAGCGAGCATAACAACGGACTAACTTCGCTCTGGGTAACGGAAGACGAACTAGATTGTTGGGAGTCTCGAAGCAAGTGAATGAATGACTTGGACGGAGCTAGATCCGACTTCTTTTCATTTACTATGAAACAAAGACGTCGGAGAAGTGAAGCAGACTCTAAACAACGTTCTGAATAACAGTTTTGTTGCCGGATCTCTGAAGAATGTCGTCCAAGTAAGCCGCCGTTACCACAGACGAATGAGCTCAGAAATAAGCCATTACCGAGTTCATTATTCGAGGGAAAGCCCAGGGCACTAGATTGAGTCTGAAGCACATCGCTCGGAACTGATAAACAACTCCTAAGGGAAGGTATTTTCTGAATGCCAGATGTACCATGACATGAAAGTAAGCATCCTTGAGATCTATGCTTGATGCATAGTCGTTCACTCGAATGCTCGCTCTCACTGATCGAATGGTCTCCATATAGAACTTTGGAGCCACAATCAGCTTGTTTATCCAGCTCAGATCTATAACTGGACAAACGAGCCGTCTGGCTTTGGTACCAGGAACAGGTGACTGTAAAAACCCAGGGATTCCTGGTTTCCCACGACCTCTATTGCATTCTTCTCCAAAAGAGATTGCACCTCTGCTAGAAGTGAATCTCTTTTTTGAAGATTTGACGGAAGCTGAGTGCAGCGCGGACTTTGTGTTAGCGGAGGTTTTTCACGGAAAGATAGCTTTAGGCCATCCAAGATAACCTCCTTTACCCAATGGTCATCTGTAATTGACAACCAATTGGTCAAAAACTTTGTCAGTCTCCCACCCACTGGACAGCAATAGAGGTCCTGTCCATCACCTGCTGGACCTACGAGGCTTACGGGAAGAGAAACTACGTCCTCCCTGTCCAGCGCCTCGTCCTGTCGACCTAGGGGCATCTGACTGGTTGTCTCGGCCAGAACCACGTCCCCTACCTGAGTCACTACTCTGACGGTCTCTAGAGTAAGAGCTAGGGGATTTTTCATATCCATTATAGGAGCTTCCTTTAGACGTACTCGCACCAGAAGCTCCTGTCTTACTCTTCTCTGCTACGTCATGTTTTTTAGAAACCGACTTAAAAAGCAGAGAATCTGAAGCTTTCTTGGTAATCTGATCATAGATAACCAAAAGCTTTCCATCCAAGAGAAAATCCCCAGAAACCGGAGCGACTCGAAGAGAGTTTTTCGCCTTTGAATCCACTATATTGGATGAAGCCAAGGTCGCATCACGTCTAATCAACTCCAAATTAGCCACTGATAGGGCAGAGTTGTACATGGAAAATGCAATAGCCCTCGTAAGAACTCTTAATGAGGAACGAACGTCCTCGAATTCTTTACCATCGAGACGTTGTGCTAACACTCTGGTAAGGTGATCTGCGTAAGATAGTGCGTCTAAATTCGCCCTATTAGATGAAATTGTCATCTCCATAGTACTAGGGAGGATCAAAAAAGACGAAGGCAGAGATAAATCAAAATCCTCAGCCTGCAGGGAGCAAAATGACCGGAATCGCAACGCAAAATGCGATGCAATATTCACACATAGCGATGCAAGTTTAGGTCTATGAATCGCATTTCCGAAATCTGTTAACTATGCACGCTGTCGCATTCACCAGCGGGAAAGCCGGAAGAGTCTCCTCCATGACGTATTGTGGTTATTTTTAATGAGACATCTGACGTCAAATTACTCTATATAGACTATATAGAGTAATTTGACGTCAGATGTATTAGAATATGACTCGTGACCTGAACGTGTTTTCGGTCGTCTTTCAAAACGATTATAAATATCATGCCGAAAGGAGTAAAAGTAAGCACAGTTGAGAATTGGAAACGGGAGGTGGACGCGGAGGGGCAGTGGTTGAAATATGAGATAACGGCCGATGAGAAGCGCGTAACAAAGATAACTTGCTCGTTGTGTACTGAGTTCGAGGGCAAAATTAATCAAATAAGGAATTTCTCTAGGGCAGCAATAGAAGGGATAACAGCACCGGCGCTTAAAAAAGACAATATTGTGAAAATCCCAAGCCTCGGTGTTAACTTTGGATCAGATATATAAGGCAACCCCGATCGGCAAGTCTATAAGCAATTCCAAAACTGTTGAAGAAGAAAGAGTCTGCAAATTAATTGACATTGCCTATATGTTAGCAAAAGAAGAATTGCCTTTTACGAAATTTAAAACGATAGCTGAAATGGAAAGAAAACACGGCGTTGATGTTGGGACAACGTATGTAAATGAAATGATGTGCAGTGAGTTCACAAGTATCATTGGCGAGGGCATGAGGGAACAAGTTGTGTCCAAACTGCGTGAAAGTGGTTATTTCACAATACTTATTGACAGGAGCAACAGACAAACATGTTATTGAAAATGAGATGATTTATTGTCGATTCAATGATCCAGAGACTGCCGAGATCCAATTCATGTTACTTTCTGTGACTGATGTCGAAAATGCCAGGGCATATGGAATTAAAAAAGCGTTGGAAACTGTGTTCGCGGAAGCTGGATTAGACTTCAAAACTAAAATGGTGGGCTTCATGGCAGATGGGGCTAGTGTTAATATGGGGAAGAAAGCGGGACTTGTCGGATTGCTGAAACAGGAGAATAACATGACATGGCTCATAAGCATTCATTGTCTTAACCATCGGCTCGAACTCGCTGCCAAGGACGCATTTTGTGGAATGAAATTTAAAGACGTGACCGACATGCTTGAGAACCTGTATAAATTTTACCAGTATAGCCCGAAGAGGTTGCGGGAGTTGTGCGAATTAGCGGATATCCTCGATGAGACTGTCAGAAAGCCAGAGAGAGCTAACGGTACACGGTGGGTCCAGTTTAAGCGCAGGGCCTGCTCAACTCTGATTTAGTCATACTCTGCCATAACAAGTCACATGGAAAACTTAGCAGAGGACTCATCAACCAGACCCGATGAACAAGCCAGAATAAAAGGCTACCTATCCAAGATGAAACAGTTTCATTTCGATGCTACATTGCTACTTCTGTCGGAGATATTAGAACCTATATCCAAACTTTCTCTATCACTGCAAGGAGACAGTATCAATTTAATTGAAGCAATAGCCGCACTGCAACGAACTTGCCAAAATCTAGACGATATACAGCGTAACACGGAAGTTTCAACTGTTGCCAGTGGCATTAAGTTCTATTCGGGTTTAAATAAACTTCTTTCTGATGCGAAATCTCAGCCGATTGTTAAGGAGTCGGAGACTGTGTCCGACTGCTCAAAGGGGAATATCTCGAATTCAACAACAGCACGGGCTGAATGCACTGCAGTCGGCAATGAAACTGCCACACCCAACGTTTCTTTCAGGGGCGTCAAACTGACACACATGAACCCTGGTTTGCGAAATTTCGAAGCCACTCAATCTGAACTTGTGAAGAAGATCAAGGAATGCATTGACAGGCGTTTTGACGACTTAAAAGATGGAATTGTCGACACTCAGTCTCATTACTCTGTTTTAAAACTTCTTGATTCATCACTTTGGCCGACGGACAAAAATTCACTTTCGGGATTTGGCCACGAACAGCTCAGTCACTTTATCGAACATTTCAGTGATCTACTTAAACTCAATAATGTTGACGACCAGCAAATTATACCAGAATGGGACCAGCTCAAAGCTGTTTGTAGTGGAAGCATCAATCACCTTCCATCCGAAGAAATGTGGAAGTATGTTCTAACAAAAAAAGCAGAGACATATCCAAATTTAGTACACGTCATAAAGATTATAAGAATATACCCTGTATCAAATGCTAAAGTGGAGAGGGGTTTCTCTGCTGTGAATAGGGTCAAGAGTGACTGGAGATCACGCCTGAAAGCCACCACACTTGCACATCTGATAAGGATCAATTTGGAGGGTGTTCAACCAACTGAATTTGATGCAACACCATATGGAAGGAAATTTTTCTCAAAGAGGCGTCACCCTAATGTAGCTCCATATGGGCCCAGGAAAAAGAAAGAAAGAGACACTAATGATGACGACTCATCAATTTCATAAATAAATTAAAGTGTTTATTACAAAATTGTCAATACATACAATAATGATGATGACAATTCATAATGTGTTTTATTACATACATATAAACTGTTGATACAGAAAATTGAGGGGCCAAATCAGACATTCAGCTGGAACATTGAACAATAAATTAATCATTCTTGATATCTATTTCATTTCTCTGAATTAAATTGAAACTTAGGCCACCTTGTTCATCCATCAACTAAGGGGGGTCGGGGAGGGGGGTCTCCCCCAAGAAAAAAATTGAAATGTGCTATCAAATTTTGATGGCACATTTCATAATTTTTGTAGGGGGTTCTGAAATGGTGGCTTTTTGGGTGACAATTCACAGTCTGGGGGCACCACTTCCTGATCACCATTCATTATGGTATGGATGGTAGTCATTGAAGATTGTGCTTGGTACCTAATGTTGCACCATGATCTGTGATATAACCCCCCCCCCCCCCCCCCACCACCACCACCACTACAGTGAAAATGAATAATTTCAAAAAGGTTAATCATTGGGTATGCATTACTTGCTGATGAGGGCATGATGGACTACTTACTGCTCATCTGATCAATACATTCGGAAATTCCGCATTGCCACGCTTCAATGGCAAATGGAGCTTTATTATTAAAAAGCCAAGTACGGCTTTCGAAACGGTCCGGAGACGAACGGGAAAGGTACGTAATGACCCCGTTACCCGTCCTCACAGCACTTTAGGTCAATCCATTTTTTCACTTTCTGCGTCCAAATGTTCTCACCGAAAATACGAAATATTGTTCTGTCTCATGTAATTTGTAAACATGGTCATGTAGTATGTAGTAATTGTCTGAAGCCACATTGAGCGAGCAGAGCCACTAAATGGTATTACAATTCACAACAACCGTGACCTATAATAAGTCACG
Organism: Pictodentalium vernedei; assembly: GCA_031216915.1. NCBI lineage: Eukaryota > Metazoa > Mollusca > Scaphopoda > Dentaliida > Dentaliidae > Pictodentalium > Pictodentalium vernedei. The sequence continues at coordinate 244,533,771 of CM062291.1, forward strand.
GTGGTTGTGAATTGTAATACCATTTAGTGGCTCTGCTCGCTCACCTTAAGTTAATTACAGTACTACATATTAGAAGATGTTTACAAATTACATGAGACAAAACCAAAGACACTCCGCTTGTGTGTATACATGCATTTTCAACTCACTGCCCGTAACGCGGGCAGTGAGTTGAAAATGCATATATACACACGGTGACACGAACAATATTACACATTTTGGGTCGATCAATGAGTGAATGTCATTCATTTGTTCAGACCCCCTCTAAGAGACAATTGTGCTGTACACATGCGCAGTTGCACCTGTTACCAAATATTGACCAGGATTTTCCAAAAACGCGCACCACGTTTTGGGAAATCTCTGACTCAATATTTGGTAAAAGACACAACTGCGCATGTGTACAGCCTGTACAGTAACACATGCGCAGTTGTGTCTGTTACCAAATATTGAGTCAGTCAGCTAAATCGATGGAGCAACTATTCTTTTGATTCAAGGGGTTATTTATCGAAAAACCGAGGTAATGTGAACGTTAAAATTTTAGAGAATAGGATCAACTTTGGAAGTAACTAATTTGCGGCATCCCTGATGTGTTCGCAATCTGAGTTGTGCTCGTCGAAATGATTATCGAGGCGTGAATAAAATTGCTCGCCCCATTTTAACTGCAGGCACATTTAGGGGCACGAGAGCAATGGTGCACCTTTCCCACATAGGCCTGAATCCCTAATAAAGTTGATTCATTCCTCTCTCATCTGATCACGAACATTTTTTTTATGCTCTCAGAATCAACCACAATGCGTCTCCTTTCCTCTGAAATTTCAAATTTTCCAGGGGGAGGACCTCCACCCCCCTCCCCTCCCCACCGAGAGGGGGACACCCCCTCTCGGGCTCACCCCCAGCGAGCCGCTTCCCGGTTCGGATGATGCTTCGCATCATCTGCTGTGACCATCAAGAAAAAACAGTTATGCAAAATTTTCAAAACAATTTGCTTCCTGGCCTGACTATCCAAATGCAGAGGAACTCTCGGTATGCCCTGTCCTGCCGTTGCAAATCTATTATTAGTATTGATGAACGGCAGATGTAGAGCAGTTTGTGACAAGAAACTGTTTTTGCCTGTCTTAGAGGCTAAATTAAAAATAGCGTCATTCCGCAATTCAGACGTCTGTGAGACATTACTGGGCTGGACCGGATATTCAGGAACATCTTCCCTAACCCGGCCAAAGAAGTCAGTATCCAGTGATGCTATCAGTCTCTTATCCACTGTCGCAGCAACCTGGTCCGATGGAACAACGTCAGGAAGGTTTTGACGGATAAACTCCATCGCCACCTTATGTTGTTACCGAATGGAAAAATCCAGCTCCATTATTTCCCTTTCTCCATCCAAGTGGACCAGATGAGAATCTCGGTCATCCCTGTCTGACCTAGCAGAGGAACGAACCGACCCAGCTTCATCCGACAGTTCCTGATCTGAAACCGTTGCAGGATGTTGGGATGCTGCGATGAGCTGTGCTATCTATGATAGCAAGTCCATCACGGAGGCCTGTGGAGCAGCGGTCTTCTGGTGCTTAGCCACTGGAAGCTCCTGAGACGGTGTGTCCAACATAATTCTTTTATGTGAACGTCCCAACTGATGAGGCCTCGAATCCTTGGCTACTGGATGGCGTGACCTAAGCGACATGGAATCCTTTGTCGGCGAAGCAGGCTGGATATCTGAGGTCATGAAGCCAAGGTGCGGTCGTGTGTGCTGATGTGTGGAAGAGGAAGCCGATAGACTAGCCAAGGCCGTCTGTCTATACGACTGAGCGTCCCGAACAGGAGGTGTGGACGTATGCTCCGACTGACAAATGTTATGAACACCAACATCTGGTCCCAGATGCTGTTGTAGCCTCTCTCACTCGCAGTCTGTGAAGACCTGAACGAGCTTACTACCAAACTGAGTGGCTTCCTCCTTTCCATCCTCCGTTCCGCCATTGCAGGGTGTGCGTCATCCGCGATTATAGTGCTCGCAACACCCATATTCCTCTCACAATGGACTTACCAGACGCCACACACCCATTTGAGGGGTGATGCAACCGCCGGTTCACCTAGCTGGTGACAAGGCCGTAAATCCCTTTTGGGACCTAGGCACTTGTCTAATTTCATTGAGCACTTTTTCTGCTAGCTCCTCATTAGTTTGCGATGATGACAGCACATTTCCTTAAGACATCATGGAAACATCACCCTGTTCTTGTTCCTCTGTAAAACAAACTGAAAAACTTGAGTGGCCTTGTGGTGAGAGAACAGGCATCAATCTCTCACCACTAAAAAATGTACCGCGACACACATCTCCAATGTTTGTCATCCCAATTGGCACAAACAGAACAAGAGTTAGTACGAGTACAATGACTACAGTCAGCAGACACAATGAGTATGAGAATCCGAGGAAGACTTCCTCGAACTACAATTTGAACAAAATTCTTTCATCATTTATAAAGCTGTAGTACTCGCACTAACCTTTATAATACAAAGACACATGAAATAATACAATCCATATCAAAATTTCGAAAAATAATTCCCAAAAAAAAATTTTAGAAAAAATTTTGACATGAGCCCAAGTTCCCAATGGGAACAATGAGCCCAAATGGATCCTAAAAAAGCCTAAGTGTGGAAAAAATTTTTTTAAACCATCTAAAAATTTAATGTAACACTTATGGAGTAAATTAATGTATCTGACTACATATATATCGTAACAGATGACAAGAAATTACTTAAGGAAAGTAATAGTTGTCAACGTAAACAAATAATAATAAAAAACGGAAACAAGACTCCAGGCACTGATAAACCCGGCCCGATGTCAGTAACAGATTCTTAAAAACTATCCGATGTGAAAACAGAATCTTCATCCGAAGAAACTGAAATACATCAGATGGTAGATGCATGACTAACAACGCCTAAACAACCAAAGAATGAGGACGTAACCATGGGGATAACAGAATAAACATTCTGTAACTAAGTTAACTCCCAAGAAATTTTCCAGAAAAAAAATTTCAAAAAATTATTCCGAAAGCATGGGAGATTAACTAGGGGGGTTTCAAGGAAAGGGAGAGAGGAAACACTTAACAAACAGTGGAGATTTCATAGCAAGAATGAAACGTCAGGCCCATGCCCCGAAATTAGGGAATATGAAATAATTTTGTTTAAAAAATTATAAATTACAGCCCTGAACACATCCATCCACTGTTTCTTCCTCTCATCCTCTTTTTGCTTCCTTGGATCCACCATTTCCATCATGATATTGTGTCTGGCATCATTTTAACTGAGATTATAAGCACAGAAGTCAGAGAGATGTTACTGACAGAAGGGCCAAACAAAGAAATGAGGCTTTGGCGCCAATTTCGGTACTTCCTTAACACTGCGCATGCGCAGTAGGCAAAATGTGGAGGACCATATAGGACATTAGTTTTTTTGATTTGGATGCAGATTTTGGGGATTGGGGGCAAAATTTGTGTTTGGCCCTGAATATTTAAGAGTTAGCACCAGCTATGCCTGGGTCATTGGGTACAGTATAAAAATACAAAAGTTTACTTTTAAAATGGCAACAGGATAATAAAAACTCTTGTGGGCCATCCACTGGTTTGTCACACTTCTCATATGAGGCCTCAATTACTATGGGCTCTCCAAATCTTGTTCCCTCCCACAATCTTTCTCTCCTTAAAAAAACGTGAAACAATCTGTTCAATGTTATTCTGTTCTCCCAGTTTCACATATCAGCACACTAACCCTCTCTTTAATATAATCTAATAATCACCTGGCAATGAATATCCCACCCCATTTCCTCATTACACTTCCTGTGAATCTTGTTCTGCGACACTAATATTTGGGATATTCTGTGAGAACGAGTTCCATGATTTTGGAACAGACAACATTCTGAGGATACCAGATATTTTGCAAACTTTTCAATTGGAGCTAGTTAGCTGATTCATTCTGTTTCCCTTATCAAGTTTACATTGTCATTGTAATTTGAAAGCACATGCATTGAGGATTGCATATTATAAAGTGCTTTTTTGTACTGAGTACTGAATGAACCCACAACTTTTAAAAATGAACCTTTCAGGGGTAAGTGTGACAATGGATGGGTTTGAATGGTTATGTATCACAGACAGATCTTTTATTCTAGTTTTTGACATAACACTTACCTGAGTAGAATGAAATATCTGGCAAATTCCGTAAACAAAATGTCTGCTGATGACTTTCTGTAAAAACAAACATTACCAGAAATAACTACATAGAGGAGGAAATAAATTTATCATGATATCATTTTTAATCGTCCTTATAATTTGCTAACCATTTTGTTTTATCTCAACAAAGCTAACATCTCATTAGATACTAATGTGTTGATATGGTGAAAATTCAGTATCTTCAAACTGAATTTGCGTGGATAAAAAAAACACCAAGAGGTCTTAATTGCTCACCTAAGAAAGTTGAGGATTTAAAGTCACATTCACCATCTACATATTTATCTCATAAATCTAATTTAGGTAGGGGAGTTGAGGTAGAGGTGGAATTTGGGAGAAGGGTCTGTAGGTTGAATTTTGTTTTTTTCAATTTTGCTAAAAATCACTCAGAACCCTTCAAAATTTACTTCAAATTGAAAGACAACAAAGGCACCCAATGCCCCCACCACTCACTTCCCACCCCCATCGGACCAACTAAATTTTATTGTGGGGAAGGGGGAGAGGTGGGGGGAGGGGGGTAATAAAAGCAGTGCCAAAGAGAGCCCAATTATGAACCTTAGGCCTTGATTTGAACAAACTTTAATCTGACTCCTCTAATGCTTCTGCACACTGATTATCAAAAGATTTTGCCTGGTTAATTTTAACAAGATTTTTAAATGAATAGCCTAAATATTGTGCCAAGTCAAAGGCACTGTTTAATAAATTACAATTAAATGTACATATACTGAAAAACATTTTGAGATAATGATGTGAAGGGGCTGGTCCATCCAAAATAGTTATTTCTTACTTTATACAAACAAAGTGTTCTCCTCTTTATGTCAATAGTTTCAAATGAGCTATTTTTGAATGAATGAATGAATGAATGAAAGGTTTTAACGCACAGAAGGCACGCAGGGACGATGTGGGATTTACAAATCCCTTGCGACCTGGTTAACCTTTTTTTATTTCACTTGGATCACACAGGCCAAGCTTTGCTATTGCCTCAAATGGGGTCTGAGGGGGTATGCATGCGGTTAGAATTCCCGGCAGTTCATGTTGGAGTGATAGATTGTCAATAATCAATCCCTCAATGCCATTAAGACTATTCGAAAGTGGGCTCTATTCGGTTCCTGCTTAGCGATGGTAGAGGTTTGAGTCCCACCATGGAGGCGAGTCAGAATATAATGTTGTGCGATAGCAAATTTAAGGGAAGAAGAGAAAAGAAAACCAAACAAAGTGTTCTCCTCTTTGTATCAATATTTTCAAATGAGCTATTTTTATATAATAATTTACAGTTATATCTTAAAAAGTCAATGTTTTTATGTCTGTCAGGTTTTGTTTTAATAGCAAATAATTTCAGCCACACTTTGAGTAAAAGAAATCCATGTTTTTTCAACAATAATCTTTATCTTTTCACAGAGATCTTGATAAAAAAAAATTCTCAGACTTAAAGAGTTATACAACTGAATAACAATACAATTTGAAAGCCAATTAATTTTGTTTTCAGATAATCTAAAGTGAGAGATATTTGTCATGCATGTGTATGATTTCAGATATTAATATTTCAGGGGACAGTTGTCTTGACTGACGATTTCATTGTTGGGCAAATGTCCTGGTTACATTTTTGAACTATTGATTACTATACGCATTGCATTGATCCTAAATGATTTTAATACTCTGAAATTGCCAAAAATTGGTTTTCCAGTCTCTCAAAGCAGGTCCATTACAGAGCAAAACCAATCGGTACATGGCCACAGTGTTCTCTCAAGTCAGATGGTCTCTCACGACAGGCTTTAATGTAGTGAAACTGAAGAAAAAGATTTTTTAAGAATTGTCTGTATATTGGATGAAGTTAAAATTCTGATTCCCACAGAAAGCTCAAGTATCAACTCAGGGACTTGATGCAGAACCTACAAATGATGCTGCAAACAAAAATCAAATGTATATTCTGAATTGTGGATCTTGAAGTGCACCCTGTAAGGATGCTGAACATTGATACTTTATGTTTGCCAAGAAATCTTTTATCCATTAATCTGATTCACAGACTCTCAAACCGTTGTGTCCTTGAAGAGGAAAATAGCTCCAGCAGATGGGACCCCCCCCCCCCCCCCCCCCCCATTCCTCTTTTCATCTTTCAACACAGACTTAATGTTCCTGAATTAGATAATTACTGGTGTTGGTTCCTATTCCTTTGCTTTACCCCCGACAGAAATATCCCATCCACCCCACTTCCAGTATGTATTTTAACTGGCAGAATGGTAAGTTATTTTTGATTGTCATTTTTTTAAATAATATCCTTTGCTTTGTTACAATTTATAGTGCTTAAAGGCACCTTCCTATAAATTATAATTGGACCAAATTAAAAGATAATGTGAAGCACTTTCACAGAAGACAAACTCTTTATGATGTGGTACCATACCTGACTATGAGAACTGATACAGTACATGGGCTAAAGCACTTAACTACTTGAAGCATTCTATACTCCATCACTTGGGTTTTCAATACAAGTCTCAACCATTATTGTTACTTCTGTTTCATTGTTTAATTGCTGATTTTCTGAACATTATTCACAGTGACACAGTTTTGAAATTCTTGAGATGTGTCAGAAGTTTTATTTTTTGCACATCAATGGACGACAATTATCACATTTAAAATCCTATTAAACTAAAAAATAGGCCGATGAAATCGTCAGATGTGTACCCATACGCGCAACTAGTAGAAAGCTGTATGATGGAGGGCCACCACGGATGCCAACATTATGTACACCATACAAGGGATGGGTACATATAGAAATTAAAATTTTTTAGTAAATTTTGTTTCTTAACATACCTACCACAATTGTTTACAAATGGCTGTAACATAAGTGCAAGCCCTACTTCGGAACTAACTCAAGCTTTTAGAATCTTTTCCAAACGAGTTGGAAAAGTACTAGAGTGCAAAAGCACGAAAAAGATCGAAAAAAGGGTTGAGCGAGACCAGCGCTCGAAATTACAGGTACTCTCTCTGCACACCTCTTGTGTTTACCGAGCGCATGCGCAACAACCGTGACGTCAATTCCGTATATCCGCCAACGAGAAGTTTGTGATTTAGCGGGGAGGCTTCAATATCAAAGATATCCCCAAGGAGGGTGGGCCTCCGTTTCACCTACTCACAATTGTTTACAAATGGCTGAATAAACAATAGGAGGAGGTGAATCACATAACCAATACCAACAAGAGTAGCAGAACGAAAGCAAGGATGGCAGAGAACAAAAACGAAAACCTGTAAAGAAGATAGAGAGAAGGCACCTGAAAAGAACAAGGCTGAGCGAAGCGCAACCACAACAAAAACAATTTTAACGAGGGTGCACAACAGCCTGAGCAGCAACGAGAGGGCCTAAAGAATAAAGGTCCTCAGATTGCTGCTGAAGGTGGCGGAGATAAAAGGAGGAGAAGGTAGAAGCATTCCTCCAGTAAGCCGCATTCATAACATCACGGAGCGAAACAGAATTGGAGAACGCCCAGGATGTAGAAATGGCACGAACCTCATGAGCATTAAGCCGGTTCGAAACAAGATCCGACGCAGACAAGCGAAAATAAGCCAGCTTGATTGCAAGACAGATCCACCTGGAAATAGAATGGGAAGAGATAGACTGCCTCTTAGGAATGAGAGACAGAAAGAATCTCTTCCGACCCCTCCTAATGAACTGAGTGTGAGTAATGTAAGTCTTGATCACACGAACAGGACAAAGAAGAGGCCCCCGGCCATCTACAGCAGGGAGAGCCTGAATGCAGATGGGAGGAGGTACTGAATCAGGAAGTTGATTCTTAGCCAGAAAAGAGCAATCAGTAGTGAAGGTGACACTGTTAGCCTCATTTCGGAAGAAGGCAGAATCAACAGATAGCGCATGAAGCTCACTGACTCGACAAGCAGAAGCAAACGCTAGAAGAAAAGCCGTCTTATAGGTGAGAAAACGCATGTCGGTCTCAGATAAAGGCTCGAATGGCGCCCCCTCCAAACAGTGCAACACCCATGCCAAGTTCCACTTGGGTGTAAGACGCAAAACTCGAGGCCTCTTCAAAGAAAAGTGCCGAATAAGTTTGGAGAGAAAAAGATTACGACCGATGCACCGCTTTCCCACATAAGAGAAAGTATCAGAGAGCATAGACCGATAGCCCTTAATCGTAATAGGCTGGAGGCCCTTGGAGTCAAAAAGAAAAACCAGAAAATCCGCAATTTGAGCGATTGACGGATCACGGTAATTCACATTGTGATCTGAACACCAGTGGCAGAAAACCTTCCACTTGGCGGCATAAGTCATTCCAGTGGAATGTCGCCGCGATGCAGAAATGCACTCCACTGATCGTCTCGAAAAACCTCTACGTCGGAGACTGGACCTGATAAAAGACAGGCGTGAAGGGACATGCCCACCAGGTTGTTGTGATACTTCCTGGGACGACCCTGTGAAAGAAGATCGCGACGTAGAGGTAGACGAATCGGTCGATCGGCCAATAGAGGCCGCAGCAGATTGATCCACACCCTCTGTGGAGACAGGGGTGTGATCAGAATGATCCTGCAACTGCAAGCGCGAATCTTCGCTAATACTTGAGGAAGAATCGGTGCAGGAGGAAAGGCATAGCCGATCCAACCTGTCCAGTCCAGAGACAGAGTGTCTACTGCAAATGCCAGAGGATCTGGACAAGGGGACACAAAGGTCTCGACCTGATGATTCCAACGAGTAGCGAAAACGTCGACCTGAGGACGGCCCCACTGCTCGCAAATCGCCTGAAACACCGACCGATGTAGCATCCATTCGGTTGGAAGGACACTGTCGCGTCGGGACAGAGAGTCTGCTAGGACGTTGAGACGCTCGGGAATGTGTCGAATGGACACCCGAGCGTTCACATCCTGCGCCAACAGAAGAAGATCCCGAGACAGCCGATACATGGGAATCGAATGTGTGCCTCCTTGATTCCGTATGTAGGCCACTACTGTCGAATTGTCCGAAAGAAGTAGGACAACATGGTCCGACAGATGAGGGATCCAAAGCCGAAAACTCAACAGAAGAGCAAGGAGCTCATTCTGGTTGATATGAAGGCCCACTTGCTCGCTGTCCCACTCTCCGTGAGTAGACAGACCGAGAGGATCCAACGTCGCACCCCAGCCCCGATCGCTGGCATCCGTAGTAAGGATGCGATCGGCCAAAGGAAGATCCAACGGAACACCCTGTGTAAGCCAGGGAATATTTGCCCAAGGGCGGAGGTGACAAAGCAGAGACCGAGGAATAGTGAGTTCCAAGTCCAGCGGATCTACATTCGGACGCCAATGATCCAACAGGAAGTGTTGGAGAGGTCGGACAAACAAGCGACCGAGCGGAATGAGATCTGTCACCGAACCGCAAAGGCCCAGCATCCGAAGAAAAGTCCTGGCCAAGACCGAGGAAGATTGAAGCAGGTCCCGAGTCAAGGCGGAAAGAATCGTCGCCCGAACTTGGGGGACCGACACTACATTGTGAAGAGTGTCGAAATCCATCCCCAAATGACGAAATCGCTGAGAAGGAAGAAGATCCGACTTCTCGCGATTGACTCTGAAACCAAGCGACGCTAGAAGGCAAAGAAACTGCCGGACATCGAACTCCAGAACAGCAGTATCGTGGTGCCGTTGGAGGATGTCGTTTAGGTAGGCTGACGAAGTCACTGCCGACTGAGTGCGGTGGAAAGCAATCACCTGTGACATCAGTCGGGTGAAGGCCCAAGGAGCCAGGTTCAAACCGAACGGGAGAGCTCTGAATTGAAAAACTCAATCCCGAAACGAGAACCGAAGGTATTTCCGTGATGCCAGATGAATGGGTACATTGAAGTAGGCATCCTTCAGGTCGATACTGGCCGCAAAATTGCCCTGATGAACTGAACGTCGAACCGACCGGAAAGGCTCCATACTGAAACGAGGAGCTATGATGTACTCGTTCAGGGTACTCAGATCGATGACAGGACGATATTGGCCGTTTTTCTTCGGCACCAAGAAAAGTCTCGAGTAAAACCCCGGTGAAAGGGTGTTCCTGACCACCTCGATCGCCCCTTTGGTGAGGAGATTGTCGATCTCCTGCACCAGAAGGTCCTGACGCAGAGAATCGGAAGGGACCTGAGTCGGAAGGGGCACCCGAGATAAACTGGGGTGCCGATGGAAGGACAGTCGCAGACCGGTTCGAATGACGTCGAGGACCCAAGAGTCCGACGTTAACTCTGTCCAACGGTCGTAAAACAGCGACAGCCTTCCCCCGACTGGAGGCGAATCGAGGTGAGAACCTTCACTTGCGGCCTTGACAAGGCCCCCGAGAGGAGAAACCACCTCGGGAAGTGACAGAGTCCTGAGACTTTCCAGCCTGAGGCTGCCAGCGAGTCTGGCCACGTCGGCGCTTCTTATGAGCAGAAGGAGCAGACAGAGCCGAAGGCGTAGCCGACGTCGCCGACGAGGCAGACGCAGCAGCACGCTTGGCGGGCCTGGAACGACCCCCACCCGCAGCAGCAGGTTGGTCAAGCTGTCTCAGCAAAAGCTGGTCCTTCGAATGACGAAGAACTTTGCCACAAACAGCTTCCACGGAACCATGGAACAACTGAGGTCCCACCAAAGAGGCAGACCTCAGAACAGCACGTTGCTCAGAAGGAAGGGATGGTAAAGAATCCAACACTGCATCCCGGCGTGGCAGCTCCAAATTAGCCGTGTTACAGGCGTGAGCATGTGTCAGGTTCATAAGAGCCTGTGACAAAACGCGAAAAGGCGCCTGAGCATCATCAAACTCCCCTGGTGGAAAATATTCAGCCAAAGCAGCGACGAAATGGTCCGCGAGAGATAAGCATCTCTCGGGACAGGCCCACCATAGACTCAACTACCGACATCGGGAGAACTGCCGACTTAGGCTTAGTCAACCCGAGGGAAGAAGAATCCTCATCTACAGTAGTCATCCCTTGGAAGACTGGTGGAGAGACGGAATCGTACACACGAAACCGCGATGGAGGCAGAAAGGCATCAGCTCTAGAAAAGAAGGAACCCTTGAGGGCCTTAGAACAACCTGAGCCGATTGCAGAGGACGCAAAGCCCCTGAGCTAGAAGGCTCAACAGGGTTACGGCGCTCCACAGTGGACCGCGGCCGGATGGTCACAGAAGGCTGGTCAGAAGGTTGAACGTCCGGCAATAAGCCAAAGACGAAATCCAAAGCCTGCCCCAAGACTGACGAGGGGGGCCCATCACCTTCAAGATACTCATCATCCTTCGTAGCAGAGGAGACGTAGTCCAACTCGGGCTGACCAGCAGAAACCTCCTGTAAATACTGTGCAGTATCCAAGGGGCCAGGCGAGACGGCTCGGCGACCGACCAAAGGAGGTTGTGCCTCAGGAGGCACAGGGAGGCCAACTTGAGGGTTGCCAGAAAGCAACCGGGTGAGCGCCAAAACGGCCTGGCGCAGGTCACCCTGAGAATCCGTCGCAGCAGAATCGCCCGACGGAGTGTCCTCCCAATGGACCCTTCTGGTAGAAGAACCCAAATCCTCAGAAGAGACCGACGTCGAACGTCGATCGGCAGACAGAATAGCAACACGGTGAGAAGACACCGGAGGATAGTCCCGATTGTGACGCCCAGGGGCCATCACTGACCTCTGCGAAACAGAAGGTCCTGTCTGCGAATCCTCTAAAGAGACAGACGGCGCACGTCGATCGGTAGCTGGACCTAGGACACGGTGAGAAGACACCGGAGGATTGTCCCAAGAATGACAGGAACCTGTCATTGGCCTCTGCGCAGCACACGGCCCCAACTGCCTATCCTCTGAGACCGACGGCAAGCATCGATAGACACCCAGACTCGGAACACAGTGAGGAATCACAGGAGGAAGAGTGACAGCTAACAGGGGCTGTCACTGACCGCTGCCGAACAGCAGGCCCTGGATGCCAACGTCCCAACACCATCCCGCTGGGCGGCACACTAGCAGGGGAAGGTGGAACGATAAATGATTCACTCGAGGGACGAGGAATCGCTGCCGAAGCGACCGGCCGGCTCAACTGACTAGGAGCAAACCTAGCCAGATGAGACGGAGCAGACTGCAAACCCGCACAGCCCCACCACGAGGCTGGGGGAGGCTGAGAACACAGAGACACACCAGCAGATACAGCCTCGGTCCCCCGAGACTGTAGACCGTCCCCAGAGGAGATGGAAGAGCCACCATCAGACAGAATAGGATCTGGAGTAGCAACTTCATCAACAACGGTCGACGGTGTAGGAGGCAGATCGGAGAGGGTCACCGAGTTGACCTCGGAAAAGCTCTCAACGAAAACAGACGCCTCAATAGTGACATCAGAAGACAAAGAGACCACGGTTTCCTCGTCAGGTATCACTGAACTAACATCGCCAACAGTTGCAGAGGAACTTGCCACAGAAGGCAGATACGAATCCTGTGTGACAGAGTCACCACGTGCACCAGCAGAAATGTCTGCTACGGCACGGCTACCCTTACCCCGAGAACGAGGGGTTCTAGCTCTGGAAAGAACCACCTTGTTCACAGAAGCCCAGAATTTTGAGGACCAAACCCCACAAATACCACATGATTGGGCCTGAGTGCAATTGTTGCAAGTGACACATGTGGCATGAGAGTCGTCCACATGTTTCACCTGCAAACAAGAGGTACAAGGAATAGTCTTAGGCATTATATCAAAATAATAATCAAGCTTCCCGCCGACGGAAAACAGCACTAAGGTCGTGTTCAAACGTGGGGGAAAGACAAGATAAAGTGTGAAGAGACAAGCAATAAAAATACAAATTAACATTAAATAATAATAACTTGGTAGCTTGATAAAAGGATACAATCCACTAGCACACTAAATATGTAGAATAAGTTGTTCATGAAGAATAAACAGCATAATTTAGCACGAGTCACAAAAATTTCCGACCATGTACAATGGCGGAAAATAAAGGAATTGACGTCACGGTTGTTGCGCATGCGCTCGGTAAACGCAAGAGGTGTGCAGAGAGAGTACCTGTAATTTCAAGCGCTGGTCTCGCTTGACCCTTTTTTCGATCTTTTTCGTGCTTTTGCACTCTAGTACTTTTCCAACTCATTTGGAAAAGATTCTAAAAGCTTGAGTTAGTTCCGAAGTAGGGCTTGCACTTATGTTACAGCCATTTGTAAACAATTGTGAGTAGGTTGAAAAGAAATGGATTGGAGGAGTGTCCAATTTAATGGATAAAGGGTTAATATCTCTGGATCAAATTATCAGATTTACATAAAAAACTATACAGCACAGCACATCAGTAACCTGAATAAATATATAAAGTAACATGACAATCGGATTGATATTTTTTGAGTTATCTCATGCCAAAGGGATTGGAGGAATTTTCAATTTGAAGGATAAAGGGTTAATATCTCCAGATCAAATTATCAGATTAACACCAAAAACTATACAGCTCAGCACATCAGTAACCTGAACACAATTATAAAGTAACTTGACAAGCCAAGCAAAAGTTATCAAATGCCAAAGGGATTGGAGGAATTTTCAATTTGAAGGATAAAGGGTTAATATCTCAGGATTAAAATAACAGATTTACACCAAAAACTATACAGCTCGGTACATCAGTAACCTGAATACAAATATAAAGTAACTTGACAATCCAAGTAATATTTTTCAAGTTATCGAATGCCAAAGGGATTGGAGGAATTTTCAATTTGAAGGATAAAGGGTTAATATCTCAGGATTAAATTATCAGATTTACACGAAAAACTATACAGCTCGGCACATCAGTAACCTGAACACAAATATAAAGTAACTTGACAATCCAAACAATATTTTTCAAGTTATCGAATGCCAAAGGGATTGGAGGAATTTTCAATTTGAAGGATAAAGGGTTAATATCTCAGGATCAAAATAACAGATTTACACCAAAAACTATACAGCTCGGCACATCAGTAACCTGAACACAAATATGACGTAACTTGACAATCCAAGTAATATTTTTCAAGTTATCGAATGCCAAAGGGATTGGAGGAATTTTCAATTTGAAGGATAAAGGGTTAATATCTCTGGATCAAATCATCAGATTTACTCCAAAAACTATACAGCTCAGTACATCAGTAAAGTGAACACAAATATAAAGTAACTAGACAATCCAAGCAATATTTTTCAAGTTATCGAATGCCAAAGGGATTGGTGGAATTTTCAATTTGAAGGATAAAGGGTTAATATCTCAGGATCAAATTATCCAATTTACACCAAAAACTATACAGCTCGGCACATCAGTAACCTGAACCAAAATATAAAATAACTTGACAATCCAAGCAATATTTTTCAAGTTATCGAATGCCAAAGGGATTGGAGAAATTTTCAATTTGAAGGATAAAGGGTTAATATCTCAGGATTAAATTATCAGATTTACACGAAAAACTATACAGCTCGGCACATCAGTAACCTGAACACAAATATAAAATAACTTGACAATCCAAGCAATATTTTTCAAGTTATCGAATGCCAAAGGGATTGGAGAAATTTTCAATTTGAAGGATAAAGGGTTAATATCTCAGGATCAAAATAACAGATTTACAGCGAAAACTATACAGCTCGGCACATCAGTAACCTGAACACAAATATAAAGTAACTTGATAATCCAAGCAATATTTCTCAAGTTATCGGATGCCAAAGGGATTGGAGGAATTTTCAATTTGAAGGATAAAGGGTTAATATCTCAGGATCAAATTATCCGATTTACACCAAAAACTATACAGCTCAAAGGGTTAATATCTCAGGATTAAATTATCAGATTTACACGAAAAACTATACAGCTCGCCACATCGGTAACCTGAACACAAATATAAAGTAACTGGACAATCCAAGCAATATTTTTCAAGTTATCGAATGCCAAAGGGATTGGAGAAATTTTCAATTTGAAGGATAAAGGGTTAATATCTCAGGATCAAAATAACAGATTTACACCAAAAACTATACAGCTCGGCACATCAGTAACCTGAACACAAATATAAAGTAACTTGATAATCAAAGCAATATTTTTCAAGTTATCGAATGCCAAAGGGATTGGAGGAATTTTCAATTTGAAGGATAAAGGGTTAATATCTCAGGATCAAATTATCCGATTTACACCAAAAACTATACAGCTCGGCACATCAGTAACCTGAACACAAATATAAAGTAACTTGACAATCCAAGCAACATAGTATGAGTACACATAAAAATGTAAGTGGCCATGAATTTATCACCAGTGGACCACAAATTGTAATGAAAGTGTCAATGACACTGTAGGTCAACTTAACAAACTTGAACTTGGTAAGTTACAAGTGAAATGGCAAAACTGAAGATCATTGGCAGTGACCGTTGGGAGCGGGAGAGTAGGAGAGTGGAAATTCACTCTCCACTTTTAGATTTTACGAGAGTGAAAAATTTTAGGAGAGTGATTTTTAAAATAATGCCTCGGGCCAATTCGCCCCCAGGTGGAATAACGAGGATTGGTGGTGATTGCTGTTGAGAAATCAGTAGGCCTAATAACGCGCGATTTCCAAAATAATTGGTTTTATGACGTTTCGGCCTTGAGACGTTTCGGCCCTAAGAGGCCAAAACGTCTTAGAAATTGGGCCGAAACGTCTTCACATTCGGTAATTCTTTTTTAGATGTGATTGTGTGGAGGGGTTTGTGGAGTTTTAAATTGGCAAGTCCCAAGGGTGGTCGCTCATGACAGGTTCTTCTGTACTTTGCACTTCTCCGACCAGGGGTCAGCCTGGCAGCTGATTTTAGGGAGAAGTGACTTCTCCCTTCAGAGACTTTAGGGAGAAGTCAGGACCCAGGAGGGAGAAGTCAGTGGACATGAAGGAGAAATCAGAAAAAAAACATAAAACGTATATGTCATCGTGACAAAATAAATGAACATAGAGGACACAATTGTGGAGAAAAAAATAAATAAAAGTTATCCAAACATACAAACACACACAAAACTAAGTCAGATGGTTACATAACAGAATGTAGGTTAAAATCCCCACCCCACAAAAAACTGTGTCGTTCATGGTTTCTGAATACCCCCTAACTCTTTGCCGAACAGTGATAAGGTTACCGTGCAGTTGATTTTGTATTTGCGTCAACGATGTGGATTTGAAATTTAGTATGACCCATGGTGAGAGTGTTCTTCTCTGTAACAGAAGGTATATTCTTTTTAAAAAAATATTTAAAGTGTTTAAAATAAATTTCAAGTTCATATAAGAAGCTGGGTCATTCATGGTTTCTGAATACCCTAACTGAGTTGAAAAGCGTAGTTAAAAAAGTTTTCGATATCCTTCGTAAATTAAGCGTTATTAACAATTTGAGTTAATTAATTTCTTTGATAAATGACAAAACATTTCAGTTGTCTCCCTTCCCGGCTGCGCTGTGTCATAATACACTGTTCAGAAAACTGACAATTTCTGCCAACCATCTTTCACTGACACTTGCGATTGGTGCTTTGAAGGTCTGCCATTCTTATCCATCCAAATACCTGTGATTTCTATTGCAGCCTTATTACATTTAACCCCCTTCCAACAAACTTCACAAGTTTTCAAAGAAAAACATTAATGTATTGCGGGGCGAATTTCAATGCAGCCAATTTTTCAGTGGAACAGAGCATAATCGCAATCAATTTCGATATGGACGAACTGTCTCCAATACATTTTTTTTTGTTTTGAAACGGTGGTTAACTTTAATAAATTCTAATTAACTCGATGCGTGTCTTGTGTGATTCGTTGTTTTGTCTGGTACTTTGTTTTTAAATAGCCATTTTGTGCTGGTTGCTATCAGTTGGGGCGAATTGTTCGAACGACTACGCCATTGCAATTCTTTTCAGAAATATAAAATTGGGCTAGTTTAGGCTATTTTCATAGCCGTGTGACGGACTTTAACAGCAACCGTGTTTACTGTTTTTTGCGGAAGCGTGTGTTTTTAAAAAATAAAACATAAGAAAATACATTAAATTGCCATGTCTCCCAAGGAAGTTTGGGAGGGCGACTTGAATTTCGGTCGTGTTCAAAGCCTTCGTCGGAGACTCCGACGAAGGCTTTGAACACGACCGGAAGATAAACGTGCGCGACTAATTACTCGCGGTATACGAAAAAGCGGTGCGCGATGGTGCGCTGGCGCGATCGCTCGCCGTTCCCAACGGTCACTGCATTGGTACCAATGTTATTTGGTGAAATTTCAACAAAACAGCATTGTGTGTGCACAACCTCAAGAGTAATCCTTGAATTTATAAATGTGTGTAAGACTGGCTAAAGGAAGAATGTTGATACACAAATGCAGTAAGTTCAGAGGTTATTGTAAATGGCAACTTTTTTCACAGAAATGAATCAATAGCTCTTATCTAAAGGTCTCGCCCAATGTGCACACCAAGTTCAAAAAAAAATCCTGATAAATGTGGCCTGTAGGCCATGTCAAAGAGGAATGTTGATGCATAAATGCAATAAATTCAAAGACTGTTGCTAACAGCAACAGATTTTGATGGAAGTGAGAAGAAAATCAATAGCTCCTATCTTTGTCATCCTGCATAAGCATACAAAGTTTCAAAACAGCCTGATAATGAATGCACCCTCTGAGGCATGCCAAAGGAAGATGTTAATGCACAGATGCACTAAGCTTGAATGTCATTGCTTGTGGCAATGTTTTTAGTTTTTTTATGGAAATTCATAAATATACCCTGCAGAGAGTGCAAAAGCGATAAGTTGCTACACAAATGCAGTAAGTTCAAAGGCTGGTGAAAACGACAATAATTTTTTAAAGGAAATGAAAATAAATGCGACCTGTTAGGTGTGCAAAAGGAAATTGTGGACGTTCTGTACGTACTAACGTACGGACGTGTACGTACATACATAAATACGCCGACGGACGAGAAGTGATGGCAATAGCTCAGCTTGACTTTGTCAAGTTGAGCTAATAAATGTGCCCTGTAGGGTGTGCCAAAGGGAAATATTGAGGTCTGACTAAACTAAGTTCTAAGAACGTTGGCAGCAGCAACATTTTTTGACGGAAACAGAAGAAAATCGATAGCTCCCATCTAGAGGTCTCCCCAAACAAGCATACCAGGTTTCAAAGCAATCCAATCATAAATGTGCCCTGTAGGGTGTGCCAAAGGGAATTATTGAGGTCTGACTAACCTAAGTTCAAAGAACGTTGGCCATGGCAACTTTTTTTGACGGAAATGGAAGAAAATTGATAACTCCCATCTAGACGTCACCCCAAACAAGCATGCCAGGTTTCAAAGCAATCCGATCATAAATGTGCCCTGTAGGATGTGCGAAAGGGAAATATTGAGGTCTTCTAACTAAACTAAGTTCTAAGAACGTTGGCAGCGGCAACATTTTTTGACGGAAATGGAAAAAAATCGATAGCTCCCATCTAGAGGTCACCCCAAATAAGCGTACCAGGTTTCAAAGCAATCCAATCATAAATGTGCCCTGTAGGGTGTGCCAAAGGGAAATATTGTGGTCTGACTAAACTAAGTTCTAAGAACGTTGGCCATGGCAATATTTTTTTTATCGAAATTGAAGAAAATCGATAGCTCCCATCTAGAGGTCATCCTAAACAAGCATACCAGGTTTCAAAGCAATCCAATCATAAATGTGCCCTGTAGGGTGTGCCAAAGGGAAATATTGAGGTCTGACTAAACTAAGTTCTAAGAACCTTGGCCGCGGCAACATTTTTTGACAGAAATTGAAGAAAATCGATAGCTCCCATCTAGAGGTCACTCCAAACACGCATGCCAGGTTTCAAAGCAATCCAATCATAAATGTGCCCTGTAGGGTGTGCCAAATGGAAATATTGAGATCTTCTGACTAAACTAAGTTCTAAGAACGTTTGCCGCGGCAACATTTTTTGACGGAAATTGAAGAAAATCAATAGCTCCCATCTAAAGGTCTCCCCAAACAAGCATACCAGGTTTCAAAGCAATCTGATCATAAATGTGCCCTGTAGGCTGTGCCAAAGGGAAATATTGAGGGCTGACTAAACTAAGTTCTAAGAACGTTGGCCGTGGCAACATTTTTTGACCGAAATTGACGAAAATCGATAGCACCCATCTAGAGGTCACCCTAAACAAGCATACCAGGTTTCAAAGCAATCCAATCATAAACGTGCCCTGTAGGGTGTGCCAAAGGGAAATATGTGGTCTGACTAAACTGAGTTCTAAGAAGGTTGGCTGCGGCAACATTTTTTGATGGAAATTGAAGAAAATCGACAGCTCCCATCTAGAGGTCACCCCAAACAAGCATACCAAGTTTCAAAGCGATCTGATCATAAATGCGACCTGTGAGGTGTGCCAAAGGAAATTGTGGATGTACGTACTAATGTACTAACATACTAACGTACTAATGTACGTACGCCGACGGATGAGAAGTGATGGCAATAGCTCAGCTTGACTTTGTCAAGTTGAGCTAAGAGTTAAAAAATTTATAGTAATTTATATATTTTTTATACTTCCCAATGACCCAGACTAAGCTGGTGCTAACTCTTAAATATTTAGGGCCAAACACAAATTTTGCCCCTCAATCCCCAAAATTTGCATCAAAAACTGATTGCATGTCCTATATGGTCCTCCTTACTTTTACTCCACTGCGCATGAGCTGTGTCAAGGAGGTCTCGAAATTCCTGCTAATTGTCATTCTTACAACCAGTGCCTGGTAGGCGTTATGCACTCAGCGGGGAGGTACGAGTTCACAACTCATGGGAGGGCCATCCCCGCCTGGGTCATTGGTAAGTATAAACAAGCCAAGACCAATACCGGGTCTGGACCTGCGTCGCTGCATGCACTTGACCTGAAAATTAGATACACGATACAACTCATCATTATGAAGCAACAGACCAAATATAAAATCATTCCCTTTCATAGAAGCCAAGAAAACTTTCGGACGGACTGACGGACGTACAGATGGACGGACGGATGGACGGACGGACAGAGTTGAGCGGTTACTAGACCTTCTCTGCCACTGGCGACGCAGGTAATAAAATATATAAATTACTATAAATTTTTTAACATTTTTATACTGTACCAATGATCCAGACTAAGCTGAATAGTAAAAAGGTTGGAGGGCCTAGGACATAAAGGAAAATCTAATAGGCTCAACTACATATAACAGAAATATCCCCTTGAGGAGAAAAGGAGAGATAGGCTTTACATGTATCTTTCTTATTTGCATCAAAAAAGAAAGACACAACACCACTCTGTAATTGGGCACAATAACATCAATGATCTCTATTAACATCCAGTATAACCCGTTATACTAATTATTTTTAAAGGAAAGCCAATAAATAAAGGAAGTCCAGAGAAATGAGACTCTTTATACTCATTAAAAGTGTCCGAGGATTGTATATTAATGCCCGTATGACACATGACATATACAAATGCTTCACACCGAGCTGCACTTTAAAAATGTTACATAGATGAGTAAACATTAGCTTTACACTTTAAAACCATCCCGGTACCAACTCGGAATTACTGACTCCAGGGGAGGTATTCCCTTGCTTTTCACTATAAAGCAGGTGACCTAAGGGAACACCCTCCTCCACCCTCCCCCCCCCCCCCCCCCCCCCACATTCCCCTTGCCCTGGATCAAATACTCCAGAGCGAAGAGGGCAGCAGGACAGAGTCACTGCCGGAACAGAAAACCTACATAACTATAGTTGCAACTGTTTAGTGGATGACATTCTGAGCAACTGATAACGGACCTAAACAATGCAGATCTCCAGAAATGGACTCAATATTTCTGAGATAAAAATTTGTGAAAGTGGAAGGCTGAGACCAATATGCAGCCTTCATTAGATCTGTAATAGCAACACTATTAGCGTAAGCCCAAGATGTTGATAGAGCTCTTACTTCATGAGCTGAAATCTTAAGCACGGACTGCTAAGTTGAAGATAATTTGTCATAAGCAGTACGGATAGTTAATTGAATCCACCTAGCAATAGAATGGACCATAATGTCCTTTCTATTAGGCATCAGAGACAGAAAGAAACGCTTACATCCCTTTCTGATGAACTCAGATCTATATTTATAAATATGTATAGCTCTAACAGGACAGAGTAAACGCCTATGCCCGTCTGAAGATGGAAGAGCCTTAATAACAATAGGTTCCGGATACTTATTAGGAGCCTGATTTTTAGCCAAAAATCCAACATTAGTAGTGAAGGTAATAGTATTACCAACGCTACGATAGTGAGAATCATCCACAGATAGTGCATGAAGCTAACTGACTCTTCCAGCCGAAGAGAAGGCTAAGAGAAAAGCAGTCTTATAAGATAAGAATTTGAAGTTCACCGTGTCAAGAGGCGTTTCTTTTAGCTTAAGAAGAACCCAAGCTAAATTCCACTAAGGAATTAATCTAAGGGTTCTAGGTCTATTTATCAAAAAGTTTCTTACTAACTTAGATAAAGAGACATTAGATCCAATCAGTAAACTATCATGGTGTGCATAGGTATCGGATAGCATAGACCTATAGCCCTTAATGGTAACAGGCTGCAGTTTGATCTCATCAAACAAGTAGACTAGAAAATTTGCAATGTCTGGAATGGAGGGATCATAAATATCTACAGAATGATCCCTACACCACTGACAAAAGACCCTCCACTTAGTAGCATAATTTAGCGAAGAGGAGGTCCTCCTACAGTTAGAAATCGCGTCCACTGCTTGTCCTGTAAAATGCTTGCCGTGCAAGAAGGCCGCACAATGGAAATACCTGAGTAGATTTATCCACGGTCTCTGTGGAGACAGAGATGCTACCAACAGAATTTTGCATTGAGATTGTTTTATCTTGAGCAGTATCTGCTGAATCAACGGCACTGGAGGATACGCATATCCTATCATTCTGTCCCACGAGATCAATAGAGCGTCTACTGCAAATGCTCGAGGATCCGGACATGGTGACACATACGTATGCAACTGATAGTTGAGATGCGTCGCAAATAAGTCTATCATTGGCCACTCCCATTGGTAGCAAATCTGATTGAATACGCATTTGTTGAGAGTCCATTCTGGCGGCAACAAGCGACCCCTCCATGAAAGGGAGTCTGCTGATACGTTCAGACGACCCGGAATATGTCGGACCGATAGGAGAACCTGATGTTCTAGTACAAACAGAAGGATTCTTTCCGTTAAACTGAATAACGGAATGGAATGAGTGCCTCCCTGATTCCGAATATATGCTACTACCGTCGTATTGTCGGACAGAATTTGCACGTGTGCATTCTGAATAACGTTCATCCAATGACGTAGCGCAAGCCAAATTGACATCATTTCTTTGATGTTTATGTGCTTGCTTAGGAACTGTGGATCCCAAAGACCCTGGCACTTCGAATCTGTTGGACTCAGTGTTGTGCCCCAACCTGTTTGACTGGCATCCGTCATAATTGTAAAACTCGGATCCGGCAATTGCAGTGGAACTTCCTGAGTTAACCACTGAATATCTGCCCAAGTCTAAATCTCTTGTTTCACTTGATTTGACAAAAGGATGTCCGTATCGAGTGAATGAATCTTCGCCCTCCAATTCTGAGTCAGAAAGATTTGGAGAGGACGAGTGCGTAGCCGCCCCATTGGAATAAGATCCGCGGCAGCTCCGCACAGACCTATCAGTCTCATCAATTCTCTCACTGTAACTTTGTCTCAGTGAAGACAATAGCGAGCGTAACAACTGATTAATTTCGCTTTGGTTAACGGCAGACGAACGAGATTGTTGTGCGTCTCGAAGCTCAACCCCAGGTGGGTGAATGACTTGGACGGCACCAGATCCGACTTCTCTTCATTTACTATGAAACCGAGACGTCGGAGCAATAGAAGCAGATTCTGCACATCATTCTGAAGCGTTAACTCGTTGCCGTACCTCTGAAGAATGTCGTCCAGGTAGGCTGACGTTACCACAGACGAATGAGCTCGGAAATGAGTCATTACCGAGTTCATTATTCGAGTGAAAGCCCACACGCTAGATTCAGACCGAAGCACATTGCTCGGAACTGATACATGACTCCTAGGACGCCAAAGCGAAGATACTTTCTGAATGCTGGATGTACCATGACGTGAAAGTAAGCATCCTTGAGGTCTATGCTCGTAGCATAGTCGCTCACCCGAATGCTCGCTCTGACCGATCAGATGGTCTCCATATAGAATTTTGGAGCCACGATCAGCTTGTTTATCCAGCACAGATCTATGACTGGACGGAACGAGCCGTCTGGTTTCGGATCCAGAAAAAGATGGCTCTAGAAACCTGGAGATTCCTGGTTTTCTACGACCTGTATCGCGTTCTTTGCCAGAAGAGACTGGACTTCTGATAGAAGCAAGCCTCTCTTCTGTGGATTTGACAGAAGCTGAGTCCATCTTGGACTTCGCGTTAACGGAGGTTTTCCTTTGAAGGACAATTTTAGTCCTTCCGAAATCGCCCCTCAAACCCAAGGGTCCTCCGTAATTAATTCCCAATTGCTTGAAAAACTCGACAGTCTTCCGAAAGAGGTTTATACCATCACCTCCTGGACCTGTAGGGTTTGCAGAAGGAGAAACCATGTCCTCCACGGCCCGCACCTCGCGCCGTCGACCTAGGGGCGTCTGACCGGTTGTCTCGGCCAGCATTATGGCCCCTACCTGAGTTGCTACCTTGACGGTCTCTGGAGTAAGACCTAGATGATGCATAGGAACCTCTATAGGAACTTCCCCTGGACGTATTCGTCCCAGAAGTGCCTGCCCTACTCTTCTCTGCTGAATCCGACTTTTTGGAAGCAGATTTAAATAGCAGAGAGTCTGAAGCTTTCTTAGTCAACTGATCATAGATTGCGGAAAGCTTGCCATTGAAGAGAAGCTCTCCGGAGACCGGAGCAACTCTGAGAGAGTTTTTCACTTTACTATCCACGTGCGTGGATGTAGCCAGGGCCGCGTCACGTCTAACCAACTCCAGATTTGCCACTGAAAGGGCGGAGTTATACGTGGAGAATGCTATGGCCCTCAACAGAACTCTTAAGGAGGTTTGTACGTCCTGGAATTCTTGTCCTTCAAGGCATAATGATAACACTCTGGTAAGGTGATCTGCGTACAATAATGCGTCTAAGTTAGCCCTATTAGACGTTATTGTCATTTCCAACGTCGTGGTTGGAATTGCCATAGCCGACGGCATGGATAATTCTGGGTCTTCGGCCTGGTCGTCTAGATGCAGAGGAACTCTCTGAATGCCCTGTCCTGCCGTTTCAAATTTATTCCTTGAACTGATGAAAGGCAGATGTAGAGCACTTGCTGATGAGAAACTGGACCTGCCCGTTTTGGTAGCAAGTTTATATATAGCGTAATTCAATAGTTCAAATGTCCGTGAGACATTTCTGGGCTGTGTCGGAAACTCAGGACAGTGTCCCTAAACCGTTTAAAGAATTCAGTGTCCAGTGGCGCTATCAGTCTCTTATCCGGCAACGCAGCATTTTGGCCCGGAGGAACAACTTCAGGAAGATAATGCCGGATGAACTCTACGGCAATATTATGTTGTTCCGAAAGGGAAACATCCTACTCCTCCGTATCCCTTTCGCCATCCTGTCGGACCACTTGTAAATCTCGGTCGTCTGTGCCTGAACCTGCAGCGTAACGTACCGACCCAGCTTCTTCGGATAATTCCTGATCCGACAGAGTTTCTGCCGGTTGCTGGGATGCTGCAATAATCTGCGCTATGTGCGATAGCACGTCCGTAACGGAGACCTGTGGAGCTGCGGTCTTACGGGATTTAGCCGCTGGAAGCTCCTTGCACACTGACTCCTGCATACTTCTTTTATGCGAACGTCTGGAGTATGAAGGCCTTGTATCCCTGGCTACCGGATGGCGTGACCTGGTCGCCGTGGAATCCCTGGTAGGCGAGGCTGGCTGGATATCACTGGTCACGTAGCCAAGGTGCAGTCGTGTGTGCTGCCGTGAGGATGAGCAGTCTCTCTTGACTGTCTATATAACAGAGCATCCCGAGCGGTGGATGTATGCTCCGACTGAGGAACGTTATGTACCACAACATCTGGGCCCAGATGTTGTTGTACGAGAGAGGGATCTCTCTCGCTCGCAGCCCAGATGGACCTGGACGAGCAAGGAACCGGACTAACAGGCTTCCTCCGTACCATCCTCGTATCCGTCGTCACTGGGTGTGCACGTTGTATATTTATAGTACTCGCATCACCCAAATCTCCTTCCTGGACCGCAATGGACGAACCCGGCTGCCGAGCCATTCGTTGAATGGTCGCTACACTGGGAGAGCTAGCTGACGCCAAAGCCGTCGATCATACTTGGGACCTCTTTGGCAATTGACGTATCTGCATGAGCACTTTTGCTGCTAGCTCTTCATTTGACTGTGACGAAGGAAGCACACTTTTCGAAGACATAACAGGAAACATCACCCTGTTCTTGTTCCTCTGAAAAAAAGATTGAAAAACTAGTGACCCTGCGGAGAGAGGACCCGCATGGACCTCTCCCAGCTAACAACATACAGTGACACACATCTCCAATGTTTATCATCCCAATTGACACACACTGAGCAAGGGTTAGTGCGAGTACACTGACTACAATTAATACACTGATCATGAGAATCAGAGGAAGATTTCCTCGCATTACAATTTGAACAATAATCTTTCATTGTGAAAGTTAAAAAATTTATAGTAATTTATATATTTTTTATACTTACCAATGACCCAGACTTAGCTGGTGCTAACTCTTAAATTCTAGGGCCAAACACAAATTTTACCCCCCAATCCCCAAAATTTGCATCTAAAACCGAAAATTACATGTCCTATATGGTCCTCCATACCTTTTCTCCAGTGCGCATGCGCAGTGTCAAGGAGGTCTCGAAATTGGTGCCAAAAGTCATTCTTACAAGCAGTACCTGGAAAAGCGTTATGTACTCAGCGGGGAGCTATGAGTTCCGAACTCATGGGAGGGCCATCCCCGTCTGGGTCATTGGTAAGTATAAAAAATATATAAATTACTATATATTTTTTAACATTTGTATACTGTACCAATGACCCAGACTTAGCTGAATAGTAAAACGGTTGGAGGGCCTAGGACATAAAGCAATCCAATAACTCAACTATATATATACAGAATTATCCCCTCAAGGAGAAATAGGCTTTACATTTATCTTTCTATTCTGCATCAAAACGAGAAAGACACAACACCATTCTGTACTTGAGCATAATACCATCACTGATGTCTATTAACCTCCAGTATAATCCATGGTAATTATGGTAATTATTTTTAAAAGAAAGCCGATAAATAAAGTAGTCCAGATAAATGAGACTCTTAAATTCATTAAAAGTGACCGTTAATTGTATATTAACGTCTGCATGATATGTGACATATACAAATACTACACACCGAGGTACAGTTAAAAATATTACATGGATGAGTAAAAAGATTATCTTTACACTTTAAAAATCATCCCGGTACCGACTAGAATTACTGGCTCTAGGGGAGGTATTCCCTTGCTTTTCACTATAAAGCAGGTGATCTAAGGGAACACCCCCCACCCCCCCCCCCCCCCCCCCCCTTCCCCTTGCCCTGGGTCAAATATCCCAGAGCGAAGAAGGCGGCAGCACAGAGTCACTGCCGGAACCAAAAGCCTACACAACTATAGTTGCAACTGCTTAGTGGACGACATTCTGAGCAACAGATAACGAACCTAAACAATGCCGGTCTCTAGAAATGGACTCAATATTTCTGAGGTATAAATTCGTGCAAGTGAAAGGCTAAAACCAATATGCAGCCGTCATTAGAACTGTAATAGCAACGCTATTAGCATAAGCCTCTGAAGTAGAAAGAACTCTTACTTCAAGAGCTAAAATCTTAATCGCAGACTGCTGTGTTGAAGATATTATCATAAGCAGTACTGAAAGCTAATAGAATCCATCTAGCTATAGAATGGACCGAAATGTGGAGGAAGCTTCCACAGCATAAGCCACAACAGACACCTGAATAGATTAATGCACGGTCTTTGTGGAGACAGAGGTGCTACCAACAGAATTGCATTGAGATTATTTAACTTAAGCAATATCTGCTGAATCAACGGCGCTGGAGGATACCCATATCCTATTATCCCGTCTCACGAGATGGATAGAGCGTCAACTGCAAACGCTCGAGAATCCGAACATGTTGACACATACACCTGCAACTGATTGTTGAGATGCGTCGCAAAAAAGTCCATCATTGGCCGCTCTCATAGGTAGCAAATCTGATATAAATACTCGTTATTAAAAGTCCATTTGACTGCAACAAGCGGCTCTTTCGTGAAAGGGAGTCCGCTAATACGTTCCGACGACCCGGAATACGACGGACCGATAGGAGAACTTGATGTTCTAGTACCAACAGAAGGATTCATTCCGTTACAGTGAATAACAGAATGGAATGAGTACCTCCCTAGTTCCGAAAATATGCTTATACCGTCGAATTGTCGGACAGAATTGCCTGTGGGCATTCTGGATAACATTCATGCAATGACGTAACGCAAGCCAAAATAACATCAATTCCTGATGTTTATGTGCTTGATTAGGAACTACAGATCCCAAGGACCCTGGCACTTAAAAACCGTTGGGCTCAATGTTGGGTCCCAACCTATTTAACTGGCATCCGTCAAAACTGTAAAACTCGGATCTGGCAATTGCAGTGGAAGTTATTTCCCTGAATAAACCACTGAATATCTGCCCAAGTCTGAATCTGTTTCACTTGACTTACAAGAGGATGTACGTAACGAGCGAAAGAATCTTCACCCTCCAAGTCTGTTCTTTTTGAGTCAAAAAGATTTGGAGAGGACAAGGGCGTATCCACCCCATTGGAATAAAATCTGCGGCAGCGCCACACAACCCTATCAGTCTGATGAATTCTCTCGCTGTAACTTTGTCTGAGTGAAGACAATAGCGAGCGTAACAACTGATTAATTTCGCTCTGGTTAACGACAGACGAACGAGATTGTTGTGCGTCTCGAAGCTCATTCCCAAGTGGGTGAATGACTTGGACGGCACCAGATCCGACTTCTCCTCGTTTATTATAAAACCGAGAAGTCGGAGTAATAGAAGCAGATTCTGCACATCGTTCTGAAGCGTTAGCTCGTTGCCGTACCTCTGAAGAATGTCGTCCAGGTAGGCCGACGTTACCACAGACGAATGAGCTCAGAAATGTATCATTACCGAGTTCATTATTCCAGTGAAAGCCCAGGACGCTAGGTTCAAACCGAAGCACATCGCTCGGAACTGATATACAACTCCTAGGACTGCAAAGCGTAGATACTTTCTGAATGTCGGATGTACCATGACGTGAAAGTACGCATCCTTGAGATCTATGCTTGTAGCATAGTCGTTCACCCAAATACTCGCTCTGACTGATCGAATTGTCTCCATATAGAACTTCGGAGCGACGATCAGCTTGTTTATCCAGCTCAGATCTATGACTGGACAGAACGAGCCGTCTGGAACCAGAAACAGATGGCTGTAGAAACCCAGTGATTCCTGGTCTTCTACGACCTATACCGCGTTCTTCTCCAGAAGAGACTGTATTTCTGATAGAAGAGCGTCTCTTTTCTGCGGATTGACGGAAGCTGAGTCCATTTTGGACTTCGAGTTAATGGAGGCTTTCGTTTGAAGGATATTCTTAGTCCTTCCGAAAATACACCTCGAACTCAGGGGTCGTCCGTAATTGACGCCCAATTGTTTATAAAACTCGACAATCTTCCGCCTATTGGAACACAATAGAGGTTCATACCATCACCTCCTGGACCTGCGAGGCTTGCGGAAGGAGAAACTACTTCCTCCACGACCCGCACCTCGCCCCGTCGACTTAGGGACGTCTGACCGGTTATCTCGGCCAGAATAACGTCCCCCACGTGAGTCGCTGCCTTGACGGTCTCTAGAATAAGACCTAGAGGACGCATAGGAACCTCTATAGGAACTTCTCTTGAGCATACTTGTCCCAGAAGTGCCTGTCTTACTCTTTTCTGCTGTATCCGACTTTTTAGAAGCGGATTTGAATAGCAGAAAATCCGAAGCTTTCTTAGTTATCTGATCATAGATTGCTGAAAGCTTGCCGTCGAAGAGAAGCTCTCTGGAGACCAAAGCGACTCTGAGGGAGTTTTTCACCTTACCATCCACGTGCGTGGATGTAGCTAGGGCCGCGTCACGTCTAACCAACACCAGGTTTGCCACTGAAAGGGCAGAGTTATACGTGGAATAAGCTATTGCCCTTGAAAGAACTCTCAAGGAAGATAGTACATCCTGGAATTCTTTCCCTTCAAGGCGTAATGAAAACGCTTTAGTAAGGTGATCTGCGTACGATAATGCATCTAAGATAACTCTGTTAGACATTATTGTCGTTTCCAACATCGCGGTTGAAATTGACATAGACGACGGTATAGATCATTCTAGATCTTCGGCCTGATCGTCTGGACACAGAGGAACTCTCGGTATGCCCTGTCCTGCCGTTTCGAAATTATTCCTTGAATTGATGAAAGGCAGATGTAGAGCATTCGCCGATAAGAAACCTGACTTGCTCATTTTGGTAGCAAGCTTATATATAGCGTCCTACAATAGTTCAAATGTTCTTGTGACATTATTGGACTGTGTCGGAAACTCAGGGACGATGTCCCTAAACCGATAAAATTATTCCGTGTCAGTGACGCTAACAGTTTCTTATCCGGCATCACAGCCTTTTGGTCTGACAGAACAACTTCTGAAAGATAATGCCGGATGATATCTACGGCAACTTTATGTTGTTCCGAAAGGGAAAAAACCAACTCCTCGGTATCCCTTTGCCATCCTGTCGGACCACTTGAAATTCTCGGTCGTCCGTACCTGATGCTTCAGCAGAGCGTACCGACCCAGCGTTGTTGGATAAATCCTGATCCGACAGAGATTCTGTCATCTGCTGGGTTGCTGCGATAATTTGTGCTATTTGTAATAGCACGTCCGTTACGGAGACCTGTGGAGCAGCGGTCTTACGTTACTTAGCCGCTGAAGACTCCCTGGACGTTAACTCCTGCATATTTCTTATGCGAACGTCTGGAGTCTATAGGCCTCGTATTCCTGACTACCGGATGGCATGACCTGGTCGCCGTGAAATCCTTGGTCGGCGAGACTGGCTAGATAGCAGTGGTCATGTAGTCAAGGTGCGGTCGTGTGCGATGCCGTGAGGATGAGGAAGCCATTAGAGCAGTCTCTCTGGACTGTCTATATAACGGAGCGTCCCGAGCGGTGGACGTATGCTCCGAATGAGAAACATTTGTACCACAACATCTGTTCTCAGATGTTGTTGTACGAGAGAGGGACCTCTCTCACTCGCAGCCCGGGTGGACCTGGACGAGCTAGGAACCAGACTTAAAGGCTTCCTCCGTACCCTCCTCGTATCCATCGTCACTGGGTGTGCACGTAGAATATTTTATAGTGCTCGCATCACCCAAATCTCCTTCCTGGACCGCAACGGACGAACCCGGTTACCGAACCATTCGATGAATGGACGCTACACCGGGCGAGGCGGACGCCAAAGCCGTCGATCCTACTTGGGACCTCTTAGGCAATTGACGTAATATCATGAGCATTTATCCGCTAGCTCTTCATTTGACTGTGACGACGGAAGCACACTTTTTGAAGACATCACAGAAAATCACCGCATTCTTATTCCTGAATGAGGCCTGAGGAGCCGTGACTTACATAATATCCACTGGCAGCTCCAGGGACGTTCATTCCTGCATTTATATAATATGTGAACGTCCCATCAGGAAAGACCTCATATCCTTGGCTAACAGATGAAGTAACCTGGTCGACAATATTCCCTGGTCGGCAAAGCAGGAGCTCTAGGAACGTTCATTCCTGCATTTATATAATATGCGAACGTCCCCTGAAACTCAGTGGTCACAAGCCAAGGTGCGGTGGTGTGTGTTGAAATGAGGATGAGGAAGCCCATAACACAGCCAGTTCGGACTGTGTATGTGACGGAACGTCCCGAACAGGAGGATTGGACGTATGTTCCGACTAACAAACAAACATACAACAACATTGCGGCTCAAATGTAGTTGTAAGAGAGAGGGGGCCTCTCTCGCTTGCGGTCCGGATAGACCTGGACGAGCTAGCTACTAGACTGACAGGCTTCCTCCGTACTATCCTCGGATCCGTCGTTGCTGGGTGTGCACGTTCCAAGTTTATAGTGCTCGCATCACCCACACTGCTTCCCAGAACCGTAACGGACAAACCCGGCTGCCGAGCAATGCCTTCGATCCTACTAGGGACCTCTTCGGCAATTGTCGTATTACCCTGAGCACTTAGCCGTTAGCCCTAACACTGCAACGACGGAGACACACTTGTTGAAGACATCACGAAAACATCACTCTGAATTCTGAAAAATAAAATGATAATATAGAGTAACCCTACGGAGAGAGGACCGGTATGAACCCCTCCCCGCAAACACAATATCGTGACACATGCCTCCAACGTTGTCATTTCAATCAACACACACAGAGCAGGAATTAGTGCGAATACATTGAACCTGAGAATTAGAGGAAGATATCCTCGCATTATAAATAAAAAATATTTTTTCATCAATAAAAAATACACAGTCATATTAGTCGCACTATCCCTTGAAATAAAGATACATAATATAACATAATCCATTATAATCTTTGAAAGAAAATAATTTTCAAAAAAAAAAAAAATTTTTGAAAAAATTTTCCAGAAGAGCCCAAGTTCCCAATGGGAACACTGAGCCCAAATGGATCCCAAAAAAGCCTAAGTGTGGACAAATTTTTTTAAAACATTTCAAAAAATTAATGCAACACTTACATACGATATTAAAGTATCTTGCTATGTCTAAACTAATGTAAAGACAAGAAATCACTATCAGCAGTAACCTTTGTCAATGTAAAAAAGAAGTTGTACAAAAACCGGAAACATGACTCCAGGCACTGATAAACATGGCCCAAAATCAGTTACCAATTTAAACACTATCTGATGCAAAACAGAGATTTCCCTGGAAGAAACTGCAGAACATCAGATGGTAGATGCAGATCACAACTCCTAAACACCTAAGAGTGAGGACGTCAACATGGGGAAAAGAACAGAAATTCATTCTGTTACGAAGCCAAAACACCCAAGAAATTTTAGTAATAATTATTACAGAAAATATGCCAAAGGCATGGGAGAATAGCAAGGGGGGAATAAAGGAAAGGGAGAGAGGCAACACTGATCAAGTAGTGGAACTTTCATAGCAAGAATGATAACAACAGGCTCATGCCTCGAAATTAGGGAACATAACATAATTTCATAAAAAATTTTAAGTTACAGCCCTGATTATTTCCTGCCACTGAATTTTCCTCTCATCCTTCTATTTCCACTTTAGATCCACCATTTCTCTCATATTTATGTGTCTGGCATCATTTAAACTGAGATTTACAAGCACAAATATCAGTCAGATGTGAACTGATGAAGGGCCAACAAAGAATGACTTTTGGCGCCAATTTCGAGACCTCCTTGACACTGTGCATGGGCAGTGGAGGAAAGGTATGGAGGACCATATAGGACATGTAATTTTCGGTTTTAGATGCAAATTTTGGGGATTGGGGGGTACAATTTGTGTTTGGCCCTAGAATTTAAGAGTTAGCACCAGCTAAGTCTGGGTCATTGGTACAGTATAAAAATATTACAAACAGTCATAGTACTCGCACCAAACCTTGAAAACAAAGATACATAATAAAATAATCCATTATAACATTTCGAAAAAATAATTCAAAAAGAAAAAATTCCCAATGGGAACGATAAGCCCAAATGGATCCCAAAAAAGCCTAAGTGTGGACAAAATTTTTTAAACCATTTCAAAAAATTCATGTAACACTTACGGACAATATTAATGTATCCTGCTATGAATTGAACTAAGCAGAAGACAAGTAATCACTATCAGAAGTAACCGTTGTCAACATAAACACCAAGAGGCCCCAAGGAGCCTGAGGGCACTCACCTGACATGGTAGCCTAAATATCAACCCAGAGAATTGATTTCAACAAGTTGCATCTACTCCTCCTAAGAAAAGCTTATACCAAATATCCAAAGATTCTAACCAGTGGATCTAAAAAAAAAGATTTTTAATGAATATTCCTCATATTGAACTAAGTTATAATTCAGGCTCCCACAGGGAGCCCATATATGAACTCAGGGACTTGGCTTTAACAAACTTGAATCTCATCCCCCTAAGGATGCTGCACACCAAATATCAAAACATTCCGACTGCAGGATCTGAAGAAGAAGATTTTTTAAAGAAAATTCATCATTTTGAACTAAGTTAAAATTCAAGCTCCCACAGTGAGTCCAAATATGGACCTAGGGACATGGCTTGAACAAACTTGAATCTCACCCCCTAAGGATGCTGCACACCAAATATCAAAACATTCTGAAGAAGATTTTTAAAGAAAGTTAAAAAATTTATAGTAATTTATATATTTTTTATACTTACCAATGACCCAGACTTAGCTGGTGCTAACTCCACAAAAACCAGGGCCAAACACAAATTTTGCCCCCCAATCCCCAAAATTTGCATCCAAAACAAAAAGAAATCATGTCCTAAAGGACCTCCATAGTACGACTCTACTGCGCATGCGCAGTGACGCAGTCGTCCCGAAATTGGCGCCAAATATCATTCTTACTGGCAGTGCCTGGTCAGCGCTATGTACTCAGCGGGGAGGCAAGAGTTCCCAACTCAGGGAGGGCCATCCCCGTCTGGGTCATTGGTAAGTATAAAAAATATATAAATTACTATAAATTTTTTAACATTTTTATACTGTACCAATGACCCAGACTTAGCTGAATAGTAAACAGGCTGGAGGGCCTAGGACATAGAGGAAAATCCAATAAGCTCAATTATAAAATAAAGAGATAACCCCTTAAGGAGAAAAGGAGTATTAGGCTTTACATGTATCTTTCTTATTTAATATTTAAATTAGAAAGATACACTACCCTTAATAATTGAGCACAATAACATTCATATTCTCTATTAATATCCAGTATAACCTTTATACTAATTATTATTAAAACAAGCCAATAAATAAAGTAGTCCAGAGAATTGAGACTCTTTATAATCATTTAAAAGTGTCCGAGTATTGTATATTAAAGCCCGTTTGACACTTGACATATACAAATGCTTCACACCGAGCTACACTTTAAAAATAAGACATGAATGAAATTAAACATTAATATTACACTTTAAAACCATCCCGGAAGCGACTCAGAAATACTGTCTTGGAGGAGGCATTCCCTTGCTTTTCACTATAAAGCAGGTGACCTAAGGGAACACCCGCCCCCCCCCTTCCCCTTGCCCTGGGTCAAATAGCCCAGAGCGAAGAGGGCAGCCGGACGGAGTCACTGCCGGAACAGAAAGCCTGCATAACTATAGTTGCAACTGTTTAGTGGACGACATTCTGAGCAACAGATAACGGACCTAAACAATGCAGGTCTCCAGAAATGGACTCAATATTTCTGAGATAAAAATTAGTAAATGTGGATGGCTGAGACCAATAAGCAGCCTTCATTAAATCTGTAATAGCAACACTATTAGCATAAGCCCAGGAAGTAGAAAGAGCTCTTACTTCATGAGCAGAAATCTTAAGCACAGACTGCTGAGAAGAAGATAAATCTTCATACGCAGTACGGATAGTTAAC
Source organism: Pictodentalium vernedei (assembly GCA_031216915.1). NCBI lineage: Eukaryota > Metazoa > Mollusca > Scaphopoda > Dentaliida > Dentaliidae > Pictodentalium > Pictodentalium vernedei. The sequence goes on from CM062291.1 coordinate 244,568,614, forward strand.
TGAATCCATCTAGCAATAGAATGGACTGAAATGTCCTTTCTATTAGGCATCAAAGACAGAAAGAAACGTTTCCGTCCCTTTCTGATGAACTGAGATCTCTGTTTATAGATACGTAGTGCTCTAACAGGACAGAGTAAAGGCCTACGCCCGTCTGAAGACGGAAGAGCCTTAATAACAATAGGTTCCGGATATTTATTAGGAGCCTGATTCTTAGCTAAAAAACCGACGTTAGTAGTGAAGGTGATAGTGTTCCCAACACTACGATAATGAGAATCATCCACCGATAGTGCATGAAGCTCACTGACTCTTCTGGCAGAAGAGAAAGCTAAGAGAAAAGCTGTCTTATAAGATAAGAATTTGAAATCTACTGTCCCAAGAGGTTCAAATGGCTTTTCCTTCAATTTAAGGAGAACCCAAGCTAAATTCCACTTAGGAATTAATCTAAGAGTTCTAGGTCTATTTATCGAAAAGTTTCTAACCAATTTCGATAAAGAGACATTAGATCCAATTTGTAAACTATCATGATGTGCATAGGTATCAGATAACATAGATCTATAACCCTTTATAGTAACCGGTTGCAGTTTGATTTCGTCAAACAAGTATACTAGAAAGTTAGCAATGTCTGGTATAGAGGGATCCAATATATCAACAGAATGATCCCTACACCAACGACGGAAAACCTTCCACTTAGCCGCATAGTTTAGCGAAGAGGAGGTCCTCCTACAGTTAGAAATCGCGTCCACTGCTCGTCCTGTAAAGTGCTTGCCATGCAAGAAGGACCGCACAACGGAAAAACGTGAAGGTTGAGACCTTGCGGGTTGTGATGCAGTTGGCGCGATTTCCCCTGCCAAAGAAGATCCTCTCGTGGAGGGAGCTTCCGCGGTAGGTCCCACAACAGACACCTGAGTAGATTTATCCACGGTCTCTGTGGCGACAGAGATGCTACCAACAGAATCTTGCATTGAGATTGTTTTATCTTTAGCAATACTTGTTGAATTAACGGCGCTGGAGGATACGCATATCCTATCATTCCGTCCCAAGGGATCGATAGAGCGTCTACAGCAAATGCTCTTGGATCCGGACACGGGGACACATACGTCTGCAACTGATTGTTGAGATGTGTCGCAAATAAGTCTATCATTGGCCGTTCCCATTGGTAGCAAATCTGATTGAATACTTGTTTGTTGAGAGTCCACTCCGACGGCAACAAGCGACCCTTTCGAGAAAGGGAGTCTGCTAGCACATTCAGACGACCCGGTATGTGACGGACCGAAAGAAGAACGTGATGTTCCAACGCAAACAGAAGGATTCTTTCCGTTAGATTGAACAACGGAACTGAATGAGTGCCTCCCTGATTCCGTATATACGCCACTACTGTCGTATTGTCGGATAGGATTTGGACATGAGCATCGTGAATAATGTCCATCCAGTGACGTAACGCAAGCCAAATTGACATCATTTCCTTGATGTTTATGTGCTTGCACAGGAATTGCGGATCCCAAAGACCCTGGCATCTCGAATCCGTTGGGATTAATGATGCACCCCAACCTGTTTGACTGGCATCCGTCATAATGGTAAAACTCGGATCCGGCAACTGCAGCGGAACTCCTTGAGTTAACCACTGAATGTTTGCCCAAGTCTGAATCTCTTGTTTCACTTGATCTGACAAGAGAACGTCTACATCGAGCGAATGAATTTTCACACTCCAATTCTGAGTCAAGAAAATTTGAAGAGGCCGTGTGCGTAGCCGTCCCATCGGAATGAGATCCGCAGCGGCTCCGCACAGACCTATCAGTCTCATAAATTCTCTCGCTGTGACTTTGTCTGTATTTAGACAATAGCGAGCGTAACAACTGACTAATTTCGCTCTGGTTAACGGCAGACGAACGAGATTGTTGTGCGTCTCGAAGCTCATTCCCAGATGAGTGAATGACTTGGACGGCACCAGATCCGACTTCTCCTCGTTTACTATGAAACCGAGACGTCGGAGCAATAGAAGAAGATTCTGAACATCGTTCTGAAGCGTTAACTCGTTGCCGTACCTCTGAAGAATGTCGTCCAGGTAGGCCGACGTTACCGCAGACGAATGAGCTCGGAAGTAAATCATTACCGAGTTCATTACTCGAGTGAAAGCCCAGGGTGCTAGATTCAATCCGAAGCACATGGCCCGGAACTGATACACCACTCCTAGGACTGCGAAGCGTAGATACTTTCGGAATGTCGGATGTACCATGACGTGAAAGTACGCATCTTTGAGATCTATGCTCGTTGCATAATCGTTCACCCGAATACTCGCTCTGACCGATCGAATCGTCTCCATATAAAACTTCGGAGCGATGATCAGCTTGTTTATCCAGCTCAAATCTATGACTGGACGGAACGAGCCGTCTGGTTTCGGAACCAGAAACAGATGGCTGTAGAATCCCAGCGATTCCTGGTTTTCTACGACCTCTACCGCGTTCTTCATTAAAAGAGACTGCACCTCTGATAGCAGAGCGTCTCTTTTCTGAGGGTTTGACGGAAGATGAGTCCACTTTGGACTTCGAGTTAATGGAGGCTTTCGTTTGAAGGATATCTTTAGACCTTCCGAAGTCACTCCTCTCACCCAAGGGTCGTCCGTAATCGACGCCCACTCTTGAGAAAAACTCGACAACCTTCCGCCAACCGGAACGCGATAGAGGTTTGAGCCATCACCTCCTGGATCTGCGAGGCCTGCGGTAGGAGAAACCACGTCTTCCACGACCCGCACCTCGCCTCGTCGACCTCGGGGCGTCCGACCGATTGTCCCGGCCTGAAGGACGTCCCGAACGAGAGTCGCTATCCTGACGGTCTCTCGAATAAGAGCTAGAGGACGCACCGGAACCTCTATAGGAACCTCTCTTGGGCGGATAAGACCCAGAAGTGCCCGCCTTATTCGTGTCTGCTGAATCCGACCTTTTAGGAGCGGATCTAAACAACAGAGAATCACTAGCTTTCTTTTTAATATTATCATAAATAGCGGAAAGCTTGCCGTCAAAGAGAAGATCTCCTGAGACCGAAGCGACTCTAAGAGAGTTCTTCACCTTAGAATCCACTAGTGTGGATGTAGACAGGGCTGCGTCACGTCTAACCAACTCCAGATTAGCCACTGAAAGGGCGGAGTTACACGTGGAATAAGCTACTGCCCTTGAAAGAAGTCTTAAGGAGGATTGTATATCCTGAAACTCTTCCCCTTGAAGACGCAGTGATAACGCCTTCGTAAGGTGATCTGCGTAAGATAAGGCATCTAAATTGGCTCTGTTAGACGCAATAGCTGTTTCCAACACTGCGGTTGGAATAGAAGCTGACGACGGTAATGATAGCTCTAAGTCTTCCGCCTCGTCGTCCATACGCAGAGGAACTCTCGGTATACCCTGACCTGCCGTGTCGAATTTATTCCTTGCATTAATGAAAGGCAGGTTGAGAGTATTTGCGGACAAGAAGCCTGCTTTCCCTGTCCTGGAAGCAAGTTTAAAAATAGCGTCGTTCAATAATTCAAATGTTCTTGCAACATTATTGGACTGCGACGGAAACTCGGGAGCGATGTCCCTGAACCGCTCGAAAAAATCAGAGTCCAATGACGCTATAATTCTCCTGTCCGGAAGCGCAGCAGTCTGGCCCGACGGAACAACTTGAGGAAGAAAGTGCCGGATGAAGTCTACGGCAGCTTTGTGTTGTTCCGAAAGGGATAGCTCCAATTCATCCGTATCCCTTTCACCATCCGGTCGGACCTCCCGATGTTCCCGGTCGTCCGCCCCCGATGCTTCGGCGGAGCGTACCGACCCAGCGCCGTCGGATAATTCTCGATCCGACACCGTCTCTGTCGGCTGCTGGGATGCTGCGATAAGCTGTGCTATCTGCACTAGAATGTCCGACGTCGAGACCTGCGGAGGAGCGGTCTTTCGCTGCTTTGCCGAGGGCAGCTCCGCATCAGATGGCTCCCGCATACTTTTCCTATGCGAACGTCCGGAGTCCATCGGTCTCGAGTCCCTGGCTGCCGGATGGTGTGACCTGGTCGCCGAATAATCCTTCCTCGGCGAAGCTGGCAAGATATCGGAGGTCACGCAGCCAAGGTGCGGTCGTGTGCGCCGGCGAGAAGAGGAAGCCTTAACAGTCTCTGCGGACTGCTTATACAACGGAGCGTCCCGAGCGACGGACGTATGCTCCGCTAAAGACACATTTTGTACCACAACATCTGGTCCCAGATGTTGTTGTACGAGAGAGGGGCCTCTCTCGCTCGCGGCCCGGCTGGACCTGGACGAGCTAGGAACCGGACTAAAAGGCTTCCTCCGTTCTCGTTCACTATCCGCCGTCACTGGGTGTGCATCTATTATTTTTATAGTGCTCGCATCACCCAAAATTTCCTCTTGGACCGCCTCGGACGAACCCGGCTGCCGAACCATTCAGTGAATGGACGCTACACCGGGCGAGCTAGCGGACGACATTTGTCTAATCTCCATGAGCACTTTTGCCGCTAGCTCTGTATTTAATTGTGACGACGGACGCACACTTGAAGAAGATAACATGGAAACATCACCCTGTTCTGGTTCCTCTGAAATAGAAACTGAGAGAGTAGAGTGACCTTGTGGAGAAAGAGCCGGCATCGCTCTTTCTCCAGAAACAACATATCGTGACACACGTTTCCAATGTTTCTCATCCCAATGTTCACATACAGGACAGGGATTAATGCGAGAACACTGACTACAATTTATGCAATAATCATGAAAGTCAGAGGAAGATTTCTTCCTATTACAATTTGAACAAGTTCCTTTCATTGTGAAGGAACAACAATAAGTCCTAGTTACTCGCAAAAACCCCTGACACAAAGATACATAATAACATGATCCATTAATAAATGAAAAAACAATTGCAAAACAAAATAATTTTGAAAAAATATTTTTTCAGAGAAGCCCAAGTTGCTGAAAAGTAACGTTGAGCCCCGATGGATCCGATGGCAAAGTGTGGTCAAAAATTTTAAAATTATATAAAATAATTAATGAGACACTTTCGGATAATATAAATGTATCTTATAATGAGATAAACTACCTCAAAGGCAAACAGCCCCCCTCAAAAAAGGCTGTTGCCAATGAAAACAAACAGTGTAAACACAGAAGAAAACATGACTCCAGGCACTGAAAAAAACTGGCCCGGAATCAGTCCTCAATTACACTCTATCTGATGCAAAACAGAGACTCCCAGGGGAGAATCTGCAGAACATCAGATGGAAGATGCAGAACACAAACGTTATACACCCATGGGTGAAAACGTAACTATGGGGAAAATAACAGAAAACATTCTGTAACCAAGCAACTCTCCCAGGGAAATTTTAGAAATGAAACTTCTCAAAAATATGCCAAAAGCATGGGAGAATTGCAAGGGGGGACTTTAGAAGGTTAGGGGAGAGGAAACACTGAATAAGCAGTGCAACAATTAGCAAGAATGACAACAAGAGGCGTTTGCCTCGAAAATAGGCAACTTAACATAATTTTAACAAAAAATTTTAAGTACAGCCCTGATTATTTTTTGCCACTTCTTTTTTCCTCTCCTCCTTCTATCCTCCTTAGAATCACATTTTCTCCAAGAATTACGTGTCTGGCATCCTTTAAACTGAGATTTACAAGCACAAAGATCAGTGAGATGTTGACTGATGAAGGGCCAAACAGAGAATGATATTTGGCGCCAATTTCGGGACGACTGCGTCACTGCGCATGCGCAGTAGAGTCGTACTATGGAGGTCCTTTAGGACATGATTTCTTTTTGTTTTGGATGCAAATTTTGGGGATTGGGGGGCAAAATTTGTGTTTGGCCCTGGTTTTTGTGGAGTTAGCACCAGCTAAGTCTGGGTCATTGGTACAGTATAAAAATATTCCTCATTTTCAACTAAGTTATAATTTGGGCTACCACAGTAAGCCCAAATATGAACCCAGGGACTTGGCTTGGACAAACTTGAATCTCACCCCCCTAAGCATGGTGCATACCCAATATCAAAAGATTCTGCCTGCTGAATCTTGAGAAGAAGATTTTCAAAGAAATTTGCCTGAAATGCACTAAGTTCAAATTTGGGCTCCTATACTGAGCCCAAATATAAACCCAGGGGGCCGATTTGAACAAACTTGAATCAGATCCACCCCACAATGTTGCATACCAAATATCAAAAGATTCTGACTGCTGGATCTGGAGAAGAAGATTTTTGAAGAAATTTGCCTGAAATACACTAAGTTCGAATTCGAGCTTCTATAGTGAACCCAAATATGAATCTATGGAGCCAATTTGAATCAGATCCACCCCACAATGTTGCATACCAAATATCAAAAGATTCTGCCTGCTGGATTTGGAGAAGAAGATTTTTGAAGAAATTTGCCTGAAATGCACTAAGTTCAAATTTGGGCTCCTATACTGAGCCCAAATATAAACCCAGGGGGAGGGGGGGGGGGGGAGGGGGGGGGGGGGGCGATTTGAACAAACTTGAATCAGATCCACCTCACAATGTTGCTTACCAAATATGAAAAGAGTCTGCCTGCTGGATCTGGAGAAAAAGATTTTTTAAGAAATTTACCTGAAATGCACTAAGTTCGAATTCGAGCTTCTATAGTGAGCCCAAATACGAATCTAGGGAGCCGATTTGAACAAACTTGAATCAGATCCACCCCACAATGTTGCATACCAAATATCAAAAGATTCTGCCTGCTGGATCTGGAGCAGAAGATTTTTTTAAGAAATTTGCCAGAAATGCACTAAGTTCGAATTTGGGCTTCTATAGTGAGCCCAAATATGAATCTAGGGAGCCGATTTGAACAAACTTGAATCAGATCCACCCCACAATGTTGCATACCAAATATCAAAAGATTCTGTCTGCTGGATCTGGTGAAGAAGATTTTTGAAGAAATTTGCCTGAAATGCACTAAGTTCGAATTCGAGCTTCTATAGTGAACCCAAATATGAATTTAGGGAGCTGATTTGAACAAACTTGAATCAGATCCACCCCACAATGTTGCATACCAAATATCAAAAGATTCTGCCTGCTCGGTCTGGAGAAGAAGATTTTTTAAGAAATTTGCCTGAAATGCACTAAGTTTGAAATCGGGCTCCTATACTGAGCCCAAATATGAACCCAGGGGGCCGATTTGAACAAACTTGAATCAGATCCACCCTACAATGTTGCATACCAAATATCAAAAGATTCTGCCTGCTGGATCTGGAGAAGAAGATTTTTTAATCTTTTTCCCATTGCCTACAGTGTTAAAAAGTGCTGACTCAGCACTTTTTCAAAAGACCTGAAAAAAGTACCAAACCGATAGGGATTTTTTTTAACCATTCTATTCTACTGGATAAAAGTAAGCTTTATACAAAATAAGAATTCTCTGTGCCCTGTAGTTTTGGAGATATGGCAGTTTTAAGGTTTTTCTTATTTTTAGCTCCCGAGGTTCCCACGGGGCAATGAGAAAATTTTTTTTTGCATCAATCAACTACTTATGACCCATTATCATCTCATATCAAATTTGGTTCAAATCGACCTCACGGTTCAGAAAGTTAAAAAATTTATAGTAATTTATATATTTTTTATACTTACCAATGACCCAGACTTAGCTGGTGCTAACTCTAACAAAACCAGGGCCAAACACAAATTTTGCCCCCCAATCCCCAAAATTTGCATCCAAAACAAAAAGAAATCATGTCCTAAAGGACCTCCATACTATGCCTCTACTGCGCATGCGCAGTGACGCAGACGTCCCGAAATTGGCGCTAATTATCATTCTTACTGGCAGTGCCTGGTCAGCGCTATGAACTCAGCGGGGAGGCAAGAGTTCCCAACTCCTGGGAGGGCCATCCCCGTCTGGGTCATTGGTAAGTATAAAAAATATATAAATTACTATAAATTTTTTAACATTTTTATACTGTACCAATGACCCAGACTTAGCTGAATAGTAAACAGGCTGGAGGGCCTAGGACATAGAGGAAAATCCAATAAGCTCAACTATATAATAAAGAGATAACCCCTTAAGGAGAAAAGGAGTATTAGGCTTTACATGCATCTTTCTTATTTAATATTAAATTAGAAAGATACAATACCCTTAATAATTGAGCACCATAATATTCATGTTCTCTATTAACATCCAGTATATCCCTTATACTAATTATTTTTAAAGTAAGACAATAAACTAGAACTATCACTGAAGGTGATTAATACCCCCGCTTTGGGTTTTTAGAGGAATGCACTTCTGATCATGTAGGCGAAGGCCATAAGGAAATGTATACATAAAGATCATTTTTTGTTGTTGAAATTTGTATTTGCATGTGGCCTTCCACAGAACAGCACTGAATACTTAAAGAGCCCACACATATATGGTTTACATTTGGAAAAACACATTTACAATGTGCAACATGTATGCAAAATCAGTTCATTAATGTAGGAGGAGTTGCACACACAAGAATCCCATTTGAAAACCCATAATAAATCCAAGTTAAAGGGAGATAACCTGGTTAAAATTGTCGCAGATCAAAAATTTGGGAATATGCGTATGTTCACTTAGTTGTGATAATGTTTGAAAGGTTTCGTCAAAATTGATTGATAAATGTAGGAGGAGTTGCACGCACAAGAATTTCATGTAGAAACCCATAATAAATCTAGGTTAAAGGGAGATAACCTAGTTAAAATTGCCACAGCTCAAAAATTTTGGAATATGCGCATGTTTACTTAGTAGTGATGATGTCTGTAAACTTTTGTCCAAATTGATTGATAAATGTAGGAGGAGTTGCGCACACAAGAATTTCATGCAGAAACCCATATTAAATCAAAGTTCAAGAGAGATAACCTGGTTAAAATTGTCGCAGATCAAAAAGTTTGGAATATGCACATGTTCACTTAGTAGAGATGATGTTTGAAAGGTTTCATCAAAATCGGTTCATTAATGTAGGAGGAGTTGCGCACACAAGAATTTGTTCGAACGGAAATACATAATAAATCTAAGTCAAAGGGAGATAACCTGGTTAAAATTGTCGCAGATCAAAAATCTTGGAATATGCGCATGTTCACTTAGTAGTGATGATGTCTGAAAAGTTTTGTCCAAATTGATTGATAAATGTAGGAGGAGTTGCACGCACAAGAATTTCATGTAGAAACCCATAATAAATCTAAGTTAAAGGGAGATAACCTAGTTAAAATTGCCACAGCTCAAAAATTTTGGAATATGCGCATGTTCACTTAGTAGTGATGATGTCTGTAAACTTTCGTCCAAATTGATTGATAAATGTAGGAGGAGTTGCGCACACAAGAATTTCATGCCGAAACCCATATTAAATCAAAGTTCAAGAGAGATAACCTGGTTAAAATTGTCGCAGATCAAAAAGTTTGGAATATGCACATGTTCACTTAGTAGAGATGATGTTTGAAAGGGTTCATCAAAATCGGTTCATTAATGTAGGAGGAGTTGCGCACACAAGAATTTGTTTGAACGGAAAAACATAATAAATCTAAGTCAAAGGGAGATAACCTGGTTAAAATTGTCACAGATCAAAAATCTTGGAATATGCGCATGTTCAATTAGTAGTGATGATGTCTGAAAAGTTTTGTCCAAATTGATTGATAAATGTAGGAGGAGTTGCGCACACAAGAATTTCATGTAGAAACCCATATTAAATCAAAGTTCAAGAGAGATAACCTGGTTAAAATTGTCGCAGATTAAAAAGTTTGGAATATGCACATGTTCACTTAGTAGAGATGATGTTTGAAAGGTTTCATCAAAATCGGTTCATTAATGTAGGAGGAGTTGCGCACACAAGAATTTGTTCGGATGGAAAGACACAATAAATCTAAGTCAAAGGGAGAAAACCTGGTTAAAATTGTCGCAGATCAAAAATCTTGGAATATGCGCATGTTCACTTAGTAGTGATGATGTCTGAAAAGTTTTGTCCAAATTGATTGATAAATGTAGGAGGAGTTGCACGCACAAGAATTTCATGTAGAAACCCATAATAAATCTAAGTTAAAGGGAGATAACCTAGTTAAAATTGCCACAGCTCAAAAATTTTGGAATATGCGCATGTTCACTTAGTAGTGATGATGTCTGTAAACTTTCGTCCAAATTGATTGATAAATGTAGGAGGAGTTGTGCACACAAGAATTTCATGCCGAAACCCATATTAAATCAAAGTTCAAGAGAGATAACCTGGTTAAAATTGTCGCAGATCAAAAAGTTTGGAATATGCACATGTTCACTTAGTAGAGATGATGTTTGAAAGGTTTCATCAAAATCGGTTCATTAATGTAGGAGGAGTTGCGCACACAAGAATTTGTTCGAACGGAAAAACATAATAAATCTAAGTCAAAGGGAGATAACCTGGTTAAAAGTGTCACAGATCAAAAATCTTGGAATATGCGCATGTTCAATTAGTAGTGATGATGTCTGAAAAGTTTTGTCCAAATTGATTGATAAATGTAGGAGGAGTTGCGCACACAAGAATTTCATGTAGAAACCCATATTAAATCAAAGTTCAAGAGAGATAACCTGGTTAAAATTGTCGCAGATTAAAAAGTTTGGAATATGCACATGTTCACTTAGTAGAGATGATGTTTGAAAGGTTTCATCAAAATCGGTTCATTAATGTAGGAGGAGTTGCGCACACAAGAATTTGTTCGGATGGAAAGACACAATAAATCTAAGTCAAAGGGAGAAAACCTGGTTAAAATTGTCGCAGATCAAAAATCTTGGAATATGCGCATGTTCACTTAGTAGTGATGATGTCTGAAAAGTTTTGTCCAAATTGATTCATAAATGTAGGAGGAGTTGCGCACACAAGAATTTCATGTCCGGAAAGACGTACGGACGGACGTACGTACGGACGGACAGACGGACGGACGGACGGACGGACGGACGGACGTACAGGGCGATTCCTATATAGCCCCCACTTCTTCGAAGCGGGGGTATAATAAAGTAGTCCAGAGAATTGAGACTCTTTATAGTCATTTAAAAGTGTCCGAGTATTGTATATTAAAGCCCGTTTGACACTTGACATATACAAATGCTTCACACCGAGCTACACTTTAAAAATAAGACATGAATGAATTTTAATATTAATATTACACTTTAAAACCATCCCGGAAGCGACTCAGAAATACTGACTTGGAGGAGGCATTCCCTTGCTTTTCACTATAAAGCAGGTGACCTAAGGGAACACCTGCCCGCCCCCCCCCCCCCCCTTCCCCTTGCCCTGGGTCAAATAGCCCAGAGCGAAGAGGGCAGCCGGACGGAGTCACTGCCGGAACAGAAAGCCTGCATAACTATAGTTGCAACTGTTTAGTGGACGACATTCTGAGCAACAGATAACAGACCTAAACAAAGCAGGTCTCCAGAAATGGACTCAATATTTCTGAGATAAAAATTCGTGAATGTGGATGGCTGAGACCAATAAGCAGCCTTCATTAAATCTGTAATAGCAACACTATTAGCATAAGCCCAAGAAGTAGCAAGAGCTCTTACTTCATGAGCGGAAATCTTAAGCACAGACTGCTGAGAAGAAGATAAACTCTCATAAGCAGTACGGATAGTTAATTGAATACACCTAGCAATAGAATGGACCGAAATGTCCTTTCTATTAGGCATCAAAGACAGAAAGAAACGTTTTCGTCCCTTTCTGATGAACTGAGATCTCTGTTTATAGATACGTAACGCTCTAACAGGACAGAGTAAAGACGGAAGAGCCTTAATAACAATAGGTTCCGGATATTTATTAGGAGCCTGATTCTTAGCTAAAAAACCCACATTAGTAGTGAAGGTGATAGTTTTCCCGACACTACGATAGTGAGAATCATCCACCGACAGTGCATGAAGCTCACTGACTCTTCTAGCAGAAGAGAAAGCTAAGAGAAAAGCTGTCTTATAAGATAAGAATTTGAAATCTACTGTCCCAAGAGGTTCAAATGGCTTTTCCTTCAATTTAAGAAGGACCCAAGCTAAATTCCATTTAGGAATTAATCTAAGAGTTCTGGGTCTATTTATCGAGAAGTTTCTAACTAACTTAGATAAAGAGACATTAGATCCAATTTGTAAACTATCATGATGTGCATAGGTATCAGATAACATAGACCTATAACCCTTAATAGTAACAGGCTGCAGTTTGATTTCGTCAAACAAGTATACTAGAAAGTTTGCAATGTCTGGTATAGAGGGATCGAATACATCTACAGAATGATCCCTACACCAACGACGAAAAACCTTCCACTTAGCCTCATAGTTTAGCGAAGAGGAGGTCCTCCTACAGTTAGAAATCGCGTCCACTGCTCGTCCTGTAAAGTGCTTGCCATGCAAGAAGGACCGCACAACGGAAAAACGTGAAGGTTGAGACCTTGCGGGTTGTGATGAAGTTGGCGCGATTTCCCCTGCGAAAGAAGATCCTCCCGCGGAGGAAGCTTTCGCGGTAGGTCCCACAACAGACACCTGAGTAGATTTATCCACGGTCTCTGTGGCGACAGAGATGCTACCAACAGAATCTTGCTTAGAGATTGTTTTATCTTTAGCAATACTTGTTGAATTAACGGCGCTGGAGGATACCCATATCCTATCATTCCGTCCCAGGGGATCGACAGAGCGTCTACTGCAAATGCTCTTGGATCCAGACACGGAGACACATACGTCTGCAACTGATTGTTGAGATGTGTCACAAATAAATCTATCATTGGCCGTTCCCATTGGTAGCAAATCTGATTGAATACTTGTTTGTTGAGAGTCCACTCCGACGGCAACAAGCGACCCTTTCGTGAAAGGGAGTCTGCTAGCACATTCAGACGACCCGGTATGTGACGAACCGAAAGAAGAACGTGATGTTCTAGCGCAAACAGAAGGATTCTTTCCGTTAGATTGAACAACGGAACTGAATGAGTGCCTCCCTGATTCCGTATATACGCCACTACTGTCGTATTGTCGGATAGGATTTGGACATGAGCATTGTGAATAATGTCCATCCAGTGACGTAACGCAAGCCAAATTGACATCATTTCCTTGATGTTTATGTGCTTGCACAGGAATTGCGGATCCCAAAGACCCTGGCATCTCGAATCCATTGGGATTAATGATGCACCCCAACCTGTTTGACTGGCATCCGTCATAATGGTAAAACTCGGATCCGGCAACTGCAGCGGAACTCCCTGAGTTAACCACTGAATGTTTGCCCAAGTCTGAATCTCTTGTTTCACTTGATCTGACAAGAGAACGTCTACGTCGAGCGAATGAATTTTCACACTCCAATTCTGAGTCAAGAAAATTTGAAGAGGACGTGTGCGTAACCGCCCCATCAGAATGAGATCCGCAGCGGCTCCGCACAGACCTATCAGTCTCATAAATTCTCTCGCTGTGACTTTGTCTGCGTGCAGACAATAGCGAGCGTAACAACTGACTAATTTCGCTCTGGTTAACGGCAGACGAACGAGATTGTTGTGCGTCTCGAAGCTCATTCCCAGATGAGTGAATGACTTGGACGGCACCAGATCCGACTTCTCCTCGTTTACTATAAAACCGAGACGTCGGAGCAATAGAAGTAGATTCTGAACATCGTTCTGAAGCGTTAACTCGTTGCCGTACCTCTGAAGAATGTCGTCCAGGTAGGCCGACGTTACCGCAGACGAATGAGCTCGGAAATAGATCATTACCGAGTTCATTACCCGAGTGAAAGCCCAGGGTGCTAGATTCAATCCGAAGCACATCGCCCGGAATTGATACACCACTCCTAGGACTGCGAAGCGTAGATACTTTCGGAATGTCGGATGTACCATGACGTGAAAGTACGCATCTTTGAGATCTATGCTTGTTGCATAATCGTTCACCCGAATACTCGCTCTGACCGACCGAATCGTCTCCATATAAAATTTCGGAGCGACGATCAGCTTGTTTATCCAGCTCAAATCTATGACTGGACGGAACGAGCCATCTGGTTTCGGAACCAGAAACAGATGGCTGTAGAACCCCGGAGTTTCCTGGTTTTCTACGACCTCTACCGCGTTCTTCATTAAAAGAGACTGCACCACTGATAACAGAGCGTCTCTTTTCTGTGGATTTGACGGAAGTTGAGTCCACTTTGGACTGCGAGTTAATGGAGGCTTTCGTTTGAAGGATATCTTTAGACCTTCCGAAGTCACTCCTCTCACCCAAGGGTCGTCCGTAATCGACGCCCATTCTTGTGAAAAGCTCGACAACCTTCCGCCAACCGGTACGCGATAGAGATTTAAGCCATCACCTCCTGGACCTGCGAGGCCTGCGGTAGGAGAAACCACGTCCTCCACGACCCGCACCTCGCCCCGTCGACCTCGGGCGTCCGACCGATTGTCCCGGCCCGAAGGACGTCCCGAACGAGAGTCGCTACCCTGACGGTCTCTCGAATAAGACCAAGAGGACCCACCGGAACCTCTATAGGAACCTCTCTTGGGCGCATTAGACCCAGAAGTGCCTGTCTTATTCTTGTCTGCTGTATCCGGCTTCTTAGAGGCAGATTTGAACAACAGAGAATCCGAAGCTTTCTTTGTAATTTTATCATAAATAGCAGAAAGCTTGCCGTCAAAGAGAAGTTCTCCGGAGACCGAAGCGACTCTAAGAGAGTTCTTCACCTTAGAATCCACAAGTGTGGATGTAGCTAGGGCTGCGTCACGTCTAACCAACTCCAGATTTGCCACTGAAAGGGCGGAGTTACACGTGGAATAAGCTACTACCCTTGAAAGAAGTCTTAAAGAGGATTGTATATCCTGAAACTCTTTCCCTTGAAGGCGCAGTGATAACGCCTTAGTAAGGTGATCTGCGTAAGATAAGGCATCTAAATTGGCTTTGTTAGACGCAATAGCTGTTTCCAACACCGCGGTTGGAATAGAAGCCGACGACGGTAATGATAGCTCTAAGTCTTCCGCCTCGTCGTCCATACGTAGAGGAACTCTCGGGATACCCTGTCCTGCCGTATCGAATTTATTCCTTGCATTAATGAAAGGCAGGTTGAGAGTATTAGCAGACAAGAAACCTGCTTTCCCCGTCTTGGAAGCAAGTTTAAATATAGCGTCGTTCAATAATTCAAATGTTCTTGCAACATTATTGGACTGCGACGGAAACTCGGGAGCGATATCCCTGAACCGCTCAAAAAATTCAGAGTCCAATGACGCTATAATCCTCTTGTCCGGAACCGCAGCAGTCTGGCCCGACGGAACAACTTGAGGAAGAAAGTGCGGATGAAGTCCACGGCAGCTTTATGTTGTTCCGAAAGGGATAGCTCCAAATCATCCGTATCCCTTTCACCATCCGGTCGGACCTCATGATGTTCCCGGTCGTCCGCCCCCGATGCTTCGGCGGAGCGTACCGACCCAGCGCTGTCGGATAATTCTCGATCCGACACCGTTTCTGTCGGCTGCTGGGATGCTGCGATAAGCTGTGCTATCTGCACAAGAATGTCCGGCGTCGAGACCTGCGGAGGTGCAGTCTTCCGCTGCTTCGCCGAGGGCAGCTCCGCATCAGATGGCTCCCGCATACTTTTTCTATGCGAACGTCCGGAGTCCATCGGTCTCGAATCCCTGGCTGCCGGATGGTGTGACCTGGTCGCCGTAACATCCTTGATCGGCGAAGCTGGTAATATATCGGTGGTCACGCAGCCAAGGTGCGGTCGTGTGCGCTGACGAAAAGAAGAAGCCTTAGCAGTCTCCGCGGACTGCCTATACAACGGAGCGTCCCGAGCGACGGACGTATGCTCCGCTTACGACACATTTTGTACCACAACATCTGGTCCCAGATGTTGTTGTACGAGAGAGGGGCCTCTCTCGCTCGCGGCCCGGCTGGACCTGGACGAGCTAGGAACCGGACTCAAAGGCTTCCTCCGTTCTCGCTTTCTATCCGCCGTCACTGGGTGTGCATCTATTATGTTTATAGTGCTCGCATCACCCAAAATTTCCTCCTGGACCGCATCGGACGAACCCGGCTGCCGAACCATTCGGTGAATGGACGCTACACCGGGCGAGCTAGCGGACGACATTTGTCTAATCTCCATGAGCACTTTTGCCGCTAGCTCTGAATTCATTTGTGACGACGGACGCACACTTGTAGAAGATAACATGGAAACATCACCCTGTTCTTGTTCCTCTGAAATAGAAACTGAGAGAGTACAGTGACCTTGCGGAGAAAGAGCCGGCATAGCCCTTTCTCCAGAAACAACATATCGTGACACACGTTTCCAATGTTTCTCATCCCAATATTCACATATAGGACAGGGATTAATGCGAGAACACTGACTACAATTAATACAATGATCATGAAAGTCAGAGGAAGATTTCTTCCCATTACAATTTGAACAATGTCCCTTCATTGTGAAAGGACAACAACAAGTCCTAGTTACTCGCACAAACCCCTGACACAAAGATACATAATAACATGATCCATTAATAAATGAAAAAACAATTGCAAATCAAAATAATTTTGAAAAAATATTTTTTCAGCGAAGCCCAAGTTGCTGAAAAGTAACGTTGAGCCCCAATGGATCCGATGGCAAAGTGTGGTAAAAAATTTTAAATTTATATAAAATAATTAATGAGACACTTACGGACAATATAAATGTATCTAATAGTGGGATAAACTACACCAAAGGAAAACAGCCCCCCTCAAAAAAGGCTGTTGCCAATGTAAACAAACAGTGTAAAATACCAGAAAACATGACTCCAGGCACTGAAAAAACTGGCCCGAAATCAGTCATCCAAATTACACTCTATCTGATGCAAGACAGAGACTCCCAGGGGAGAATCTGCAGAACATCAGATGGAAGATGCAGAACACAACGTTTATACACCCATGGGTGAAAACGTAACTATGGGGAAAATAACAGAAAACATTCTGTATCCAAGCAACTCTCCCAGGGAAATTTTAGAAATGAACTTTCTCAAAAATATGCCAAAAGCATGGGAGAATTGCAAGGGGGGACTTAAGAAGGCTAGGGGAGAGGAAACACTGAATAAGCAGTGCAACATTTAGCAAGAATGACAACAAGAGGCCCATGCCTCGAAAATAGGCAACTTAACATAATTTCATCAAAAAATTTTAAGTACAGCCCTGATTATTTTTTGTCACTTCTTTTTCCTCTCCTCCTTCTATATCCTCCTTAGAATCACCATTTCTCCAAAAATTACGTGTCTGGCATCCTTTAAACTGAGATTTACAAGCACAAAGATCCAGGCACTGGTAAACATGGCTCGAAATCAGTTACCAATTTAAACACGATCTGATGCAAAACAGAGGCTTCCAGAGAAGAAACTGTAGAACATCAGATGGTAGATGCAGACCAAAATGCCTAAACACCAAAGGGTGAGCTAAAAGGTGTACAAAAACCGGAAACATGACTCCAGGCACTGGTAAACATGGCTCGAAATCAGTTACCAATTTAAACACGATCTGATGCAAAACAGAGGCTTCCAGAGAAGAAACTGTAGAACATCAGATGGTAGATGCAGACCAAAATGCCTAAACACCAAAGGGTGAGGACGTAAACATGGGGAAAAACAGAATATTTATTCTGTTACCAAGCCAAAACTCCCAAGAAATTTTAGGAATCAACATTACAAAAAATATGCCAAAAGGATGGGAAAATAGCTAGGGGGGAATAAAGGAAAGGGAGAGAGGAAACACTGATCAAACAATGGTACATTCATAGCAACAATGACAACATCAGGGCCATGCCTCGAAAATAGGCAACATGAAATAATTTCGTAAAAAAATTATAAGTTATAGCCCTGAACATTTCCTGCCACTGTTTCTTCCTCTCATCCTTCTATTTGCTCCTTAGATCCATCATTTCTCTCATAATTATGTGTCTGGCATCATTTAAACCGAGATTTACAAGCACAAATATCAGTGAGATGTAACTAAACTGAGGGCCAAACAAAGAATGACAATTGGCGCCAATTTTGAGACCTCTTTGACACTGTGCATGCACAGTGGAGTAAAAGTATGGAGGACCATATAGGACATGTAATTTTCGGTTTTTGATGCAAATTTTGGGGATTGGGGTGGCAAAATTTGTGTTTGGCCCTAAATATTTAAGAGTTGGCACCAGCTAAGTATGGGTCATTGGTACAGTATAAAAATATGCTAATTTAGGCTTAATAGAAAAATGATAAATTTAAAGTAATTTGTATATTTCTAACACAAATTTTTCCCCCTCCACCCCCCCCCCCCCATCTCCCAAATTTGCATACAAAACCGAAAAATTTAAGTCCCGTCTGATCCTCCATACTTTTGTTAAATGCACATGCGCGGTAACCAGAAACGTACCGAAATTGGCGCAAATCTTCATTCTTTGTTTGGCCCTAAGTCAGTAAACAATGATTTGACATCTATGCTTCAAATCTCCTTTTTTGAGGATTCCAGACACAAATCAGTGAAAGAATTGATGGATTCAAGGCTATAAATGGATGATGGAAGTGGTTGGAGACGTTCAGCACTGTAACTTTACATTAAGGGAATGTCCAACCTAACTTGGGTCAAATTTCATGCAGTTTTCTTCCAAGAAATGCTTTGAATGAAACATAGAACCTGCAGAAACTGGAATTTGCCATGGTACTGCTGCCATGTGTAAATAGCACCACCTGAAAGTCTGCTATGGCATAAGTAAGAGAACAGAATTTTTACAATAAAATACCTCAAAATAAAATAACAGCTGTATTCTATAAACATTGAAGTACATACTCGAAGAAATCTTTTCCTAATTCATGAAAGCAAAAAAGATTGAGACTAAATGTTATAAGTGGAGTGCTCACTGACTGAAGGCAGACATTTTCTTTTGTTTATGTTTTGATTTGGGGAGTTCAACAAAGGTCAACTTGAAGGAGTCCACTAGAAGAAGTATGGAAGGACAAAAGAGTGTCTCCCAATATAAAGATGTATGTGTCACTGTGGTGGTTTGGAAAGAAACTATGATATTCTCCTACGTAGAATGCACTGCAAAGTCATACATTGCAGCTGAATAAATATATTTACAAACCCCTTGCACTGTAACACCTTTTATCCCATGCATCAATTTGATAGTGAAGAAATTGTTGAATTTGTCTGGTTTATCAATAAGTAACATAGCTTCGTTTACTCTTGGACACCAATACACTCATGATATCTGTTGGAGAAGAAATAAGGGAAACTGTAACCTGTCACTGCAATAAACCATCTAATATACTTAAAAGTACATTGTTATTGAAAACACATCAAATCAACCTTACATAACCATTATGGCATGTACTTTTCGGAAGGAGGCTTATTGGCATACTGAGATCAGAAGGGCACATCAGAGGGTCTCACATATTTTTTTCAAGAACGCAGTACACAAAGCAATCCCCAAAAGGTGACAAGTGAGCTCCATTTGACAAAACAATTCCTGGGGGGTGGGGTGCTCGCTTCCTTGTATGACTCTACCTCCGGCACTCAAGGCATATGCCTTTTTTCTCAAAGTTTAACTCTTTTTTCTTTTTGAAGATCCTGGCGACACACATGTTCCAAACACTATCAGACAGGTAACCCTCCAAATAAGTATATCTTCAAAATCATGTTACATTGCAAAACATTCTTTTTGAACTTTAAATTCTGGACCTTTCATGCTTCTTAATTCCAACTATAACACTTAATTTATCAAGTAATGGGTGAATAGAAAAATCCCGCCATAATCAACATGTTGAGTTCCATAAGGCTCCATAACAGCTCCGATAAAAGTGTCAAACATCAGATTGGTGGCTTTATACAGAATATTCATTAGCTTGCTGCTTGAGAAGTAACAGGAACAAAATATTCACCAAAAATATTTTGTAGCAATAAATTTGAGGGTGTCAACAGGGCCAGGCACTTTACAACAAATTATAACAAATCAACTGGTCATAAACACAATTTTCTAACTCAAAAGAGTGAAAAAGTACCATAACTCTGGAAAAAATGTGTGGAAGAAACATGCTACAACAGCTACACAGACAATGTTTCCCCATGATACTCGATCACAACGCCAAATATCCTTCAAATTGGAGTAGCAGTGGTCGAGATACAAGGGAGAATGTTGGTATGGGTTAGAGTACATCGGTCTCCACGGCCTTTGACTTTCCAATTCCCAGGTCTGGGGCATAATAATCGCAACACACCCACCTTATCAATTCATAATTTCAGTAAAATAAAAGGAATTATCAATTTCAATTAATTTAAAGATGATGGGAAAATATTTGACTTCTTTTGCCTTCTCGTACTATTAATTATTACCACAAACAATATCAGTTTGATGCCGACAAACGAAACTGAACGCATGTGGTCTCGTTAAAAAGTAACTCGGCATGGATATTGAAGAAATTGCAAATATTTCGTGTATTTCATTTGTTTAAATAATTTTGACCCTGGATTCTATAATTTGTTTGGGTTTTAACCACACGGTCATGCTAATGGCGGTTATGTTTATTATGACATGCAAATTGGGAGATAGTTTCTGGTGAAGGAGATTTGTCACACTTGTCAGTGTAAAGCGATGACAAAAGACACTGATCGACGCTTGTGTTTGTATAGTTGGTTGCAAGAAAAAAACTAAATTCACGGCATCGTCCAATTGCACCTTATGTAAAAGCATGAATGCACCATTTTCAACCCATCTTCAATCTGTCCTTTGCGGACATCAGACACAGCCAAAGAAATTCCATGGTTACTAGGAAGTAAATAACTTCACAACATCGGGGGAAATCAACTCGCTCAATATAGTTCCAGGTCACTTGGAATATACTTCGAGAAAAAAAGATTTCTGAAGCATTCTGCTTACTTTGTTATAAATAATGCCTTATTTTATGTGTATCGTCCGATTTTATACACTCAGTTATTTTTTTACAAGTGATTCATGTTGTCTTTTTATTGTGCAATAACTCAGATCTTTTGTCAACAAAAAGTTCAGACGGCCTGTAAACAAGGGAGGGAATTTTGAACCATATTTTGCAGTGATGACATTATCAGCTCAAGTATTTGCTGTAACCCATTTACAAATCTGCTCATACATCGTCTCGAGCAAATAAAGGATGTGATTAGGTTCTTTCATTCTGACGATCGCCCAAAATGAGTATTTCTGAAAGAAGCACATTGTAATCAAATGACCGGAATAAATATCATTGCAACATGGCCACATCCAGAACATCCCCCACTACCCCGACTCCCACTCCAATCATTGCCCTTTCCCCTGCCTTGTCTGGGGTAAAGGGTAATTCCCCTGTTTTCACATTTTCATATTAACCGATCTGAAGTCTTCACAAAATAAAACAAGTAGTTTGAACGTTATTGCACTTAGAAACTCATTGGTCACAAAATTCTAAGTTCATCAAGGGCCATAACTCCAAGAACAATATTTGGAACAACACATGCATTGAACACGGGGTAGACATCATTAAGATACACTTGCATACCACGTATGAAGTCATTCCGCCAAGTATTTCAAAAGTTATCGGGTTTTGAAACTTGTTGGTGACAGACAGACAGACAGAAGACAGACAGACAGACAGACAGACAGACAGACAGACAGACAGACAGACAGACAGACAGACAGACAGACAGACATTGCCACTTATAGAGCTACTTGTCGCAGCTAAAAATGCACAAAACCATAACAAGACATCATTGGAAAATGAGAAACTGGGCTCACCAAAGCACCATAACTGTACTGCTAATGGGATTTCAAAACCTGAAATGAAATTCACCCTTATTTTGTTGTAAAAAGCCGAAATAACAAATTTATTTCCATGTGAACCATTATTACCGAAATTATTTCCCAGAAACGATAAATGTAACGTCATTGGAAAATGAAAAATTGGGCTATATTCTCATCACCAGAGTGCCATAACTCTACTGCAAATGGGCTTTCAAAACTTGGGCAAAATTCTCATAAATAAAGGGCCATAACTCTACTAATGAAAGTGTCAATGACACTGTAGCTTAACTTGTGTGTTGTGTTTGATGAAAAGGATAATGTTCAATGTTTATGAAAGGATTATGAAATAAGACAAGAAATGTGATAATTGGGAATATGTTCATTTCTGTTCCCTGTATGCTATGTTTTTGATAAAAAATAATATGAGGTGTGCACTGTAGCTGAGGAGTGGGTTAATATGACCTCACAGTTAATGTATGTGGCCCTCACAGTTAACATATATCAACAAAAAGTTACCAAGTTACAGTGAAATTATTCCAAAACGAGTCATCCTATCAAGTTACATTGAAATCCCTTCATAAGTATGGCCTGTAGATTGTGCTAAAAGTTTTCGGGCTTCGGGCCCCTGGAGCCGTCAGTTTCACAATTGCGTCCAAAGGGGACGTTCTCATCTAGACATTATATGAAGTCAACCTACCAAGTTACAATGAAATCCCTTCATAAATATGACCTGTAGACAGTGCTAAAGGTTTTTGGGCTTTGGGCTCAGGCAGCCATCATGGTTGAATGATCGCAATCAAAAGGGGACATTCTCATCTGGGCATCATCTGGAGTGATCCTACGAAGTTACAATGAAATCCCTTCATAAATATGACCTGTAGACTGTGCTCAAGGTTTTCGGGATTTGGGCCCCTGAAGCCGTCACAGTTGACTAAACACGACCAAAAGGGGATATCATCATCTAGGCATTATATGGAGTCAAACTAACAGGTTACAATGAAATCCTTCCATAAATGTGAACTATAGACTATGCTAAAGGTTTTGGGCTCGGGCAGCCATCAAGGCTGAATGATCGTGACCAAAAGGGGACGCGCTCATCTAGACATTATTTGGAGTCATCCTACCAAGGTACAATGAAATCCCTTCATAAATATCACCTGTAGACTGTGCTAAAGGTTTTCGGGCTTCAGGCCCCTGTAGCCGTCACAGTTGCCTAATGGTGTCCAAAAGGGGCTGTTCTCATCTAGACATTATATGAAGTCAACCTACCAAGTTACAATGACATCCCTTCATAAATATGAACTGAAGACTGTGCTCAAGGTTTTCGGGTTTTGGGTTCGGGCAGCCATCATGGCTGAATGATCGCAACCAAAAGGAGACATTCTCATCTGGGCATCATCTGGAGTGATCCCACGAAGTTACAATGAAATCCTTTCATAAATATGACCTGTAGACTATGCTCAAGATTTTCGGGATTCGGGCACCTGTAACCATCACAGTTGACCAATCACGACCAAAAGGGAATTTCATCATCTAGGCATTATATGGAGTCAACTAAACAAGTTACAATGAAATCTTTCCATAAATATGACCTGTAGACTATGCTAAAGGTCTTTGGGCTCGGGCAGCCATAAAGGCTGAATGGTCGCGACCAAAAGGGGATGTTCTCATCTAGACATTATTTGGAGTCATCCCTTCATAATTATGACCTGTAGACTGCTCTAAAGGTTTTCGGGCTTCGGCCCCCTGTAGCCGTCACAGTTGCCCAATCGTGTCCGGGCCCCTGGAGCCGTCAGTTTCACAATTGCGTCCAAAGGGGACGTTCTCATCTAGACATTATATGAAGTCAACCTACCAAGTTACAATGAAATCCCTTCATAAATATGATGTGTAGACTGTGCTAAAGGTTTCCCGGGCTTCGGGCTCGGGCAGCCATCATGGTTGAATGATCGCAAACAACGGGGACAATCTCATCTGGGCATCATCTGGAGTGATCCTACGAAGTTACACTGAAATCACTTTCGGGCACCTGTAGCCATCACAGTTCACCAATCACGACCAAAAGGGGATGTCATCATCTAGGCATTATATGGAGTCAACCTAACAGGTTACAATGAAATCCTTCCATAAATATGACCTTTTGCCTATGCTAAAGGTTTTTGGGCTCGGGCAGCCATCAAGGCCGAATGATCACGATCAAAATGGGACATTCTCATCTAGACATTAATTGGAGTCATCCTACCACGCTACAATGAAATCCCTTCATAATTATGACCTGTAGACTGAGTGAAACGTTTTCGGGCTTCGGGCCCCTGTAGCCGTTACAGTTGCCCAATCAGGACCAAAAGGGGACTTTCTCATCTAGACATTGTATGAAGTCAACCCACCAAGTTACAATGAAATTCCTCAATAAATATGACCTGTATACTGTGCTAAAGATTTTTGGGTTTTGGCTCGGTCCGACGTCACAATAGGCAGATCACGCATAAATGGGGAAATTCTCATCTAGAGATCATAAGGAGTCATCATACCAATTTACAATGAAATCCCTCCATATTAAACATGACCTGCAGAGGGTGCTAAAAGTTTTGGGGTTTCGGGCTTGGGCAGCCATCAATGTTGACGATAAAAGTGGTTCCACTGGAACCACTTGGAGCCAAATAAAAATTCCGAAACCTTCATGCACATCTAGAGATGTTACCTGAACACATTAGCATAGTTTATATGTTTCGAATTAAATACCCTTGCAGCCTTTCGATGAAAACAGATTTTCTAACGATAAAAGTGGTTCCACTGGAACCACCTGGGGCCAAATCAACATTCTGAAACCTTCATGCACATCTAGAGATGGTACCCGAACACCTTAGAATAGTTTAAACGTTTCGAATTAAATACCCTAGGAGCCTTTCGATGAAAACTGATATCCTAACGGTAAAAGTGGTTCCACTGGAACCACCTGGGGCCAAATCAAAATTCCAAAACCTTTACGCACATCTAGAGAAGTTACCTGAACACCTTAGCATAGTTTTAATGTTTCGAATTAAATACCCTAGGAGCCTTTCGATGAAAACTGATTTTCAAACGATAAAAGCGGTTCCACTGGAACCACCTGAGGCCAAATAAAAATTCCGAAACCTTTATGCACATCTAGAGATGTTACCTAAACACATTAATAGCATAGTTTAAACGTTTTGAATTAAATATCCGAGGAGCCTTTTGAAGAAAACTGATTTTCCAACGATAAAAGTGGTTCCAATGGAACCACCTGGGGCCAAATCAAAATTTCGAAACCTTCATGCACATCTAGAGTTGCTACCTGAACACATTAGCATAGTTTAAACATTTTGAATTAAATACCCTAGAAGCCTTCCAGGGTGTAATGCACGGACGGATGGAGATCACAACTATATCCCCGCATTTTTGAAAATGCAGGGATAAAAAAGAAATGATGTTGTAACAGAGTGTTTGGAGAATGAAAGGTAGAATCTTGAAAAGCAGAACTTTAATCCGAAACTTTAAGCTGGGAATATTAAGTAAAATTGATTGGCAGGAAAGGGTTAAATATTTCCTAAAACCGATAAAAGAAATCATTGATGTAAATGGAATCATTAAGTTGTATTGACCATGCAAGAATTATTAGAGTAAGAAAGTTTGTGGCAAAGTCTAATTTCAAATACAAAAAAAATAAGTCTGAAAATATGTTTAAAAGAGGTTAAAATCATGCCAAATCACTGCAGAAATGTTCAGTAGATAGTAGACATTGATTCAGATTAGCAACAGTCACATTCCACTAAATTGTTTGAAGAATTAAAGGTGTAATTTACCATACAAAAAAGGGTTAAATATTTCCCCCAAAACTAACATGAAATATAAAAAAATAAAAACAAAATGAGAATGATACAATCAATAGTAATATCAATTTAAAAGAAAAAAAAACACACACAAGAGATTCACTCGGAAGTGAGTATGCCTCCCCCCCCCCCCCCAACGAGGCAATGACCTTGATCTGTGACCTTGACCTCTATCAAACAAAAATTTTTTTAAATAGTTTAATATTTGTACTTTGGTTCATTTCTGAGTTATGGCTGAGACACGAATATTAATGATTTTCAGTGTGACCTTCAAATGTGACCTTGACCTTATGTGTGCAACACATCCACCCATTGTCCTTTATAATTGAGCGAAGTTAGATGATTGTAGTCCTAATAGTTTTGGAGTTATGCTTGAGACACGATTTGTGACCCTGAACATATGAAGGTCAATTGTGACCTTCACCTTGCAGTGGAGGCTGAAACTATTAAACGCGACACACCTTCTGACTGTCCTTAACATTTGTAAAAAGTTTAACAATTGTACTATGATTCATTTCTGAGTTATGGCTGCAACACGAATATTGACTGATTTTTTGTGTGACCTTGAAATGTGACCTTGACCTTGATGGTACGAACCCGGCTATGGTGTGTGACACATCCTCCCATGGTCCTTTATAATTGTGTGAAGTTTGATGACTCTGGCCCTAATAGTTTTCAAGTTATTGGCTCAGACACACACACATGGACGGACACACACACAGTTCAATCACTATATGCCACCTGACTTAAGTTGGGGGGCATAATATTTATTTATTTATTGGTGTTTAAGGTCACATATTTATGCACTAAGGCTAATCAAGACTGCGACAGTTTTATGGGTGGAGGAAGCCGGAGTACCCGGAGAGAACCACCGAGCAACGGCGAGCAACTGTCAGCTCCCCAACATACGAACTCCACACAAGCAGGGTTAGCACTGGTTTAAGACAGGTGCACCATCGACGTGCAGTACGCCTTAGTACACAACGCCACCGTGCCCCCACGCGGGCAATGGAGATGAAGTGTCTTGCCCAAGGACACAATGCGGTTGCAGCAGGTGGGATTTGAACCGAGGACCTCTTGGCTTGCAGCCTGCACCTCTACCTACTGAGCCACTGCGCTCCCCGGGGGGCATAAAAACTTTAAGATTGACTAAAAAACTTTAACCACAAACTTTAAACAAAACTCAAAATGTTAACAGACAGACAGAAGAAAGTCATGACCAAACAGGAAAAATAGGCCGATGAAATCATCAGATGTGTACCCATACGCGCAACTAGTAGAAAGCTGCATAACGGAGGGCCACCACGGATGCCGACATTATGTACACCATACAAGGTATGGGTACATATAGAAATGGAGTGGAGGAGTGTCTAATTTGGTGGATAAAGGGTTAACATCTCCGGATCAAATTATCAGATTTACATAAAAAAACTATCCAGCACAGCACATCAGTAACCTGAATAAATATACAAAGTAACATAACAATCGAATTGATATTTTTTGAGTTATCTCATGCCAAAGGGATTGGAGGAATTTTCAATTTGAAGGATAAAGGGTTAATATCTCCGGATCAAATTATCAGATTAACACCAAAAACTATACAGCTCAGCACATCAGTAACCTGAACACAATTATAAAGTAACTTGACAATCCAAGCAATATTTTTCAAGTTATCGAATGCCAAAGGGATTGGAGGAATTTTCAATTTGAAGGATAAAGGGTTAATATCTCAGGATTAAATTATCAGGTTTACAACAAAAACTATACAGCTCGGCACATCAGTAACCTGAACACAAATATGACGTAACTTGACAATCCAAGCAATATTTTTCAAGTTATCGAATGCCAAAGGGATTGGAGGAATTTTCAATTTGAAGGATAAAGGGTTAATATCTCAGGATCAAAATAACAGATTTACACCAAAAACAATACAGCTCAGCACATCAATAACCTGAACACAAATATAAAGTAACTTGACAATCCAAGTTATATTTTTCAAGTTATCGAATGCCAAAGGGACTGGAGGAATTTTCAATTTAAGGATAAAGGGTTAATATCTTGGGATCAAATTATCAGATTTACACCAAAAACTATACAGCTCGGCACATCAGTAACCTGAACACAAATATAAAGTAACTAGACAATCCAAGCAATATTTTTCAAGTTATCGAATGCCAAAGGGATTGGAGGAATTTTCAATTTGCAGGATAGAGGGTTAATATCTCAGGATAAATTATCTGATTTACACCAAAAACTATATAGCTCGGCACATCAGTAACTTGAACACAATTATAAAGTAACTTGACAATCCAAGTTATATTTTTCAAGTTATCGAATGCCAAAGGGATTGGAGGAATTTTCAATTTGAAGGATAAAGGGTTAATATCTCAGGATTAAATTATCAGATTTACACCAAAAACTATACAGCTCGGCACATCAGTAACCTGAACACAAATATAACGTAACTTGACAATCCAAGCAATATTTATCAAGTTATCGAATGCCAAAGGGATTGGAGAAATTTTCAATTTGAAGGATAAAGGGTTAATATCTCAGGATTAAATTATCAGATTTACACCAAAAACTATACAGCTCGGCACATCAGTAACCTGAACACAAATATAACGTAACTTGACAATCCAAGCAATATTTTTCAAGTTATCAAATGCCAAAGGGATTGGAGGAATTTTCAATTTGAAGGATAAAGGGTTAATATCTCAGGATCAAAATAACAGATTTACACCAAAAACTATACAGCTCAGCACATCAATAACCTGAACACAAATATAAAGTAACTTGACAATCCAAGTTATATTTTTCAAGTTATCGAATGCCAAAGGGATTGGAGGAATTTTCAATTTAAGGACAAAGGGTTAATATCTTGGGATCAAATTATCAGATTTACACCAAAAACTATACAGCTCGGCACATCAGTAACCGGAACACAATTATAAAGTAACTAGACAATCCAAGCAATATTTTTCAAGTTATCGAATGCCAAAGGGATTGGAGGAATTTTCAATTTGCAGGATAGAGGGTTAATATCTCAGGATAAATTATCTGATTTACACCAAAAACTATATAGCTCGGCACATCAGTAACTTGAACACAATTATAAAGTAACTTGATAATCCAAGCAATATTTTTCAAGTTATCGAATGCCAAAGGGATTGGAGGAATTTTCAATTTGAAGGATAAAGGGTTAATATCTCAGGATTAAATTATCAGATTTACACCAAAAACTATACAGCTCGGCACATCAGTAACCTGAACACAAATATAACGTAACTTGACAATCCAAGCAATATTTTTCAAGTTATCGAATGCAAAAGGGATTGGAGGAATTTTCAATTTGAAGGATAAAGGGTTAATATCTCAGGATCAAATTATCCGATTTACACCAAAAACTATACAGCTCGGCACATCAGTAGCCTGAACACAAATATAAAGTAACTTGACAATCCAAGCAATATTTTTCTAGTTATCGGATGCCAAAGAAATGGATACGGACGCCGGACGGACAGACTGATGGACGGATGGACGGACGGATGGACGGACAGACAGACAGATGGACAAAGGATGGACGAATGACGGATGGTCACCCCGGATGCCGGCATTATGTGTACCATACATAGTATGGGTACACATAAAAAAAAAAACCACTTGAACCTTCAGTAAAAAACGTGAACCACAAACTTTAACCAAAACTCTAAATGTTAACAGACGGACGGACAAAAGTCATGACTATAGCCCTCACTGTAAACAGTTGGGCTAATAAACAGTCAGGCTAAAAATTATTTCATGTTTCCCATTTTCGCGACATGCACCTGTCGTCATCATTCTTGCTAATGATTTACCTACTGTTTGTTAAGTGTTCCTTCCCTATCCTTCCATGAACCCTCCTGTTAAACTCTTAAGCTTTTTGGCTGTTTTTATGGAAATTTTTTATTAAATTTCTTGGGAGTTTAATGTGTCTTACAGAATGTTTATTCCTATTAATCCTATGGTCACGTCCTCACCCTAGGGGTGTTGGGCCGTTTGGTCTTGAATGTTCTATCCAATGTATCTTTTTTTCTTCGTATCAGCTCTTTGCATCTGGGAACATTTAAATCAATTACTGACTTTGGGCCTTTTTGTGTGCCTGTTGTCTTGTTTCCATTTTTTTTTCTATTGATATTGTTTACATTTGACAACGCCCTTAACATGTAGTAATTAGTTTTATAATACTTTAGAATTACTCTAGGATACATTGATTATGATTCCGGTAGTGTAGCTCAAAATAAAGTGGTGTTTGTCCACAATTAGGCTCTATCGGGATGCCTTTGGGTGCATGGTCTTCCTTTTGGGAACTTAGGCACATTCAAAAAAAACATTTAGAAATTTTTTTTTTTTTTATAATTTTTTCGAAATTAATTTGATTGCTATTTTCATGTATTCTTACATGTATTTTTGATGTTGAATTTGTAGGAGTGCTATCGATTCTGTTTTGGATTGGAATTAATTATGAAAGCTTACTGCTCTAAATGCAAGGCGAGGAAGTCTTCCTCCGATTTACATGCTTGTTGTCTTGCCTGTAGTCGATGCACTCCTACAGATTCTTGTCCTCCTTGTTCAAAATTTGTGTTTGGCCCTGAATTATATCGAGTTTGCACCAGCTAAGTCTGGACCAATGGTTATTAGTATAAAAATACATTTCTTTTATATATTAAATCATGTCAATTGTGGTTCAGTTGATTTTCTGCACTAGTGGCTGTATGAGAATTCAAACACATTGTTAAAGGGATGTTTAATTAATTGTTTACATACATGCTAACCATGTGGCTATACCCAAATCCGGGTAGTGGCATCAGAGCCCATTTCACCAGAAAAAAATATTTAACTACAGAAATTAGGAGCAAGGCTCAATGGGAAATTAAAAGTAAAATAATGATTTTGTTTTCATCACTAAAGAATGAAAATATCATCTCACAAAGTACAAGCACAGCTAACGAAATACCCCCACAATGTGCATGCTAACCCAAAATAAAGATTGCTATCAAGTCGATTTTTAAAAATATGTTAGCACATTGTATAGGTGCTTCATTTTGATACTCAGAAAAGGAAAGAAAAATAGTGTCACCATACGGTGACACAAAAAGATACTTCCGCTTATTTAACAATGTAAGCCTGACTATAGGTGATACAGTTTTGGGGTATATACAAATACTAAGTCCATAAAGGGCAATGACTCTGACAATAAAATCTCGAATGACACCTGCATTTCACTATGGGTATACAGCAATTTTATACACTTGCATACCAAATATCAAGCCACTCAACCATGCACTTTACAAGTTTTTCATGACTGAATTTCAGGATGGGCAGATTGATGGCCGGATGGACCGACGGATGTGCAATGACTGCCAATAAACTCTCGAATTACACCTGCATTTCACTATAGGTATACAGCAGTATAATTTTGCACACCAAATATTAAGTCACTCAACCAAGCAATTTACAAGTTATTCATGATTGAATTTTGGGATGGACGGATGGATGGATGGACAGATGGACTTACAGACAGAAGGACCTTGTACTGTGAGTAGACATCAATAAGAAAGAGCTGCACATCAGATATGAAGTCATTCCATTGAGTACTCTGCAAGTTATTCATGAACTAAGTTCAAGGTGGACAAATTCTAGGTCCATAAAGGGCAATGACTCTGGCAATAAAATCTCGAACTACACATGCATTTCACTATGGGTATACAGCAATAGGATACACTTGCATACCAATTATCAAGTCACTCATCCAAGTACTTTACAAGCTATTCATGATTGAATTTTGGGATGGATGGACGGATGGACAGATGGACAGGCAGACAAGGCAAATCCTTTAAACCCCTGGTGGGGTATTAAAATATATAATTTTAAAGTACAAGTTTTTTTTTTTTAAATTTAGAGAAGCATTCCGATTTATTTTTAATAGCTTTGATTCCATGTTCATTACCAAATTCTCTTCAATGATGGTTATTTTTTCATCAGTGTATATATGTTAAACTTCCACCACCATAAGTAATTTGTCAGAGATTTAATTTGTGGTCGCGAATTTGTACTCACCAATATCATGAAAACTCTACAATTTGAACAATCGGACTGGTCTATATATTCATTTCCAATTATTTTCTTTAAGCTGAGATTGTTCTTTTCAAGCATATGTCTGAAACATAAACATTTTTTGAATTAATTTATGAACTTTATCTTAATCAAATTATATTTCATTTCCAATAATTGAACATGTTAGCTGCTATTCTTTGGAAGTGAACAACTATTTACATAGTTACCAAATTATTTCAGAATGTTTTGAACATTTAGAAAACGACAAGCACAAGTTCAATAAGGCTGCCCCACCTTTCTGGAAACAATAGCTTTCAAGGACCTTCTAAGCAAAAAGCCATGAATTTCCTTCATATTAGGGAGAATTTGGTTTGAATTTGGTGCTGTATTAATAAACTAAAACAGAAGTCAAGTCAATATACAATAGTAGATCTTAAGTGCATCATAATTTATTTTGCATACTCTAAAAACACAGAACAAACAATTGAGTACAACATGCTCATTGCTGTAATAATCATTAATTTCAAGAGTTTGAAGTGCTGACCTGACGAAGATCTATTTATTCTTCAAAAACGAATGTAAGGATATTTTTAAAAATAAATATAGAACCTTAGTGAGCACGCTCACATACCCCACGCGCCCTCGATATTTCAAGCTCGGAAAAGTGTAATTTTTAGGAAAATGATCCGGAAATCTGTTACTTGTATTTTTCAGAGTCCAGGGCCTGTAATTTCTGCAAAAATCAGCCGAGCAGAACGAAACGCAAATTTGATCTGTAAGTCATTGTGGTAGACTCACATACTAAAATGGCCGTAATTTCGATAATATCTGAAAGTGTGTAGAAAAAAAGTCCGGAAAACTGTAATTTTGATGAACTTTTCAAAGTCTATGGGGCCGTAATTTTGGTTAAAAACCGGTGGTGTGGAACAAAACCCAAACTTGTTCTGTAGGCCACCATGTTAGACTAACATACCAAAAATCAGCTCAATATCTGGAAGCGTGTAGGAAAAAAGTCCGCAAAACTGTAATTTTTATGAACTTTTCAAAGTTCAAGGGCCGTAATTTCGGTAAAAATCAGTGGAGCAGAACAAAATGCAAACGTGATCTGTAGGCCACCATGTCAGACTAACATACCAAAAATCAGCTCAATATCTGGAAGCATGTAGAAAAAAAGTCCGGAAAACTGTAATTTTGATGAATTTTTTAGAGTCCAAGGGCCGTAATTTTGGTAAAAATCAGTGGAGCGGAACAAAATGCAAACTTGATCTGTAGGCCACCATGTTAGACTCA
Source organism: Pictodentalium vernedei (assembly GCA_031216915.1). NCBI lineage: Eukaryota > Metazoa > Mollusca > Scaphopoda > Dentaliida > Dentaliidae > Pictodentalium > Pictodentalium vernedei. Next base: position 244,601,520 of record CM062291.1, read on the forward strand.
CATACCAAAAATCAGCTCAATATCTGGAAGCATGTAGAAAGAAAGTCCAGAAAACAAGTAGGACTGACTGACGGAAGGACCAGTCAAAAACATTATACCCCCGCAACTTTGTTGCGTGGGGTATAATAAATAACTTATTATTTACTTTCATTGATTGGGGCAGTGATTTGAGAGAACAAGCAATGCCAACCATCTCAAATACCACCCCCAATAAACTGAAGTGTCAGGACAACATGAATGCCCCTGTGGGGTAGTATGATCAAACATTGGCTTTCCACATTTGTAGCAAAATTGGCCATTGGCAATTCAGAGCAAAAGTTAAAGGTAATTAACTCCTCAAAAAGTTTGAGCAAGAAAAGGAAAACTAAAATTTGATTTGTAGGTGCTCATGACTGAGTTAAATACCAACAAAGTCATTAACTATAGAAAAAGTCATCAGATCAGAGCCAAATACAGTCTCAATTTGTAGGTACCAATCATGAAGCTACATATGAAACATCCTCCAATTATCTCCATGTATGGTGAAATAAAATTGAGAAAACCGTTATTTCTGTATAATGGAAAGATGGATGACAAAATTATGGAAGGACAGAATGACAGGTGGACAAGAGTAACACCATATGCTCCTGCCCTTCTTATGGTGGGGCCAAACTTGCATTATAACAAATACTTCATATGAACTAGAAATTACCAAATTATAAAACTGCAGAGAAATTAAGTTAAACGGGTTAAACGACTGGGTCTTAACTTAAAAAAACTTAGTCTAAACAACTCTGAAATTTTCCTCATATTGCACTAAGCTAAAATTGTGGCTCCAATAAAGAGCCCACACAAGACCCATGGACCAGATGGACCCGATTTGAACAAATCTGAAAATGCACCCGGCATAAGGATGTTAGGTATGAAATAGCAAAAGATTATGACTGGTGGATCTTACAAAAACAGATTCTTTGAAAATTCTCTTGTATTAGGCTAATTGAAAATTTAGTCTCTGATAATGATAAGGATAAGGAGCTCCAATGTTAATTCAGGAGCTTGATTTGAACAAACTTGAATCTGATGCTCATAAGGATGCTGTCCATCAAATATCAAAAGATTATGATCAGTGAATCTAATCTGAAGATTTTTGAAAAATTTCATATGCCACAAAAAAAAAATCTGGTTCACATGGGGAGCCCAAACAGGAATGCAGGAACTTGCTTTTAATACATCAAGGCTCGATTTAACTGAGCATTTTGCAATTCAATTTTCATATTTGCTATTCAACAAATAACTCTCCAAAGTTAATTTTCATCAAAAGCTATTCAATTTTCCCCAAAGAAAAGTAAATTGGCATTCAACATTTTCAAACTAAATCGAGCCCTGCAAAGTTGAATCTGATCCTAAGAAAGATGTCGTAGACACCAAATTTAAAAAGAAGCTGCCTGATGGATCTGAAGATTTAAAAACAAATTCCTTATGTTGTTCAAAGTTAAATGTGGACTCCTGAAGTGAGCCCAAATATGAGCAGAGAAATGATCTGAACAAACCAGGCTTGACAGACTTTCAGAAGTATCTTGGCTCAAAGGTTGAGTATTGTGGCTACATTTGAATAAAAGAGCACACTGTTTCCATCTTACAAAAAAAATTTGCCAAAATAAATACATGTACCAACAATTAACATGTGATCTCACATAAGTGAGATTGTGCATTAGGGTTTTTATATACTACTCAAAGTTTGCTAAGAACCAAGTATATCCAACTACCTGTTTTACGTTTTAGTTGAAATATTGTAATGAAAAGTATATATTGTTTTTATGTAATTATACGATAATCATGGAAAATGGATATTTTTGGTAAAAGAGGAAATATGAGACCCATTACTGTTAATCACCAGGAACCTGATTAGGAGCATGCTAATCAGGTTCCTGATGGCCCTTTGTGGGATGTTGTTCCATTCTTGGACCAGTATGGCGTCAAGCTCCTGGACACTTCTTTGCTGGACTGGATGGGCTGAAATTGCAAGCTGCAACTCATTAAAGACACGTTTGATTGGATTGAGGGGGATCTTGCTGGCCAGTCCATATGCTCAATCCCCTCCCTCTGTCGGTACTCCCCGACAGCATGGGCAACATGAGGATGGGCATTATCGTCCATCAGAATGAATCTATCACCCACTGCACTTCCATACAATCTGACGTGGACATCCAAGAGCTCATCAATATACCGTTGTGCAGTCAATGTACCACATTCAAGGACACAGAGCTCTATGCATCTATCCCAGCTGACGCCGCCCCAGAACATGATTGACCCTCCACCACAGCGGTCATGCTCAGCAATGTTGGCTGCAAGGAATCATTCTCCTGGTCTTCCCCATGCCGTAGAACGCCTATCTGTGTGGTTTAGGCAGTACCTTAACTCATCTGTAAAAAGGATAGGTCGCCAATCTTCTGTGGTCCATCCAATGTGGTCCATGGCCCATTCATATCGTGTGTGGCGGGGGTTCTGGGACAGCTGAATGTGAATACATGGTCTTCTTGATTGGAGACCACCTTCGTGCAACCTAGCCCGGATAGTCTACGTTGAAACATTTACCCCAGATGCATTCTGAAGGTCACTGCGAAGCCGTGTTGCTGTGGCAAAGTGGTTCCTATGGGCCTGAATGATCAAAAAACGGTCTTCAGCTGCAGATGTTGCCCTGTCTCTGCCACCGCCATGCTGTCTTACTGGTGTGGCATACTACTGAAATCTTGCCCAGGCTCTGGTGTTCACCATATGGTGCACACCAAGGGCTTCACCAACCTGACAATGGGTAGCCTCTTGCTCCACCATCCATACAGCCCACCACATTTCTGCTTCAGACAAATGTCTTCTTACATTTGCATTTGCCATTTTCAATCATTAAATCACAAGGGTTTGTGTTGAAATGAAGATTGAATACCCTGCACAGGTCATGTACATGTAGACAGTACACAAAAACATCATGAAAATCAAGAGATACATGCTTTCCATGACTGTCACAAAAGTTAAAAAATTTATAGTAATTTATATATTTTTTATACTTACCAATGACCCAGACTTAGCTGGTGCTAACTCTAAAATATCTAGGGCCAAATGCAAATTTTACCCCCCAATCCCCAAAATTTGCATCTAAAACCGAAAATTACATGCCCTATATGATCCTCCATACTTTTACTCAACTGCGTATGCGCAGTATCAAGGAGGTTTCGAAATTGGCGCCAAATGTCATTCTTACAACCAGTGCCTGGTAAGTGTTATGTACTCAGCGGGGAGGTAAGAGTTCCCAACTCATGGGAGGGCCATCCCCGTCTGGGTCATTGGTAAGTATAAAAAATATATAAATTACTATAAATTTTTTAACATTTTTATACTGTTCCAATGACCCAGACTTAGCTGAATAGTAAAAAGGTTGGAGGGCCTAGGACATAAAGGAAAATCCAATAGACTCAATTATATATAACAGAAATATTCCCTGAAGGAGAAAATGAGAGATAGGCTTTACATGTATCTTTATTATTTGTATCAAAAAGAAAGACACAACACCACTCTGTAATTGAGCACAATAACATCAATGATCTCTATTAACATCCAGTATAACCCGTTATACTAATTATTTTTAAAGGAAAGCCAATAAATAAAGGAAGTCCAGAGAAATGAGACTCTTTATACTCATTAAAAGTGTCCAAGGATTGTATATTAATGCCCGTATGACACGTGACATATACAAACGCTTCACACCGAGCTACACTTTAAAAATATTACATAGAAAAGTAAACATTAGCTTTACACTTTAAAACCATGCCAGTACCAACTCGGAATTACTGACTCCAGGGGAGTATTCCCTTGCTTTCCACTATAAAGCAGGTGACCTAAGGGAACCCCCCCCCCCCCCCTTCCCCTTGCCCTGGATCAAATACTCCAGAGCGAAGAGGGCAGCAGGAACCAAAAGCCTACATATACATAGTTGCCACTGTTTAGTGGACGACATTCTGAGTGAAAAATAATGGACCTAAACAATGCAGATCTGCAGAAAAGGACTCAATATTTCTCAGATACAAATTCGAGAAAGTGGAGGGCTAAGAACAATATGCAGCCCTCATTAGATCTGTAATAGCAACATTATTAGCGTAAGCCCATGATGTAGAAAGAACTCTTATTTCAAGAGCTTAAAACTAAAGCACAGACTGCTGATTGAAGATATTATCATAAGCAGTACTGATAGTAAATTGAATCCATCTGACCATAGAATGGACCGAAATGTGGAGGAAGCTTCAACGGCATGTCCCACAACAGACGCCTGAGTAGATTAATCCAAAGTCTTTGTGGAGCTAGAAATGCTACCAACAGAATTTTGCATTGAGATATATAACTTGAGCAATATCTGCTGATTTAACGGCACTGGAAGATACGCATAACCTATTATTCTGTCTCACAAGATCGATAGAGCGTCTACTGCAAACGCTCAAAGATCCAAACATTGTGACACATGCGTCTGCAACTGATTGTTGAGATGCGTCACGAATAAGTCGATCATATGCCGCTCTCCTTGGTAGCAAATCTGATTGAATACTCGTTTGTTGAAAGTCCATTCTGGCGTCAACAAGCGGCCCCTCCGTGAAGGGAGTCCGCTAATACTTTCAGAAGACCTGGAATATGACAGACCGATAGGAGAACTTGATGTTCTAGTACAAACAGAAAGATTACTTCCGTTAACATGAATAACAGAATGGAATGAGTGTCTCCCTAGTTCCGAAAATACGCTAATACCATTGAATTGTCGGACAGAATTAGCACATGAGCATACTGAATAACGTTCATCCAATAACGAAGCGCAAGCCAAAATGACATCATTCTTGATGTTAATGTGCTTGAATAGGAACTACGGATCCCAAAGACCCTGGCCCTTCAAATCCGTTGGGCTCGAAGATAAGACACAACCTGTTTGACTGGCACCCGTCAAAACTGTAAAACTCGAATCCGGCAATTGCAGTGGAATTGTCTGAGTTAACCAATGAAAACCTGCCCAAGTCTGAATCTCTTATTCACTTGATTCACAAGAAGATGTCCGTATCGAGCGAAAAATTCTTCACTCTCCAATTCTGGATCAGAAGAAATTGGAGAGGACCAGTGCGTAACCGCCCCATCGGAATAAAATCGCGGCAGTTCCGCACAAACATATCAGTCTCATGAGATCTCTCGCTGAGACCTTGTCTGAGCGAAGACAATAGTGAGCATAACTGATTAATTTCGCTCTGGGTAACGGCAGATGAACGATGTTGTGCGTTTCGAAGCTCATCCCCCGGTGGGTGAATGACTTGGATGATACCAGATCCGACTTCTCGTTTACTTATGAAACTGAGACGTCAGAGCAATAGAAGCAGATTCTGCACATCGTTCTAAAGAGTTAACTCATTGCCGTACCTCTAAAGAATGTCGTCCAGGTAGGCTGACGTTATCGCAGAAGAATGAGCTCAGAAATGAGTCATTACCGAGTTCGTTATTCGAGTGAAAGCCCAGAGGGCTAGATTCAGACCGAAGCACATTGCTCAGAGCTGATACACGACTCCTATGATGAAGAAGCAAAGATACTATCTGACTGCCTGATGTACCATGACGTGAAAGCATGCATCTTGAGATCTGTGCATGTAGCATAGTCGTACACCTGAATACTCACTCTGACCGATCGGTTGAATTCCATATATAAACTTGGAGCCATGATCAGCTTGTTTATCCAGCTCAGATTTATGAGTGGACGGAACGAGCCGTCTGGTTTTGGAACCAGAAAAGGATGGTTGTAGAAACCTGGAAATTCCTGGATTTCTACGATCTCTATCGCGATCATTCCAGAAGAGACTGGACTTCTGATGGAAGCGAGCCTCTTTCCTGCAGACTTGACGGAAGCTGAGTCCATCTTGGACTTCGAGTTAACGGAGGTTTTCGTTTGAAGGACAATTTAGACCTTCCAAAATCAACCCTCGAATCCAAGGGACATCTGTAATCTACTCCCAGTTAATTGAGAAACTCGACAGTCTTCCGCTCACCAGTACACGATAGAGGTTAATACCATTACCTCCTGGTCCTGCGAGGCTTGCGGAAGGAGAAGCCATGTCCTCCACGGCCCGCACCTCGCCCCGTCGACCTAGGGGCGTCTGACCAAATGTCTCGGCCAGAATTACGGCCCCCTACCTGAGTCGCTACCCTGACAGTCTCTATAGTAAGACCTAGAGGACGCATAGGAATCTCTATAGGAACTTCCCTTGGACGTATTCGTTCCAGAAGTGCCTGTCCTACCTTTCTCTGCTGAATCCAACAAAATGGAAGCGGATTTGAATAGCAGAGAGTCTGAAGCTTTCTTAGTTATCTGATCATAGACTGCAGAAAGCTTGCCGTCAAAGAAAACTCTCCGGAGACCGGAGCGACTCTTGAGAGAGTTTTTCACCTTACTATCCACACGCGTGGATGTAGCCAGGGCTACGTCACGTCTAACCAACTCCATATTGCCACTAAAAGGGCGGGGTTTTACGTGAAACCCTTGAAAGAACTCTTAAGGAGGTTGTACATCCTAGAATTCTTTTTCCTTTGAGACATAATGATAACGCTCTGGTAAGGTGATCTGCGTACGATGATGCGTCTAAGCTAACCCTGCTAGACGATATTGTCTTTTCCAACATAGTGGTTGGAATTGACATTGACGACAGTATAAACAATACTAGGTCCTGGCCTGGTCGTCTCTCAGAATGCTCTGTCCTGCCGTTTCAAATTATTCCTTGAAATGATGAAAGGCAGATGTTGAGCATTTGCCGATAAGAAACCTGACCTGCCCATTTAGGTAGCAAGTTACATAAATATAGCGTCATTCAACAGATCAAATGGCCGTGAGACATATCTGGACTATGTCGGAAACTGAGGAATGATGTCCCTAAACCGATAAGAATTCTGTGTTCAGTGGCGCCATCAGTCTCTTATCCGGCAACGCAGCAATTTTTGGTCCAGAGGAACAACGTCAGATGATAATGCCGGATGTACTCTACAGCAATTATGTTGTTCCGAAAAGAGAAACTACAACTCATCCGTATCCCTTTAGCCATCCTGTCGGACCACTTGTAATTCTTGGTCGTCCGTGCCTGAATCTGCAGCGGAACGTACCAACCCAATAATTCCTGATCCGACAGAGTTACTGTCGGTTGCTGGGATGCTGCGATAATTTGTGCTATCTGTGATAGCATGTCCGTAACAGAGGCCTGTGGAGCTGCAGTCTTACAGAATTTAGCTGCTAGAAGCTCCTTGGACGTTGACTCCTGCATATTTCTTATATGCGAATGTCCGGAGTATGAAGGCCTCGTATCCTTGGCTACTGGATGGCGTGACCTGGTCGCCGTAGAATCCCTGGTCGGCGATGTTGGTTGAATATGACTGGTCACGTAGCCAAGGTGCGATCGCGTGTGCTGTCGTGAGGATGAGGAAGCCGAAAGAGCAGTCTCTCTGGACTGTCTGAATAACAGAGCGTCCGAGCAGTGGACGTATGCCCCGACTGAGGAACGTTTTGTACCACAACATCTGTACCCAGATGTTGTAATACGAGAGAGGGACCTCTCTCGCTCGCAGCCCGGATGGACCTGGACGAGCTAGGAACCGGACTAATAGGCTTCCTCCGTACCATCCTCGTATCCGTCGTCACTGGGTGTGCACATTGTATTTTATAGTGCTCGCATCACCCAATGCAAATTTCCTTCCTGGACCACAATGGACGAACCTGGGTGCTGAGCCATTCGGTGAATGGTTGCGACACCGGGCGAGCTAGCAGACATCAAAGCCATCGATCCTACTAGGGAACTCCAGGCAATTGACACATCTACATGAGCACTTTTGCTGCTAACTCTTCATTTGACTGTGACAACTGAAGCACACTTTACAAAGACATCACAGTAACAACACCTTGTTCATGTTACTCTATGAGACCTGTGGAGCCGCGGTCCTACATAAATTATCTGCTGGAAGCTCAGGGATGTTCATTCCTGCATTTATATAATATCCGAACGTCCCAACTGGAAAGGTCTCGTATCCTTGGGTAGCAGATGGAGTGACCTGGTCGACGTGTATTCCTTGGTCGGCGAAGCAGGAGCACCAGGGACGTTCAATCCTGCATTTATATAATATGCGAACATCCCCTGGAAATCTGTGGTCTCATAGCCAAGGTGCGGTCGTGTGTGTTGACGAGGATGAGGAAGCCAATATAACAGCCGCATCGGACTGTCATGCGACAGAGCGTCCCGAGCAGGAGGAGTGGACGTAAGCTCTGACTAAGTGAACAAACATACAACAACATTGCAGCACAGATGTTGATGCAAGAGAGAGGGGGCCGCTCTCGCTCGCGGTCTGGGTGGACCTGGACGAGCTAGCTACCGGACTGACAGGCTTCCTCCATACTATCCTCGGATCCGTCGTTGCTGGATGTGCACATCTGATGTTTTATAGTGCTTGCATCACCCAATCTGCTTCCCTGGACTGCGACAGACGAACCTGGGTGCTCAGCCATTCTTTCCTGGTGAATGGTCGCGATACCGGGCGGGCTAGCGGGCGAACAATGCCTTCGATCGAACTAGCGAACTGCCGGCAATTGTTGTAATACCTTGAGCACTTCCCACTAGCCCTTATATTGCAACAACGGAGACACACTTGTTGAAGACATCATGGAAACATCACTCTGAATTCTGAAAAAGAAACTGATCATATAGAGTGACCCTACGGAGAGAGGACCGTAATGGACCCCTCACCGCTAACAAAATACCATAACACACGTCTCCAACGTTGTCATATCAATCAACACACACAGAGCAAGAATTAGTGCAAATACATTGACTATAAGAAACGCAATGAACCTGTGAATTTGAGGAAGATATCCTCACATTACAATTGAACAATATTTTTTTCAAAATGAAAAAAAAAAATACACAGTCATATTACTCGCACTAGCCCTTGAAATGAATATACATAATATATTATAATCCATTATAACATTTCAAAAGAAAATAATTTTAAAAAAAAATTTTGGAAAAAATTTTCAGAAGAGCCCAAGTTCCGAATGGGAACAATGAGCCCAAATGGATCCCAAAAAAGCCTAAGTGTGGACAAAAATTTTAAAATCCTTTCAAAAAATTAATGTAACACTTACGGACAATATTAATGTATCTTGCTATGAACTGAACTAAGCAGAGGACAAGTAATCACTATAAGAAGTAACCGTTGTCAACATAAACAAAAAGTGTAAACAAACCGGAAACATGACTCCAGGCACTGATAAACATGCCGCGAAATCAGTTACCAATTTACACACTATCTGATGCAAAACAGAGACTTCCAGAGAAGAAACTGCAGAACATCAGATGGTAGATGCAGACCAAAATGCCTAACCACCCAAGGGTGAGGACGTAAACATGGGAAAAAAAAACAAAAAAAACCCAGAAAATAATTCTGTTTCCAAGCCAAAACTTCCAAGAAATATTAGTAATAAACATTACAAAAAATGAAAGAGTCAATGACTCTGTAGCTCAACTTGGATATGACAGGAATTAGTACTTGCTGTGACCAAGACAACTGAATAATGAATATGACAGGAATTAGTATTTGTTTTGGCCCAGTCAACAATAATAAAAGAATTACAAGGTGACTGTAATGGACTACAGATTAAGACCAATCATTGTAGATTATTATTTTTGTGTGGAAATTTTCAGTCCCAAACAAAATATTTTCAGACTAAAATTTTTTCTTCTTCTTCTTAAAATTGACCAAAATGCATCAAAACACAAAAAACTAATTTCCGGATTTTGGTCCAAAATTTTTTAAGTCCCACCCGGACCCCTAATTTGCATAATTTATTCACGAGAAAAACTCTGTATTATATGTAATGTATCCCATGGTACTAAACATTCATACAAAAATTTATTCAAATCAGATCTTTCATTTGGAAGTTCTGCGCAAAAATCTGATTGCACTTAATTTTGAACAAAATGGCTGCTAGCGGCCATCTTGAATTTCAGACTGGACCCAAAAACACTCCTTCTCGTCCCACAGTGATAACAAAGGTACCCAAGAAGTTTCGTGAAGATCGGTTCATAAATACGGCCTCTAGCCCGAGCCGTATTGGGATTTGCACTCACAGTGCTGAAAGTAACACTAAATAAATCAAAGTTAGCCTAATTTGCATAATTTACGCACAAGAAAAAAACCTGTAATATATGTACTGTATCCCATGGTACTAAACATTCATACAAACAAATATTCAAATCAGAGCGTTCATATGGAAGTTCTGTACAAAAAACAGATTTCGGCATCGTCGGTACAAAATGGCTGCTGGCAGCCATCTGGAATTTGGGACTGCACCCAAAAACACTCGTTCTCGTCCCACGGTCATAATAAAGGTACCAAAGAAGTTTTGTAAAGATTGGTTCATAAATACGGCCTCTAGCCCGAGCCATAGCAGCTTGGCACTTACAGCTCTGAAAGTAACACTAAATAAATCAAAGTCAGTCTAATTTGCATAATTTACCCACGAGAAAAAAACCTGTATTATATGTGATGTATCCCATTTTATTACACACCCATTTAAAATTAAGGTTTGTCCACGGCATTCTAGAATGTGTGATAAAAATAAACTTTTATTGCACACGTGTGGGATACAGATTTTGGCACTTTTTTAATGTAAGAATGGAACCAGTCATATTTCTGGGGATACAGTACATGGGCCCGTTTCGATGCGATGGGTCATTTATTTTGATGTTGTAAAGTGGATGTTCGCAGTCTATAGTATCTGCATTTATATTGTTTCTGAAGAACTCATGTAGTAATGACTGTCCGACCATCAAAAGAAACTTTCTAATTTATTTTCTTAACGTGAACAATACTGAATGACTAAATAACCCGATGGGTTAAAGTATGACATGGAAATGACTCACATACAGTTCAAACTAAAGAACAATGTAAACAGAATATGAAAGCGTCTATGAGTGATGTCATTTCGAATGAATGACGATGCGCGAGCAAGTTTCTAGGTCACCAAATCGAAATCCAAAACAAATTGCCTGTCGATATTCACTTGAATTCGTATGGATTCTGTACCCCTGTTAAAGGCTATAACACGAACTTTAATACATTTTGAGCAGGAATAGTGAACAATACGATAATTTCTCTTGGACAATAAGGATATAAATTTAATTTACGTGGGATGAATTGACAATGGCTACTGTAAATAGTGTAATCTTGACTAAAATCTTAACCGGTCTGTCAACAAGTCGAGTAACAACAGTCGCAGGGAATTTGGAAGTCAGATAAACATGTGAGTTTTTTTTTTATAATTTCTCATTGATGGATTTTCCGAATTTACACCTATTGTTTTTTGTGAATGTGTGGTAACTTTTTTGGTGGGGATCACATCAACCGTTCAGAATTTGCGCTGTAAAATTGAGGCACAAAAAGACGGTGAACTGTATAATGTATTTCAGATGAACACTTCAGAACAGTGTTTCATCGATCGAAGTGGTGACGCATTACAATTTGCAAGTTGAAAGTATGAATGAAAGTTCAAACAGCGTACGAAATAACAATAAGACTGGTCTCCTGCTTGTGAAGAATAATTTGGATTTTTGTCTTATTTTATTTCCTTTACTTCTCAGAAGGATAGGTTAATTCTCACTTAGTATTACCGTAAAAGGCCTGTTTTAGAAATTTGCGAAGGTGTGTAATGAATACAGAACTGCACAAGCGTTTGAATGGGTTAATGTTTATCGCACTCGTTTGGTTTGGCGCAGAATACCACTCGAGGCTTCGCCTCTCGTGGTATTATTGCCCCAACCAAACTCGTGCGATAAACATTAACCCATTCAAACGCTTGTGCGGTTCTGTCTATGTACTATATATTTATACAAAACTTTATTCAAATCAGAACTTTCATACAGAAGTTCTGTACAAAAAACTGATTTTTGCATCATCGGTACAAAATGGCCGCTGGCAGCCATCTTGAATTTCGGACCACACCTAAAAACATTCGTTCCCGTCCCAGGGTCATAACAAAGGTACACAAGAAGTTTCGTAAAGATCGGTTCATAAATACGACCTCTAGCCCGAGCCATAGCCAATTGTTGACATACGGACAGACGGAGACGGACAGACGGACGGACGGACGACGGGCCATGACAATAGCTCAAATTTGACTTCGTCAAAGTTGAGCTAGTAAGCCAAAAGCACGGGAGAATAGCTAGGGGGGAATAAAGGAAAGTGAGAGAGGAAACACTGATTAAACAATGGAACTTTCATAGCAAGAATGACCACAACAAGATCATGCCTCGAAAATAGGCAACATGAATAATTTCGTAAAATAATTATAAGTTACAGCCCTGAACATTTGTTTCCACTGTTTTTTCCTCCCCTCCTTCTATTTCCTCCTTATATCCACCATTTCTCTCATAATTATGTGTCTGGCATCCTTAAAACTGAGATTTACAAGCACAAATAACAGTGAAGTGTAACTGTATTGAGGGCCAAACAAAGAAATGACATTTGGCACCAATTTTGAGACATCCTTGACACTGCACATGCGCAGTGGAGTAAAAGTATGTAATTTTCGGTTTTAGATGCAAATTTTGGGGATTGGGGGTAAAATTTGCGTTTGGCCCTAGATATTTTAGAGTTAACACCAGCTTAGTCTGGGTCATTGGTACAGTATAAAAATATATAAGTTTTATAGTAAATTTCCTTTCTTATTATACCTACTGCAATTGTTTACTACAGGCTTGCACTACAGTGGAAGACTCTAACTCGGATAAAATACTCTCTATTTTAATCTTTCCCATCGGCACACACCCAGTAGGGGATGCTCTTCTCTTAGTACAATTCCATGACTTCTGTTAACCAGTGTGCAAAGCAGTCATCAAACCATTCTTTTGAGTCTGCCAACATAGGAGTTATGTGATCAGCGGGGAGGAAGGATTCTTACCCGAATAAGAAGATGGGAGGGCCTCCATGTTAAGAATTGCGGTAGGTATAATAAGAAAGGAAATTTACTATAAAATTTATATTTCTTATCAACCTACCTTACAACTGTTTACTACAGGCTGAATAGACAATAGGATGGAGGGAATCACATAACCAACCCACTCATAACTCAACTGCACTGGAACCGTGGACAGAGGAAGAGGTCTCTAGGCCTATCAAACCATAGCATCACAAACATTAGTAAAAGACAATGAGAGATGAGGCATATGACAGAAATGGCAGTAAACAGCACAGAGCTGGAACTGACCTAGTAAGAAGCCAAATGGCTGGGATAGACAACAGCCTGAGCAAAAGAAAGATGGCCCGTAGAACAAAGGTCCTCTGCCTGCTCTTGCAACTGTCACGCAGATAAGCGGAGAAAGTAATATTTCTCCAGGAGGCTGCCAGCATAACACCTGACAACATGACGGAGTTAGTATAAGTGCCAAGAGACAGACAATGCATGCACGTCGTGGCAGAAAAACGATTGGTAAAACAATCGCCAGTCGCTAGACGAGCGGAAGCTGCATGAATAGCAAGACAAATCCAATTGAGAAAAGGATTCAGGAGAGATCTTCTGTCGACCAGGAAGAAGAGACAGAAAATCGATCCTACTCGTCCAAATGAACAGAGCAAAGGGTGTTTACCCTCAACAGAAGGAAGAGTCCCAATACAGATAGGAGGTGGAGTAGTTTCTGGTATCTGATTCCTGGCCAGAAAGGAGCAATCACTGGTAAACATAACACTGGTGGGAGAGCTCCAGAAAAAGGCCGGGTCAACCGAGAGGGCATGAAGCTCACTAACCCATCTGGCTGAGGCAAAAGCCATCAGAAAAGCAGTCTTGTATGAGAGAAAACGCATATCCACCAGGGATAAAGGCTTGAACGGCACCCCCCCCCCCCCAACCAAGCAGCACCCAAGAAAGATTCCATCTTAGGGTAAGCTGCAAAGTCCTAGGCCTTTTCAAGGAAAAGTGGCAAACAAGCTTGGAGAGGCATGGAGTAGTGCCGATACAACGTTGTCCCACATACGAAAAGGTCTCCGAAGCATGGACCTGTACCCATTGCTGGAGACCACCAGAATCAAACATATACCAGAAACTCCGCAATCTGTGTGATTGAAGGAGTGACAGAAGCAACAGAGTGATCCGCATACCATCGACAGAAGACCTTCCACTTAGCCGCATAGGCTAAACCAGTGGAGTGCCACCTTGAAGAAGAAAAGCAACTCTACTGCTCATCTCAAAAAAACAACTACGGAGGAGACAGGACCTGACAAAAGACATGCGTGAAGGCACAATGAAGTCGGGTCAATGTGAAACCTCCTCGGTCGTGATGTAGAGGTAGATGTGCCAGAACTGCCAACAGAGAGCGGGGCAGACTGATCCACACCCACTTAGGTGACAGGGGTGAGATCGAAAGGATTTGATAACTGCAGGTTCGTATCTGGGATAGAACCTGACGCAGAATCGGAGCCGACAGGAAGGCATAGCCAACAAGACCATTCCAAAGGAGGGACAGAGCATCCACAGCAAATGCCAGAGCATCTGGACACTGGGACATGAAAGTGTCCACCTGATGGTTCCAACAAATTGCAAAGAGATTGGTGTGGGGACAACCCCAGAGATCACAAAGAGACTGGAACACTGCCATGTGGAGCATCCACTCGATGGAAAAGAACCTGCCCCGTCGGGACAGGGAGTCGGCTAGGACGTTCAGACGACCAGGAAAGTGATGAACCACCATTCCGGCGTTGTTAACATTCTGAGCGAGCAGTAGAAGATCCTGAATCAATTCGTACATGGGAACATAGTGCGTGCCGCATGGTTCCAAATGTAAACAACCAATGTCAAATTGTCGGACAACAGAAGGATCTGACAATTCGAAAGGTGGGGGATCCACTGCCGGAAACTCAGAAGAAGAGCAAGAAGCTCCTTCTGGTCGACGTGAAGAGCTGCTAGATCCTGGTCCCATGACCCGCGAAGGAAAATACCAAAAGGATCCAATGTCACATCCCATCCGAGATCACTGGCGACTTCCGTCAGAACATGATCGTACGTGGGGAAGTCCAATAGAACTCCCTGCACAATCCACTGAACATCTGTCAGGGGAGACGGTGACAAGGAAGAGACTCCGATAACTGAAGCACCAGGTCCAAAGGATCAACATTCGGCCTCCAACGACTGAGCAGAGTGTGTTGGAGAGGTCGGGCATGCAGCCGACCTAGAGGAATGAGATCTGTCACCGAACCGCAGAGACCGAGCAGCCAGGGAAGACTCCGAGTTGTGGTGGACGTGGACTGGGAACAAAGTCAGGGCAAAAGGATGAGGAAATCACAACCCTTGCCTGGGAAACCGCCACCGTATCCAGCTGAGTGCGGAAGCACAACCCAGATGACAAAATGGCAGAGAAGGGACCAGGTCTGACTTCTCCCCGTTGACTCTGAACCCTAGTGACGTGAGTAGGCTCAACATTGTGACGACATCAGACTCCAGAAAGGCCGCATTGGAATGCCTCTAGAGGATATCGACTAGATAAGCCGAAGAAGACACCTTGGACTGTGTGGGGTGTAAGACTAACATGCAACAGCAGACAGGTGAAGGCCCAAGGATCCAGGTCGAGGCCAAAGGGCAATGCCTTTAACTGGAAAACATCCTGGGGAAAGGAGCGGCGAACCAATCTGAAAGCCTCCATGCTGAACTGAGGAGCAATGATAGACTGCGTCAGGATACTCAGATCGATAACCTGTCTGAGTCGGCCATCCTTCTTCGGCACCAAGGAGGGAATAAAATCCCACTGAAAGAATGTTCTTGATGACCTTGATCGCCCCCTTTGACAGGAGATTGCCTATCTCCGTGATCAAAAGTTTCCAATGTGTAACGTTGAAAGGGACTTGTGTTGGTAGAGGCATTCTCGACGGAGTGGAATGCCTCAGCCTGGGACAAAGAATTCGAAAACTTGAAGTTAGTGGATGGACAGGTGGACGATGGACGGCAAGTGATCAGTAAAGCTCTCCTCGACGACTGCTGATGCCTACCCTTACCCTGTGAGTGAGTAGAAGTGGCGTCAGGAAGATCAGCCCTTAGCTTCCCAGAGGAAGCAGAAGGGTACTTGTCAGGCTTTGGACGGCCCCTGCCTCCAACAGAAGGCTTATCAAACTGATGAAGCAGCAGCAGATCAATGGAATGACATAGGGAGTCATCCTGGTCCGTCGCCACGGAACCATGGAATAGTTAGACTCTCCGACAGAAGCAGATCGAAGAGCAGTGCACTGCCCCTCAAGAAGGGAAAGGCTTGTGTCCAGCACAGTGTCTCTGCGAACTAATTCCAAGTTAGTCATGTTACAGGCATGTGTGTGAGAAGATGCATGAGCACCTTGGACAGCACACACAAAAAACCTGTTCGTCGTTAAACTTATCTGGGAGCAGATAAGCAGCAAAGCAGAGACGACCTGATCGAAGAGAGATAGCATTCCAGCATCTCTCCCGATAAGCCCAACATGGACTCCAGAGTCTCCATATGAAAAATGGCTGGCTTGGGAGTTGGAATCCTGATCCAAGACCGTCAAAGTCTGGCAGACTGACGGATTGGCGAAATCGTAGGAATGATAATGCACCGGAGGCAAAAAAGTGTCAACCATGATGAAGAACGACGTCTTCATAGCCTTGGAACTCAACTTAGAGTCCCAAGCTGTAAATGCTTCAACCACCTATACCGACAGGCACGGTTAAAGGCGCCCAGAAGCAGGTTGCTCCACAGGCTGTATGTGCGCGACCGATGATACTGTTGGCTGATCTGACGGTTTGAGATCTGGAAGGAACCCAAACACAAAGTCAAGAGCTGCCCTCCAAGTCAGAAGACTGTTGGCTCTCGACGTCAGGTATGTCAGACTCGTCCCATGAGTCAGAAGACACATAGCCCATCATGGGCAAACCAGCCAACGCCTTCCATGGTGTCGGCACACCAAGGGGATCAGAAAGCAGCCTGTTTCCAATCCCGGGAGGCGGCGCCACAGGGCTTACCTGGAAACCACTCGTAGCCTCTCTGGAAGCAACGGAAAAAGGCTCTTGGACAGAAACTAAGTGAGCAAGGAGAGGGCCTCCCTAAGCTCACTGACTGTGTCAGAACGGTACCATGTGGGAACAAACCAACAAAGTGGCTTCAATCTGGACCCATTTTACCAGCAAAGGGTCACGATCCTAAAATACACCCGATGTGGGGCGACAGGCTGCAGCCGAAAACATCTGAAGGCAGATGTGTCTTGGGGTATGACATACCCAGAGGATCTACAGAGCGGAAACTCAGGAGAGTCGCTGCGGACATCTGCAGGACAGAAGGTCTAGGCTGCACAAAAAGCTTTGATCATGCAAAACTGGCCATAGGAGTGTATGGACGGAAATGACACAGTGCTCATGGTGACCCCACCATGAACATCCGAATCTAATGAGAAAAACTGAGATACTCAACAGCTGAGAGACCACAGTAGAGGGTTCAACCAGCAGCCCCTTCCGACTTTGCCAAGTTGAAGTCAGGGAAGGCTGAGGCCAATACCCCACATCTACACTACCAGACATCTCAGCAGACCCCTGCAGGGATAAAACTGCTGTCCTCAACGGCTGAGAGGACACAACAGGGGGGCTCGGTCGGCAGCCACTTCTGACTTCGAGTTGATGTCAGTATAGGCTGAGGCCGATACCCCACGTCTACACTACCAGACACCTCTGAAGAGCCCTGCAGGGATAAAACTGCTGTGCTCAATGGCTGAGAGGACATAGCAGGGGGTTCGATCGGCAGCCACTTCCGACTTCGCTGAGTTGAAGTCAGGGAAGGCTGAGGCCGATACCCCACATCCACACTATAGACATCGCTGCAGACCCCTGCAGGGATAAGCAGAGGCCAGCTAAAATGATGACCAATGACGTAGACGGAACAGCAGTAGTAGCAGATATGACGGTAGCTGTTAAAACTGGCGGAAAAGGGGAGAGAGCAACCAAGCTCGGCCACTAAAGGAGGAGTCACAACCCAAGTGACAGCCTCAGATGTCGACTAGAGAGGGTGCAAAGTCCCGGAACCAGGCATCTCTTCACCAGACATCTCAACAGCTCCCACAGTATTCACCACGGTAAAAAACTGCACATCCCCCACAGAGGGGGTATAACTCTCACCAGATGTCGTGTCGTGTCGGGAGGCCCCAAAATGACAGCCCCCCCCCCCCTTGCCCCTGCAGGTCCGAGAGGAACGGCCACGATAACGCACCAAAAGCGAGAGCATTGCCCTAAAGGAACAGTACTGGACATAACAGGGGTTACAACAGTAGAAGAAAAAGGTGAACTCAACAGATACAGAAAGTAGAACACCCCCAACTACGAGAGAAAGGTGGCAGAAAAAAGAACCAGTGGGAACACAACAGAACCCAGACGGCCGACAGGGACCTAAAAAACAGAAATTCAGTCCTCAACAGAGTGAAGAAATCCTGTCCATACAGTCCCTCATTGAAACCTAACTCCAATAATAATAATAAAATTTATCAACCGAAAAATTTTATGTCTGAACCGCACATTACGCGAAATTCAAATGCAAATGGCGGCACGTCCTTCACGTGGAGCGGACAAAAAAAGAATGGTTTGATGACTGCTTTGTACACTGGTTAAGGGAAGTTATGGAATTGTACTAAGAGAAGAGCGTCCCTTATTGGGTGTGCGCCGATGGCGCTCGACCCAGTTTTGGCTTACTTTTTCATGGCGTTTTTACACCACTGTTCTTTCCCAAATCTCTTGGGAAAGATTAAAATAGAGAGTATTTCATCTGAGTTAGGGTCTTCCATTGCAGTGCAAGCCTGTAGTAAACAATTGTAAGGTAGGTTGATAAGAAAGTCTGCCTGTCAAGAAAGCTAATGAAAACACTGGGGACCATCACAAAACATTCCTCCCACAGGGAGCCCAAATATCAACCCAGGGACTTGGCATGAACAAACTTGAATCTCACCCCCTAAGGATGCTGCACGCCAAATATCAAAACATTCCGACCGCTGAATCTGAAGAAGATTTTTAAAGTAAAAATCATCATATTGAAGTTATAATTCGGGCTCCCATAGTGAGCCCAAATATGAACCTAGGGAAATGCTTGAACAAACTTGGATCTCACCGCACTAAGGATGCTGCATTCCAAATTTCAAAACATTCTGACTGCTGAATCTGAACAAGATTTTTAAAGAAAAATTCCTCATATGAAATGATGGTATAATTCAGGTTCCCACAGGGAGCCCAAATATGAACCCATGGACTTGGATTTAACAGACTTGAATCATCCCCCCCTCCCCCCTCTAAGGATGCTGCACACCAAATATCAAAACATTCTGACTGCTGGATCTGAAGAAGAAGATTTTTAAAGAAAATTCCTCATTTTGAACTAAGTTACATTTCAAGCTCCCACAGTGAGCCCAGATATTAACCTAGGGACATGCTTGAACAAACTTGAATCTCACCCCACTAAAGATGCTGCATGCCAAATATCAAAACATTCCGACTGCTGAATCTGAAGAAGATTTTTAAAAAAAAATTCCTCATATTGTTCAAAGTTATAATTCGGGTTCCCACAGGGAGCCCAAATATGAACCCAGGGATTTGAATTTATCAAACTTGAATTCCCCCCCCCCCCCCCCCACCCAGGATGCCACACACCAAATATCAAAACATTCCAACTGCTGGATCTAAAAAAAAGATTTTTAAAGGAAATTGAGGGTAGTGTTAGTGTTATGCCCCTTGTAGAGCCACTGGTGGGCATGGCAACATCTTCTGAACAAATTTGGGTGGACACATGTTGGGAAAGATTCACATCAAGTTTCATCTAAACTGGCCCAGTAGTTCTTGAAGAAGTCGAAAACATGAAGTTAATGGACGGACAGATGGACGATGGATGGCAAGTGATAAGTAAAGCTCACCTCAAGCTTCGCTCAGGTGACCTAAAAACATGGGTTCCCGAACCTTGAACTATTTCTTTCATTTATTTATTGAGGTTCAACAACCATTTCAACAGCCATGTAATGTTTTGACTATCCACAAAATTGGGTTCCCCAGGCTGAACCATTTAGCATCACCAAGTACCTGTTAAAAGATAAAGAAAAAATTACCAAAGAAGAGCAACAGTTTTTAATCAGTAGAGTGCTGAAGACAATATTTTGGCTTTATAATGAGATGAAGATACTCAGTGGATGTGCTTTGTATTACCTTTGAAGTGAAATTATTTATTATGCAAGGCTTGGACAGGTTGGGTTAAGTGTTTTTCCAAAGTACACAAGGCAAGTGACCCTTTGTAGCAGGATATTTTCCAAATTGGATATCTTATCTCCCCCCCCCCCCCCCCCCCCCGACATGAATTATTCTTTTGAATATACTCATGTGACTTTTATTTCCCACCTGTTCCACCCCCCCCCCCCCCCCCCCCCCCCCACACAAATTATTTTTTTGAATGTACTCATTTGACTTTTATTACTACTGTTAAACATTTTGTCTCATTTGATAATATTAACTGGTTGAGGGCAAGATTCTTTTTGGTGGTCTGAATTTGTTAATCAAAATTTGTTCTATTACAAATTATTTACAGCGTGCTCACAGGTACTCTCCAATAATCTGTAATAGAACAAATTTATGTATACAAAATATCTTTAAAATTCAATTTTAAAAAAGTGTATCTGTGTAGCAAATACTTGTTCACCATTACTTTCAATTCAATTTTTGAAGTGGTTTATTTGAATTTATTGGACACTCCTGGATTTTTGAGTGAACATTTGTGCCTGAACATTTTATTGCAATTTAAGTTTCTTTATCATATCATTTACAAGTCTGGGTGCTAAAAGTCAATTTTTAGAGGATGTGTGTTTTTTTCTTTGTGGTTTTGAATAGTTTGGGACATCCCTCATCAACATCATCCAACCATGTTTTAGCTTTATGGAGAATGTATTACAGCTATCTATCATGATTTCACCCATTTATATCATGTCCTGATCAGCTGTGAGTAACTTTAGGATTTCAAAGATGTTTCATGTTTCACTGTGTTTGGATACACAATGTAAAATAAAGAGTGTTGGTGATTTTCATGGACTGGTGGCATCGCACGCTATTTGAAGTCACATAGCGCTGATAGTCAGTGTCGTTTGATCACTCAACCTATGCACACATGTTTTCGTGGCCGTCCATACAATTATATCACTTCCACTGTGAAAGTTATACCAATGTTCTAAGTGATATATCTGTATTTTTAGCTTTCTTACTTTATTATTTGTTCTTCCCAGCTAAGGGTCTATAGGCATATTGCCTTTCTTTTCAATTTTGTTCTCTGTGCATTGAGTTTATTTCCTTTCTGTTTTTCGTTCCTTGAAGTCTGTCGGAAACTTATCAGCATGTCCAATTGTTTCTTTGCAGATGTATACCAATATACTCAATCCAGTAACCATTTTGTCAAAATTCTTGAGACAAGGGTGTAGAAAATCATAGCTAACAGTGAAGTTTATGGTGACAGGCTGATTTGCGTGCACAATTGGAAGCTGATAACCAACTCGTCCCTGATGCTCATAGATTATGCACCGATTAGTATTTGCACCCAAGGCAGTTATCAAGGGCTTGAAAGCAACAGACAGATGTTGCACAGTAGCATGAGACCAATGCACCACCCCCTAAGATGTCTAGGCCTTTGGATACAAAACCATTTTGTTTTTGAACTGATTGCTTATTTTGAGGCGACAAATGCGCAATAGATTGTGACGAACTCAGTCCTTCAAGGTGAAGGCCCTTCTACATGCTTAGGCAAGTAGAACAAACTGGTGATGCAAAAACAATGACATACTTTAAATATGTGCTGAGAGGGCTGACGAAAAGTCAGAACAGGTTAGGGTCTGTATAAGTGGAACACTGAGCAATCTGCATGCATGCTACCATACTACGTGTCAGCAATCTTTTATGACAGATCGAACTGTGACCATGGCCAAAACATCTGAGAAGGAATGTCCTGCAGACATTGCTCTGCAAGCAGTAGTGGACTTCATGAAATCAGATCAGTCCATGAGTTGGAGTTCTGTTGATATCCATAGAAACTATTTGGAGCATGGTGGGACAAGCCTGTATCGCAGAGTCCTCATATCTAAGCTAACTGAAAGTTTTGGTGACGAACTCATTGCACTCTCTTCCACTTGTATTGCGACCATTCTTGCAATGTGAAAACATGTTGGGTCAGTCTTGCACATTGTTGATGAAACCAGGAGCGATGATCAAGTAACTATGAAGTCTTTGAAAAAAACAAACAGGAAGTTAGCGAAATAGCAAAAGACAAGTCGAAATACAGCAAGAAGGCTATATCATGTGTTAGCGAAACACTGTTGGATTTCCTTGGATATTTATCCACAAAGCTTGATCGCACAAACCCAGTGATCCTGATTGGGAAAATAGTGATGTCTGTTCTTTCAAATATTCCTACTCCCTTGCAAATCAGGTTGGCAGTTGTTCTCCACAACCCCAATGATGTTGTTTGTGAGGGCTAAGTGTGAAGGTGACTGGCTTTTGTATCAATGAATAACAGACTAGAAGTCCTTGGCTTTTGTATCTGTCGGCAGTATAACAGATAATGCCAGATTTCTTTGCTTCAGTACTATGAGTGATTTAGGTGTAAAATGCACATACGACGAACTTCGTCATTTAAAAAAAACAGTGGCTACCTTGGCTTAATAATTTCCAGTTCTGTTCAGTCTCCTCAAAACCAGAGTTTTCATAATTAAGAGTATTAAAACAGAAACAAGTTCTGATTTTCTGTACATGAAGAGACAGTGGAATCACTGTCTGAGGGGGAGACCAGGTTTTAGTAACAGTTGTATTTAACTGCCTCTTTTTACATGAACCAAGTTACCATATCCAGTTTTGGGCTATTTATTCATTTATTTGTTGGTGCTTAATGCCATATAAACATCTTAGGCTATATTGCAGCAAAAGAAAATATGAATTTTAAAAAAGGTGATTGTTTTGTCAGAAAATAAAAAAGTTGATGAAATCAGGAAACAACACGAGGAACACAAATGAGTAGTGAAAATAGTAAGGAGAAAATGAAATCCTTGATTTAAAGTATACTGTGTAAATCAACATGTTCAATAGATATGATTATGGGATCAGAGTTGAAAACAATGAAAAATTTCCAATTTATTGGTTGGGTTAATTTCCTTGTGAAACAATAGAATTTTATAAAAGATGTGTTGAAAAGTTAAAAAATTTATAGTAATTTATATATTTTTTATACTTACCAATGACCCAGACTTAGCTGGTGCTAAACTCATTAATTCAGGGCCAAACACAAATTTTGCCCCCCCAATCCCCAAAATTTGCATCAAAAACCAAAAAATACATGTCCTATATGGTCCTCCATACATTTACTCCTCTGTGCATGCGCAGTGTCAAGGAGGTCCCGAAATTGGCGCCAATTATCATTCTTACAACCAGTGCCTGGTAAGTGTTATGTACTCAGCGGGGAGGTATGAGTTCCCAACTCATGGGAGGGCCATCCCCGTCTGGGTCATTGGTAAGTATAAAAAATATATAAATTACTATAAATTTTTTAACATTTTTATACTGTACCAATGACCCAGACTTAGCTGAAGAGTAAATAGGCTGGAGGGCCTAGGACATAAAGGAAAATCCAATAAGCTCAATTATGTATAATAGAATATCCTCTCCAGGAGAAAAGAAGAGACAGGCTTTACATGATTGTATCTTTCCTATTTATAATAAAGAAGAAAGACACAATACCGATCAGTAATTGAGCATAATAATCAATGGTCTCTATTAACATCCAGTATAACCCTTTATACTAATATTTTTAAAGGTAAGCCAATAAATAAAGGAAGTCCAGAGAAATGAGACTCTTTATATTCATTAAAAGTGTCCGAGGATTGTATATTAACGCTCGTTTGACACATGACATATACAAATGCTTCACATTAAAAATATTACATGAATGATTAAACATTAGCTTTGCACTTTAAAACCATACCGGTACCGACTCGGAATTACTGACTCTGGGGGAGGTATTCCCTTGCTTTTCACTATAAAGCAGGTGACCTAAGGGAACCCCCCAAAGCCCCCCCCCCCCCCTGCCCCTTCCCCTTGCCCTGGGTCAAATACCCCAGAGCGATGATGGCAGCAGGACAGAGTCACTGCCAGAACAGAAAGCCTACATAACTATAGTTGCAACTGTTTAGTGGATGATATTCTGAGCAACTGATAATGGACCTAAACAATGGAGGTCTCCAGAAATGGACTCAATATTTCTGAGATAAAAATTAGTGAATGTGGAAGGTTGAGACCAATATGCAGCTTTCATTAGATCAGTAATAGCAATACAATTAGCATAGGCTCAAGGAGTAGAAAGAGCTCTTACTTCATGAGCTGAGATCTTGAGTGCCGACTGCTGAGAAGAAGATAATTTTTCATAAGCAGTTCGAATAGTTAATTGAATCCATCTAGCAATAGAATGAACCATAATATCCTTTCTATTAGGCATTAAAGACAGAAAGAAACGCTTACGTCCCTTTCTGATGAACTCAGATCTATGTTTGTAAATACATATTGCTCTAACAGGACACAGTAGAGGCCTACGCCCATCAGATGATGGAAGGGCCTTAATAATAATAGGTTCAGGATACTTATTAGGAGCCTGATTCTTAGCCAAAAAACCAACATTGGTGGTAAAGGTAATAGTATTACCGACACTATGGTAGTGAGAATCCTCCACAAATAGTGCATGAAGCTCACTAACTCTTCTAGCAGAAGAGAAAGCTAAGAGAAAAGCTGTCTTATATGTTAAGAATTTGAAGTCCACTGTGTCAAGAGGCTCAAAAGGCACTTCTTTTAGCTTAAGAAGAACCCAGGCCAAATTCCACTTCGGAATTAATCTAAGGGTTCTAGGTCTATTTATCGAAAAATTTCTAACTAACTTAGATAAAGAGACATTAGTTCCAATCATCAAGCTATCATGATGTGCATAGGTATCGGACAGCATAGACCTATAACCCTTAATGGTGATAGGCTGCAGATTAATCTCATCAAACAAGTATACTAGAAAGTTTGCTATGTCTGGAATGGAAGGATCATAAATATCTACTGAATGATCCTCACACCACTGACAAAAGACCCTCCACTTAGCAGCATAGTTTAGCGAAGAGGAGGTCCTCCTACAGTTAGAAATCGCGTCCAGTGCTCGTCCTGTAAAATGTTTTCCGTGCAAGAAGGACCGCACAATGGAAATACGTGAAGGTTTAGACCTTGCGGATTGTGATGGAGGATGCGCGATTTCCCTTGCGAAAGAAGATCTTCCCGTTGAGGAAGCTTCCTCGGCATGTCCCACAACAGACACCTGAGTAGATTTATCCACTGTCTCTGTGGAGACAGAGATGCTACCAACAGAATCTTGCATTGCGATTGTTTTATCTTGAGCAATATCTGCTGAATCAACAGCGCTGGAGGATACGCATATCCTATCATTCCGTCCCAAGAGATCGAGAGAGCATCTACTGCAAACGCTTGAGGATCCGGACAAGGTGACACATACGTCTGCAACTGATTGTTGAGATGTGTCACAAATAAATCTATCATTGGCCATTCCCATTGGTAGCAAATCTGATTGAATACTTGCTTGTTGAGAGTCCATTCTGATGGCAACAGGCGACCCCTCCGTGAAAGGGAGTCTGCTAAGACATTCAGATGACCTGGAATATGACGGACGGAGAGAAGAATCTGATGTTCTAGTACAAACAGAAGAATTCTTTCCGTTAGACTGAGCAACGGAATGGAATGAGTGCCACCCTGGTTCCGAATATACGCAATTACTGTTGTATTGTCGGACATAATTTGCATGTGTGCATTCTGAATAACGTCTATCCAATGACGTAGAGCAAGCCAAATCGACATCATCTCTTTGATGTTGATGTGCTTGCTTAGAAACTGCGGATCCCAAAGACCCTGGCACTTCAAACCCGATGGGCTCAGTGTCGCACCCCAGCCTGTTTGACTGGCATCCGTCATAATCATAAAACTAGGATCTGGCAACTGCAGTGGAACTCCCTGAGTTAACCACTGTATGTCTGCCCAAGTCTGAATCTCTTGTTTCACTTGGCTTGACAAGAGGATGCCCGTCTCGAGCGAATGAATCTTCACTCTCCAATTCTGAGTCAGATAGACTTGGAGAGGCCGAGTGCGTAGCCGCCCCATAGGAATGAGATCTGCGGCAGCTCCGCACAGACCTATCAGTCTCATGAATTCCCTCGCTGACACTTTGTCTGAGTGAAGACAATAGCGAGAGTAACAACTGACTAATTTCGCTCTGGTTAACGGCAGATGAACGAGATTGTTGTGCGTCTCGAAGCTCATTCCCAGGTGGGTGAATGACTTGGACGGCACCAGATCTGACTTCTCTTCGTTTACTATGAAACCGAGACGTCGGAGCAATAGAAGCAGATTGTGCATGTCGTTCTGAAGCGTTAACTCGTTGCCGTATCTCTGAAGAATATCGTCCAGGTAAACCGACGTTACCGCAGACGAATGAGCTCGGAAATGAGTCATTACCGAGTTCATTACTCGAGTGAAAGCCCAGGGCGCTAGATTCAGACCAAAGCACATCGCTCGAAACTGATAAACAACACCGAGGACAGCGAAGCGAAGATACTTTCTGAACGCCGGATGTACCATGACGTGAAAGTATGCATCCTTGAGGTCTATGCTCGCAGCATAGTCGTTCACTCGAATGCTCGATCTGACCGATCGAATGGTCTCCATATAAAACTTTGGAGCCACGATCAGCTTGTTTATCCAGCTTAAGTTGATGACTGGACGGAACGAGCCGTCTGGCTTCGGAACCAGAAAGAGATGGCTGTAGAAACCTGGAGATTCCTGGTTGTCTACGACCTCTATCGCGATCTTCGTTAAAAGAGACTGGACTTCTGATAGAAATGTCGTTCTTTTCTGACAATTTGACGGAAGCTGTGTCCATCTTGGACTTCGAGTTAATGGAGATTTGCCTTTGAAGGACAGTTTTAGTCCTTCCGAAATAACCCCTCGAACCCAAGGGTCCTGCGTAATTGATTCCCAATTGCTTGAGAAACTCGACAGTCTTCTGCCCACCGGAACGCGACAGAGGTCTAGACCATCATCTCCTGGATCCGCGTCTGACCGGTTATTTAGGCCAGTGTAACGGCCCCTAGTCGAGTCGCTACTCTGCCGGTCTCCAGAGTAAGATCTAGAGGACGCATAGGAACCTCAATAGGAACTTCCCCTGGATGAACTCATCCCGGAAGTGCCTGGCCTACTCCTGTCTGCTGGTTCCGATTTCTTGGAAGCAGACTTAAACTGCAGAGAGTCCGAAGCTTTCTTTGTTAATTTATCATATATATCAGAAAGCTTGCCACTGAAGAGAAACTCTCCAGAGACCGGAGCGACTCTAAGAGAGTTTTTCACCTTACTGTCCACACGTGTGGAAGTAGCCAGGGCCGCGTCACGTCTAGGTAACTCCAGATTTGCCACTGAAAGGGCAGAGTTATAAGTGGAAAAAGCTATGGCCCTGGACAGAACTCTTAATGAAATTTGTACGTCTTGAAATTCTGGTCCTTCAAAGTGTAATGACAACGCTCTAGTAAGGTGATCTGCGTAGGAAAGAGCGTCTAAACTAGCTCTGTTAGACGATATCATCGTTTCCATCATAGACGACGGAAGTGACATAGACGACGGCATGGATATATCAAGGTCTTCAGCCTGGTCGTCTAAACGCAGAGGAACTCTCTGGATGCCCTAACCTGCCGTATCAAACTTGTTCCTTTGATTAATAAACGGCAGCTGTGGAGCAGATGCCGGTAGGAAGGCTGACCTGCCCATCTTGTTGGCAAGTTTATCAATAGCGTCATTCAATAATTCAAAAATCCGAGAGACATTCTTGGATTGTGACGAAAATTCCAGGACAATGTCCCTAAACTGATTAAAAAAATCGGTGTCCAGTGGCGCTATCACCCTCCTATCCGGCTGCGCAGCATTTTGGTCCGGCGGAACAACTTCTGGAAGGTAATGCCGGATGAATTCTACGGCTATTTTATGTTGTTCCGAAAGGGAAATATCTAATTCATCGGAATCCCTTTCGCCATCCTGCCGGACCTTATGTAAATCATGTAAACCGACCCAGAATCTTCTGACATTTCATGTTCCGACAGAGGCTCTGCCGGTTGCTGGGATGCTGTGATTATCTTTGCTATCTGTGATAGCACATCCATTACGGAGGCCTGGGGAGCCGCGGTCTTACTGGATTTAGCCGCCGGAAGCTCCCTGGACGTTGCATCCTGCATACATCTTTTATGCGAACGTCCGAATGAAGAAGGCCTTGTATCCCTGGCTACCGGATGGCGTGACCTGGTCGCCGTGGAATCCCTGGTCGGCGAAGCTGACTGTAATTCACTGGTCACGTAGCCAAGGTGTGGTCGAGTGTGCTGCTGTGAGGATACCGAAGCCTTATAGGTAGCCTCGCCGGACTGCCTATATACCGGAGCGTCCCGAGCCGCGGACGTGTGCTCCGACTGCGTAACGCTGCGGACTACAATATCTGGTCCCAGATGCTGCTGAATGAGAGAGGGACCTCTCTCGCTTGCAGTCCGTGCCAAGCTAGACAAGCTAAACACCGGACTGTCAGGCTTCCTCCGATCCATCCTCCTTTCCGTCGTCACTGGGTGTGCACATGATTGTTTTATAGTTCTCGCAACACCCGACTCTCTCTGCTGGACCGCAACGGATGAACCCGAGTGCTGCCCCATTCGGTGAATGGATGTAACCCCGGTCAAGCTAGCGGACGTCAACCCCTTCAGGTTCCTTTCGGGGTAATTGACGAATCTCCTTGAGCACTTTTGCTGCTAGCTCTTCGCTTGTATGTGACGACGGAGGCACACTTCTGGACGACATCACGGAAATATCACCCTGTTCTTGTTCCTCTGAAAAAGAGAGTGAAATACTAGAGTGACTCTGCGGAGAAAGAATCGGCATGGACCTTTCTCCAGGAACAACATACCGTGGCACACGTTTCCAACGTTTGCCATCCCATTTGAAACACACAGAACAAAGATCAGTGCGAGTACAGAGAGAACAATTAATACAGAGATCATGAGAATCATAGGAAGATTTCCTCCTATTACAATTTGAACAATAATCATTCATTGTGAAATGTAAACAATCATAGTACTCGCACTAATCCTTGAAAATAAAGATACATAATACAACAATCCATTATATTCATTAATAATAATGATTTGAAAAGAAAAAATTTAAAAAAAAAAAAAAAATTTTCAGAAGCGCCCAAGTTCCCAAATGACCCTGAGCCCAATGGATCCCAAAAAAGCCTAAGTGTGGACAAAAATTTAAATTCATTTTGAAAAAATTAATGAGACACTTACGGACAATAATAATGTATCTTACTATGAATAAGAGATGCAGAAGACAAATAATCACTATCAGCAGTAACTGTTGTCAACCTAAGCAAAAGTGTCAGCAAACCGGAAACATGACTCCAGGCACTGAACAAACCTGGCCTGAAATCAGTCACCAATTAAAACACTATCTGATGTAAAACAGAGGCTTCCAGAGAAGAAACTGTAAAACATCCGATGGTAGATGCAGACCAAAACGCCTAAACACCCCTAGGGTGAGGACGTAAACATGGGGAAAAAACAGAAATAATTCTGTTACCAAGCCAAAACTCAAAAAAAAAAACTCCCCAAAAATTTTAGTAATAAACATTACAAAAAATAAGCCAAAACATGGGAGAATAGCTAGGGGGGAATAAGGAAGGTAGAGAGGAAACACTGATCAAACAATGGTACTTCATAGCAAGAATGACAACATCAGGGCTATGCCTTGAAAAAAGGCAACTAGAAAAAATTTCATAAAATAATTATAAGTTACAGCCCAGAACATTTTCTTGCACTAAATTTTTTCCTCTCCTCCTTATATATCCTCTTTATTTCCACCATTTCTCTCATCAAAATGTGTCTGGCATCATGAAAACTGAGATTTGGAAGCACAAATAACAGAGAAGTGTGACTGTTTTGAGGGCCAAACAAAGAATGATAATTGGCGCCAATTTCGGGATCTCCTTGACACTGCGCATGCGCAGAGGAGTAAATGTATGGAGGACCATATAGGACATGTATTTTTCGGTTTTTGATGCAAATTTTGGGGATGGGGGGGGGGGGGGCAAAATTTGTGTTTGGCCCTGAATTAATGATTTTAGCACCAGCTAAGTCTGGGTCATTGGTACAGTATAGAAATATTAATTTCCAAGAGACATTGTAGAAAAGTATTGCCTTCTGACTATATTTTTGGTTACACATTACAGAATTCTGATATAAATCCCAACAAGACAGTCTAATGACAGTCTAAAGGTATTTCCGTGATGCCAGATGAATGGGTACATGGAAGTAGGCATCCTTCAGGTCGATACTGGCAGCAAAGTAGCCCTGATGAACTGAACGTCGAACCGACCGGAAACGAGGAGGTATTATGTACTCGTTCGTTATGTACTCGTTCAGGATACTCAGATCGATGACAGGACGAAATTGGCCGTTTTTCTTCGGCACCAAGAAAAGTCTCGAGTAAAACCCCGGTGAAAGGGTGTTCCTGACCACCTCGATCGCCCCTTTGGAGAGGAGATTGTCGATCTCCTGCACCAGAAGGTCCCGACGTAGAGAATCGGAAGGGACCCGAGTCGGGAGGGGCACCCGAGATAAACTGGGGTGCCGATGGAAGGACAGTCGCAGACCAGATTGTATGACATTGAGGACCCAAGTGTCCGACGTTATCTCTGTCCAACGGTCATAAAACAGCGACAGCCTTCCCCCGTCTGGAGGCGAATCGAGGTGAGAACCTTCACTTGCGGCTTCGACAAGGCCCCCGAGAGGAGAAACCACCACTTCAGGAAGTGACAGAGTCCTAAGACTTTCCTGCCTGAGGCTGCCAGCGAGCCTGGCCACGTTGGCGCTTCTTCTGAGCAGGAGCAGACGGAGCCAAAGGCGTAGCCAATGTCAACGACGAGGCAGACGCAGCAGCACGCTTGGCGGGCCTGGAACGACCACCACCCACAGCAGCAGGTTGGTCCAGCTGTCGCAGCAAAAGCTGGTCCTTCGAATGACAAAGAACTTCAACACGGACAGCTTCCACAGAACCATGGAACAACGGAGGTCCAACCAAAGAGGCAGACCTCAGAACAGCACGCTGCTCAGAAGGAAGGAATGGAGAAGAATCCAACACCGCATCCCGCCAGCTCCAAATTAGCCGTGTTGCAGGCGTGAGCGTGTGTCAAGTTCATGAGAGCCTGTAACAAAACGCGAAAAGGCACCTGAGCATCATCAAACTCCCCTGGGGGAAAATATTCAGCCAGGGCAGTAACGACATGGTTCGCGAGAGATAACATGCCCAGCATCTCTCGGGACAGGCCCACCATAGATTCAACTACCGACATCGGGAGAACTGCCGACTTAGGCTTAGTTAACCCGAGGGAAGAAGAATCCTCATCCACAGTATTCCATCCCTTGGAAGACTGGTGGAGAGACGGAATCGTAAACACGAAACCGCGATGGAGGCAGAAAGGCATCAGCTCTAGAAAAGAAAGAACCCTTGAGGGCCTTAGAACGCATTTTGGCGTCCAAGCCCTGGAAGGACTCAACAACCTGAGCCGATTGCAGAGGACGCAAAGCCCCAGAGCTAGAAGGCTCAACAGGGTTACGGCGCTCCACAGTGGATCGCGGCCGGACGGCCACAGATAGCTGGTCTGAAGGTTGAATGTCCGGCAATAAGCCAAAGACGAAATCCAAAGCCTGCCCCAAGACTGATGAGGGGGGCCCATAACCTTCCAGAAAATCGTCATCCTCTGTTGCAGAGGAGACGTGCCCAACTCGGGCTGACCAGCAGAAACCTCCTGGGAAGACTGTGCAGTATCCAAGGGGCCAGGCAAGACATCTCGGTGACCGACCAAAGGAGGTTGTGCCACAGGAGGCCAACTTGAGGGTTGCCAGAAAGCAACCGGGTGAGTGCCAAAATGGCCTGACGCAGGTCCCCCTGAGAATACGTCACAGCAGCATCGCCCGACGGAGTGGCCTCACAATGGACCCTTCTGGTAGAACTCAAATCCTCAGAAGAGACCGACGTCGAACGTCGATCGGCAGACAGAATACGGAGACGGTGAGAAGACACCGGAGGATAGTCCCGATTGTGATGCACAGGGCCCATCACTGACCTCTGCGGAACAGAAGGTCCTGCCTGCAAATCCTCTAACGTACGTCCATCGGTAGCTGGACCTGGGACACGGTGAGAAGGCGGATTGTCCCAAGAATGACGGGAACCTGTCATTGGCCTCTCCACAGCAGACGGCCCCAACTGCCCATCCTCTGAGACCGACGGCAAGCATCGATCGACATCCAGACTCGGAACACAGTGAGGAATCACCGGAGGAAGGTTCCGAGAGAGACAGCTAACCAGGGCTGTCACTGACCTCTGCCGAACAGCAGGCCCTGAATGCCAACCTCATCCTGCTAGTCAGCACACTAGCAGGGGAAGGAGGAACAATAAACGATTTGCTCGAGGGGCGAGGAATCGCTGCCAAAGCGACCGAACAGCTCAACCAACTAGGAGCAAACCTAGCCAGATGAGGTGGAGCAGAGAGCAAACCCTCACAGCTTCGCCGCGAAGCCAGGGGAGGCTGAGAGCTCACAGACACACCAGCAGATACAGCCTCGGTCCCCTGAGACTGTAGACCATCCCCAGAGGAGATGGAAGAGCCACCATCATACAGAATAGGATCTGTAGTAACAACTTCCTCAGCAACTGTCGACACCGTAGGAGGCAAATCGGAGAGGGTCACCGAGCTGACCCCGGAGAAGCTCTCTACAAAAACAGACGCCTCAAGAGTGACATCAGAAGACAAAGAGACCACGGTCTCCACGTCAGGTATCAATGAACTAGCACCGTCAACAGTTGCAGAGGAACTCGCCACAGAAAAAGACAGATAAGAATCCTGTGTGACAGAGTCACCACGTGCACTAACAGAAATGTCTGCAACGGCACGGCTACCCTTACCCTGAGAACGAGGGGTTCTAGCTCTGGACAGAACCACCTTGTTAACAGAAGCCCATAATTTTGAGGATCAAACCCCACAAATACCACAAGACTGGGCCTGAGTGCAATTGTTGCAAGTGACACATGTGGAATGAGAGTGGTCCACATGCTTCACATGCAAGCAAGAGGTACAAGGAATAGTCTTTGGCATAATATGAAAGAGAATAATGAAATCAAGCTTCCTGCCGACAGAAAACAGAACAAAGGTCGTGTTCACACGTGGGGGAAAACAAGACTAAGTGTGAAGAAACAAGCAGCACTGATCAAAAATAACATTAATTAATAACAATTTTGAAAGCTTGAAAACGGATACAATCCACTTGCACACAATCAAATGCAGATAGCACATAAAATAAGTTGTTCACGAAGAAAACAGCTAAGTATAGCATGAGTCACAAAAATTTCTGACCATGTACAAATGGCAGAAATAAAAGAAATTGACGTCACGGTTGTTGCGCATGCGCTCGGTAAACACAAGAGGTGTGAGAGAGAGTACCTGTAATTTCGAGGGGTGGTCTCGCTCGACCCTTTTTTCGATCTTGTTCGTGCTTTTGCACTCTATTACTTTTCCAGCTTGTTTGGAAAAGTTTCTAAAAGCTTGAGTTAGTTCCGAAGTAGGGCTTGCGCTTACGTTACAGCCAATTGTAAACAATTGTGAGTAGGTTGAAAAGAAATAGTCGATGGGAAGGTTGCTAATTTGGAACTGGCTGGTTGTCATCTAATAATAATAATAACACTTTGGCTAGCCATTGAATTGTTGCAGTTCTAAGGTGAGAAGGCCTTGCTTACCCTTGTGCTTTCCAATACAAAATGCATCCCCATTCCTATGCCTCTTCTCTCATGGAATGTCTTTACCTTGCCTATTCGATCTTCCAAGCCTATCCCTTTACACCCCCACCCCAACCCCCAACCCCCCCCCCCCCTCCAATGACATACAGATCAATCAGATCACCAAGCTTTCATGCGACCAGTCTAATACTGTTTGGACTTCATTGCAGTTATTTACCCACGTGCATGTGGAGTTTGCATGTAGATGACCACTGATACAATCTTATGTCTCTTCATTCACAGAGATATACAGATATTCATTCATGCTCCAACTCTATATATATGCCAATCAATTTAATTCACTTTGGAATCATCAAGATATTAACATAATTAGAAGAATGATTTTGGCTTATAAAATGCCAGCTGTTGCGAGTCTTCATTTGTAATGATAATGTCATCAAAGATGTGGTCAAATCAAGTCTTGTTTCGGAAAATATGGAGAAAATGTAGCAATATCGGTTGAAGTATAACTGACATGGATACGGAATGTCGTAAAATTGTCTTCCAGGTTAAAAGACTGTGTGTAAAAAAGAGAAAATATGGAGAAAATGTAGCAAAACCTATCATACATGTGGCATAACAGACACACTGAGTAGAGTAAAATTGTATTACGGGATCAGAGACTCTGTGCTAAAAGACAAAATATGGAGAAAATGTAGGAATACCTGTCATCACATGACTTGCCTGTATACTGAGCAAAGTATAATTGCATTCCAGGTTCAGAGACTCGGTTCTAAATGACAAATTATGAAGAAAATGTAACAATACCCATCATTGCTCTACTGGAATGATTAATAAGTAGTGAAAAATTGTATTATGGATTCAGAGACTCTGTGCTACAAGACACAATATTGAGAAAATGTAGGAATACCTGTCATAGCATGACTGGCCTGCATACTGAGCAAAGTATAATTGCATTCCAGGTTCAGAGACTCTGTGCTAAATTACAAAATATGAAGAAAATGCAACAATACTCATCATTGCTTTACTTGAATGATTAATGAGTAGTGTAAAATTGTATTACGGATACAGAGACTCTGTGCTACAAGAGAAAATATGGAGAAAATGTGGGGAAACCTGTCATAGCATGACTGGCCTGCATACTGAGCAATGCATCATTGCATTCCAGGTTCAGAGACTCTGTGCTAAATGACAAAATATGAAGAAAATGACAAAATGTAGCAATACCTGTCATAGCATGACTGGCATGTTCACTGAGTAGAGAAAAATTGTATTACGGATTCAGAGACTCTGTGCTACAAGACAAAATATGGAGAAAATATAATAATTCCTGTAATAGCATGACTGGCCTGCATACTGAGCAATGTAAAATTGTATTCCAGGCTCAGAGACTCTGTGCAACATGATGAAATATAGAGAAAATGTCGCAATACCCGTCATAGCGTGACTGGCATGTTCACTGAGTAGAGAAAAATTGTATTACGGATTCAGAGACTCTGTGCTACAAGACAAAATATGGATAAAATGTAGGAATACCTGTCATAGCACGACTGGCCTGCATACTGAGCAAAGTATAATTGCATTCCAGGTTCAGAGACTCTGTGCTAAATGACAAAATATGAAGAAAATGTAACAATACCCACCATTGCTCTACTCGAATGATTAATGAGTCGTGAAAAATTGTATTACGGATTCAGAGACTCTGTGCTACAAGATAAAATATGGAGAACATGTAGGAATACCTGTCATAGGATGATTGGCCTGCATACTGAGCAATGTAAAATTGTATTTCAGGCTCAGAGACTCTGTGCTACATGGTGAAATATAGAGAACATGTAGCAATACCTGTCATAGCATGACTGGCATTTTCACTGAGTGGTAAAAAATTGTATTACAGATTCAGAGACTCTGTGCTACAAGACAAAACATGGAGAGAATGTGGGAAAACCTCTTATAGTATGACTGGCCTGCATACTGAGCAAGGTATAATTGCATTCCAGGTACAGAGACTCTGTGCTAAATGACAAAATATGAAGAAAATGTAGCAATACCCATTATTGCTCTACTGGAATGATTAATGAGTAGTGTAAAATTGTATTACGGATTCAGAGACTCTGTGCTACAAGACAAAATATGGAGAACATGTAGGAATACCTGCGATAGCAAGATTGGCCTGCATACTGAGCAATGTAAAATTGTATTCCAGACTCCGAGATTCTGTGCTACATGATGAAATATAGAGAAAATGTAGCAGTACCTGACATAGCATGACTTGCATGTTCACCGAGTAGAGAAAAATTGTATTACGGATTCACAGACTCTGTGCTACAAGACAAAATATGGATAAAATGTAGGAATACCTGTCATAGCCTGACTGGCCTGCATACTGAGCAAAGTGTAATTGCATTTCAGGTTCAGAGACTCTGTGCTAAATGACAAAATACGAAGAAAATGTAGCAATACCCATTATTGCACTACTCGAATGATTAATGAGTAGTGTAAAATTGTTTTACGGATTCAGAGACTCTGTGCTACAAGCCAAAATATGGAGTGAATGTAGGAATACCTGTCATAGGATGATTGGTCTGCATACTGAGCAATGTAAAATTGTATTTCAGGCTCAGAGACTCTGTGCTACATGGTGAAATATAGAGAAAATGTAGCAATACCTGTCATAGCATGACTGGCATTTTCACTGAGTAGTAAAAAATTATATTACAGATTCAGAGACTCTGTGCTACAAGACAAAATATGGAGAGAATGTGGGAAAACCTGTTATACTATGACTGGCCCGCATTCTGAGCAAGGCATAATTGCATTCCAGGTTCAGAGACTCTGTGCTAAATGACAAAATATGAAGAAAATGTAGCAATACCCATCATTGCTCTACTTGAATGATTAAAGAGTACTGTAAAATTGTATTACGGATTCAGAGACTCTATGCTACAAGACAAAATATGGTGAAAATGTGGGAAAACCTGTCATAGCATGACTGGCCTGCAAACTGAGCAATGTATCATTGCATTCCAGGTTCAGAGACTCTGTGCTATATGGGAAAATAAGGAGAAAATGTAGCGATACCCACCATTGCTCTACTTGAATGATTAATGAGTAGTGAAAAATTGTATTACAGATTCAGAGACTCTGTGCTACAAGACAAAATATGGAGAAAATGTAGGAATACCTGTCATAGCATGATTGGCCTGCATACTGAGCAATGTAAAATTGTATTCCAGGCTCAGAGACTCTGTGCTACATGAGGAAATATACAGAAAACGTAGCAATACCTGACACAGCATAACTGGCATGTTCACTGAGGAGAGAAAAATTGTATTACGGATTCAGAGACTATGTGCTACAAGACAAAATATGGATAAAATGTAGGAATACCTGTCATAGCATGACTGGGCTGCATACTGAGCAAAGTATAAATGCATTCCAGGTTCAGAGACTCTGTGCTAAATGACTAAATATGAAGAAAATGTAACAATACCCACCATTGCTCTACTCGAATGATTAATGAGTAGTGAAAAATTGTATTACGGATTCAGAGACTCTGTGCTACAAGACAAAATATGGATAAAATGTAGGAATACCTGTCATAGCCTGACTGGCCTGCATACTGAGCAAAGTGTAATTGCATTTCAGGTTCAGAGACTCTGTGCTAAATGACAAAATACGAAGAAAATGTAGCAATACCCATTATTGATCTACTCGAATGATTAATGAGTAGTGTAAAATTGTTTTACGGATTCAGAGACTCTGTGCTACAAGCCAAAATATGGAGTGAATGTAGGAATACCTGTCATAGGATGATTGGTCTGCATACTGAGCAATGTAAAATTGTATTTCAGGCTCAGAGACTCTGTGCTACATGGTGAAATATAGAGGAAATGTAGCAATACCTGTCATAGCATGACTGCCATTTTCACTGAGCAGTAAAAAATTGTATTACGGATTCAGAGACTCTGCGCTACAAGACAAAATATGGAGAGAATGTGGGAAAACCTGTTATACTATGACTGGCCTGCATTCTGAGCAAGGTATAATTGCATTCCAGGTTCAGAGACTCTGTGCTAAATGACAAAATATGAAGAAAATGTAGCAATACCCATTATTGCTCTACTGGAATGATTAATGAGTAGTGTAAAATTGTATTACGGATTCAGAGACTCTGTGCTACAAGACAAAATATGGAGAACATGTAGGAATACCTGCGATAGCAAGATTGGCCTGCATACTGAGCAATGTAAAATTGTATTCCAGACTCCGAGATTCTGTGCTACATGATGAAATATAGAGAAAATGTAGCAGTACCTGACATAGCATGACTGGCATGTTCACCGAGTAGAGAAAAAT
Organism: Pictodentalium vernedei; assembly: GCA_031216915.1. Classification (NCBI taxonomy): domain Eukaryota; kingdom Metazoa; phylum Mollusca; class Scaphopoda; order Dentaliida; family Dentaliidae; genus Pictodentalium; species Pictodentalium vernedei. Next base: position 244,639,864 of record CM062291.1, read on the forward strand.
TGTATTACGGATTCAGAGACTCTGTGCTACAAGACAAAATAAGGATAAAATGTAGGAATACCTGTCATAGCCTGACTGGCCTGCATACTGAGCAAAGTGTAATTGCATTTCAGGTTCAGAGACTCTGTGCTAAATGACAAAATACGAAGAAAATGTAGCAATACCCATTATTGCTCTACTCGAATGATTAATGAGTAGTGTAAAATTGTTTTACGGATTCAGAGACTCTGTGCTACAAGCCAAAATATGGAGTGAATGTAGGAATACCTGTCATAGGATGATTGGTCTGCATACTGAGCAATGTAAAATTGTATTTCAGGCTCAGCGACTCTGTGCTACTTGGTGAAATATAGAGAAAATGTAGCAATACCTGTCATAGCATGACTGGCATTTTCACTGAGTAGTAAAAAATTATATTACGGATTCAGAGACTCTGTGCTACAAGACAAAATATGGAGAGAATGTGGGAAAACCTGTTATACTATGACTGGCCTGCATTCTGAGCAAGGCATAATTGCATTCCAGGTTCAGAGACTCTGTGCTAAATGACAAAATATGAAGAAAATGTAGCAATACCCATCATTGCTCTACTTGAATGATTAAAGAGTACTGTAAAATTGTATTACGGATTCAGAGACTCTATGCTACAAGACAAAATATGGTGAAAATGTGGGAAAACCTGTCATAGCATGACTGGCCTGCAAACTGAGCAATGTATCATTGCATTCCAGGTTCAGAGACTCTGTGCTATATGGGAAAATAAGGAGAAAATGTAGCGATACCCACCATTGCTCTACTTGAATGAATAATGAGTAGTGAAAAATTGTATTACAGATTCAGAGACTCTGTGCTACAAGACAAAATATGGAGAAAATGTAGGAATACCTGTCATAGCATGATTGGCCTGCATACTGAGCAATGTAAAATTGTATTCCAGGCTCAGAGACTCTGTGCTACATGGCGAAATATAGAGAAAATGTAGCAATACCGGTCATAGCATGACTGGCATGTTCACTGAGAAGAGAAAAATTGTATTACGGATTCAGAGACTCTGTGCTACAAGACAAAATATGGATAAAATGTAGGAATACCTGTCATAGCATGACTGGGCTGCATACTGAGCAAAGTATAAATGCATTCCAGGTTCAGAGACTCTGTGCTAAATGACAAAATAAGAAGAAAATGTAACAATACCCACCATTGCTCTACTCGAATGATTAATGAGTAGTGAAAAATTGTATTACGGATTCAGAGACGCTGTGCTACAAGACAAAATATGGATAAAATGTAGGAATACCTGTCATAGCCTGACTGGCCTGCATACTTAGCAAAGTATAATTGTATTTCAGGTTCAGAGACTCTGTGCTAAATGACAAAATAAGAAGAAAATGTAGCAATACCCATTATTGCTCTACTCGAATGATTAATGAGTAGTGTAAAATTGTATTACGGATGCAGAGACTCTGTGCTAAAAGATAAAATAAGGAGAACATGTAGGAATACCTGCCATAGCATGATTGGCCTGCATTCTGAGCAATGTAAAATTGTATTCCAGGCTCAGAGACTTTGTGCTACATGATGAAATATAGAGAAAATGTAGCAGTACCTGACATAGTATGACTGGCATGTTCACCGAGTAGAGAAAAATTGTATTACGGATTCAGAGACTCTGTGCTACAAGACAAAATATGGATAAAATGTACGAATACCTGTCATAACCTGACTGGCCTGCATACTGAGCAAAGTATAATTGCATTCCAGGTTCAGAGACTCTGTGCTAAATGACAAAATATGAAGAAAATGTAGCAATACCCATCATTGCTCTACTTGAATGATTAACGAGTAGTGTAAAATTGTATTACGGATTCAGAGACTCTGTGCTACAAGACAAAATATTGTGAAAATGTGGGAAAACCTGTCATAGCATGACTGGCCTGCATACTGAGCAATGTATCATTGCATTCCAGGTTCAGAGACTCTGTGCTATATGGGAAAATAAGGAGAAAATGTAGCGATACCCACCATTGCTCTACTCGAATGATTAATGAGTAGTGAAAAATTGTATTACGGATTCAGAGACTCTGTGCTACAAGACAAAATATGGAGAAAATGTAGGAATACCTGTCATAGCATGATTGGCCTGCATACTGAGCAATGTAAAATTGTATTCCAGACTCAGAGACTCTGTGCTACATGACGAAATAGTGAGAAAACGTAGCAATACCTGTCACAGCATAACTGGCATGTTCACTGAGGAGAGAAAAATTGTATTACGGATTCAGACACTATGTGCTACAAGACAAAATATGGATAAAATGTAGGAATACCTGTCATAGCATGACTGGGCTGCATACTGAGCAAAGTATAATTGCATTCCAGGTTCAGAGACTCTGTGCTAAATGACTAAATATGAAGAAAATGTAACAATACCCACCATTGCTCTACTCGAATGATTAATGAGTAGTGAAAAATTGTATTACGGATTCAGAGACTCTGTGCTACAAGACAAAATATGGATAAAATGTAGGAATACCTGTCATAGCCTGACTGGCCTGCATACTGAGCAAAGTGTAATTGCATTTCAGGTTCAGAGACTCTGTGCTAAATGACAAAATACGAAGAAAATGTAGCAATACCCATTATTGATCTACTCGAATGATTAATGAGTAGTGTAAAATTGTTTTACGGATTCAGAGACTCTGTGCTACAAGCCAAAATATGGAGAGAATGTAGGAATACCTGTCATAGGATGATTGGTCTGCATACTGAGCAATGTAAAATTGTATTTCAGGCTCAGAGACTCTGTGCTACATGGTGAAATATAGAGGAAATGTAGCAATACCTGTCATAGCATGACTGCCATTTTCACTGAGCAGTAAAAAATTATATTACGGATTCAGAGACTCTGCGCTACAAGACAAAATATGGAGAGAATGTGGGAAAACCTGTTATACTATGACTGGCCTGCATTCTGAGCAAGGTATAATTGCATTCCAGGTTCAGAGACTCTGTGCTAAATGACAAAATATGAAGAAAATGTAGCAATACCCATTATTGCTCTACTCGAATGATTAATGAGTAGTGTAAAATTGTTTTACGGATTCAGAGACTCTGTGCTACAAGCCAAAATATGGAGTGAATGTAGGAATACCTGTCATAGGATGATTGGTCTGCATACTGAGCAATGTAAAATTGTATTTCAGGCTCAGAGACTCTGTGCTACATGGTGAAATATAGAAAAAATGTAGCAATACCTGTCATAGTATGACTGGCATTTTCACTGAGTAGTAAAAAATTGTATTACGGATTCAGAGACTCTGTGCTACAAGACAAAATATGGAGAGAATGTGGGAAAACCTGTTATACTATGACTAGCCTGCATTCTGAGCAAGGTATAATTGCATTCCAGGTTCAGAGACTCTGTGCTAAATGACAAAATATGAAGAAACTGTAGCAATACCCATCATTGCTCTACTTGAATGATTAAAGAGTACTGTAAAATTGTATTACGGATTCAGAGACTCTGTGCTACAAGACAAAATATGGTGAAAATGTGGGAAAACCTGTCATAGCATGACTGGCCTGCATACTGAGCAATGTATCATTGCATTCCAGGTTCAGAGACTCTGTGCTACATGGGAAAATAAGGAGAAAATGTAGCGATACCCACCATTGCTCTACTCGAATGATTAATGAGTAGTCAAAAATTGTATTACGGATTCAGAGACTCTGTGCTACAAGACAAAATATGGAGAACATGTAGGAATACCTGACATAGCATGATTGGCCTGCATTCTGAGCAATGTAAAATTGTATTCCAGACTCAGAGACTCTGTGCTACATGATGAAATATAGAGAAAATGTAGCAATACCTGACATAGCATGTCTGGCATGTTCACTGAGTAGAGAAAAATTGTATTACGGATTCAGAGACTCTGTGCTACAAGACAAAATATGGATAAAATGTAGGAATTCCTGTCATAGCATGACAGGACTGCATACTGAGCAAAGTATAATTGCATTCTAGGTTCAGAGACTCTGTGCTAAAAGACAAAATATGAAGAAAATGTAGCAATACCCATCATTGCTCGATTTGAATGATTAAAGATTAGTGTAGAATTGTATTACGGATTCAGAGACTCTGTGCTACAAGACAAAATATGGATAAAATGTAGGAATACCTGTCATAGCATGACTGGGCTGCATACTGAGCAAAGTATAATTGCATTCCAGGTTCCGAGACTCTGTGCTAAATGACTAAATATGAAGAAAATGTAACAATACCCACCACTGCTCTACTCGAATGGTTAATGAGTAGTGAAAAATTGTATTACGGATACAGAGACTCTGTGCTACAAGCCAAAATATGGAGTGAATGTAGGAATACCTGTCATAGGATGATTGGTCTGCATACTGAGCAATGTAAAATTGTATTTCAGGCTCAGAGACTCTGTGCTACATGGTGAAATATAGAGAAAATGTAGCAATACCTGTCATAGCATGACTGGCATTTTCACTGAGTAGTAAAAAATTGTATTACGGATTCAGAGACTCTGTGCTACAAGACAAAATATGGAGAGAATGTGGAAAAACCTGTTATACTATGACTGGCCTGCATTCTGAGCAAGGTATAATTGCATTCCAGGTTCAGAGACTCTGTGCTAAATGACAAAATATGAAGAAAATGTAGCAATACCCATCATTGCTCTACTGGAATGATTAATGAGTAGTGTAAAATTGTATTACGGATTCAGAGACTCTGTGCTACAAGACAAAATATGGTGAAAATGTGGGAAAACCTGTCATAGCATGACTGGCCTGCATACTGAGCAATGTATCATTGCATTCCAGGTTCAGAGACTCTGTGCTATATGGGAAAATAAGGAGAAAATGTAGCGATACCCACCATTGCTCTACTCGAATGATTAATGAGTAGTGAAAAATTGTATTACGGATTCAGAGACTCTGTGCTACAAGACAAAATATGGAGAAAATGTAGGAATACCTGTCATAGCATGATTGGCCTGAATACTGAGCAATGTAAAATTGTATTCCTGGCTCAGAGACTCTGTGCTACATGGCGAAATATAGAGAAAATGTAGCAATACCTGTCATAGCATGACTGGCATGTTCACTGAGAAGAGAAAAATTGTATTACGGATTCAGAGACTCTGTGCTACAAGACAAAATATGGATAAAATGTAGGAATACCTGTCATAGCATGACTGGGCTGCATACTGAGCAAAGTATAATTGCATTCCAGGTTCAGAGACTCTGTGCTAAATGACTAAATATGATGAAAATGTAACAATACCCACCATTGCTCTACTCGAATGATTAATGAGTAGTGAAAAATTGTATTACGGATTCAGAGACTCTGTGCTACAAGACAAAATATGGATAAAATGTAGGAATACCTGTCATAGCCTGACTGGCCTGCATACTTAGCAAAGTATAATTGCATTTCAGGTTCAGAGACTCTGTGCTAAATGACAAAATAAGAAGAAAATGTAGCAATACCCATTATTGCTCTACTCGAATGATTAATGAGTAGTGTAAAATTGTATTACGGATTCAGAGACTCTGTGCTACAAGACAAAATATGGTGAAAATGTGGGAAAAGCTGTCATAGCATGACTGGCCTGCATACTGAGCAATGTATCATTGCATTCCAGGTTCAGAGACTCTGTGCTATATGGGAAAATAAGGAGAAAATGTAGCGATACCCACCATTGCTCTACTCGAAGGATTAATGAGTAGTGAAAAATTGTATTACGGATTCAGAGACTCTGTGCTACAAGCCAAAATATGGAGTGAATGTAGGAATACCTGTCAAAGGATGATTGGTCTGCATACTGAGCAATGTAAAATTGTATTTCAGGCTCAGAGACTCTGTGCTACATGGTGAAATATAGAGAAAATGTAGCAATACCTGTCATAGCATGACTGGCATTTTCACTGAGTAGTAAAAAATTGTATTACGGATTCAGAGACTCTGTGCTACAAGACAAAATATGGAGAGAATGTGGAAAAACCTGTTATACTATGACTCGCCTGCATACTGAGCAAGGTATAATTGCATTCCAGGTTCAGAGACTCTGTGCTAAATGACAAAATATGAAGAAAATGTAGCAATACCCATTATTGCTCTACTGGAATGATTAATGAGTAGTGTAAAATTGTATTACGGATTCAGAGACTCTGTGCTACAAGACAAAATATGGATAAAATGTGGGAAAACCTGTCATAGCATGACTGACCTGCTTACTGAGCAATGTATCATTGCATTCCAGGTTCAGAGACTCTGTGCTATATGGGAAAATAAGGAGAAAATGTAGCGATACCCACCACTGCTCTACTCGAATGATTAATGAGTAGTGAAAAATTGTATTACGGATTCAGAGACTCTGTGCTACAAGACAAAATATGGAGAAAATGTAGAAATACCTGTCATAGCATGATTGGCCTGCATACTGAGCAATGTAAAATTGTATTCCAGGCTCAGAGACTCTGTGCTACATGACGAAATATAGAAAAAACGTAGCAATACCTGTCATAGCATGACTGGCATGTTCACTGAGGAGAGAAAAATTGTATTACGGATTCAGAGACTCTGTGCTACAGGACAAAATATAGATAAAATGTAGGAATACCTGTCATAGCATGACTGGGCTGCATACTGAGCAAAGTATAATTGCATTCCAGGTTCAGAGACTCTGTGCTAAATGACTAAATATGAAGAAAATGTAACAATACCCGCCATTGCTCTACTCAAATGATTAATGAGTAGTGAAAAATTGTATTACGGATTCAGAGACTCTGTGCTACAAGACAAAATATGGATAAAATGTAGGAATACCTGTCATAGCCTGACGGGCCTGCATACTGAGCAAAGTGTAATTGCATTTCAGGTTCAGAGACTCTGTGCTAAATGACAAAATACGAAGAAAATGTAGCAATACCCATTATTGCTCTACTCGAATGATTAATGAGTAGTGTAAAATTGTTTTACGGATTCAGAGACTCTGTGCTACAAGCCAAAATATGGAGTGAATGTAGGAATACCTGTCATAGGATGACTGGTCTGCATACTGAGCAATGTAAAATTGTATTTCAGGCTCAGAGACTCTGTGCTACATGGTGAAATATAAAGAAAATGTAGCAATACCTGTCATAGCATGACTGGCATTTTCACTGAGTAGTAAAAAATTATATTACGGATTCAGAGACTCTGTGCTACAAGACAAAATATGGAGAGAATGTGGGAAAACCTGTTATAATATGACTGGCCTGCATTCTGAGCAAGGCATAATTGCATTCCAGGTTCAGAGACTCTGTGCTAAATGACAAAATATGAAGAAAATGTAGCAATACCCATCATTGCTCTACTTGAATGATTAAAGAGTACTGTAAAATTGTATTACGGATTCAGAGACTCTATGCTACAAGACAAAATATGGTGAAAATGTGGGAAAACCTGTCATAGCATGACTGGCCTGCAAACTGAGCAATGTATCATTGCATTCCAGGTTCAGAGACTCTGTGCTATATGGGAAAATAAGGAGAAAATGTAGCGATACCCACCATTACTCTACTTGAATGATTAATGAGTAGTGAAAAATTGTATTACAGATTCAGAGACTCTGTGCTACAAGACAAAATATGGAGAAAATGTAGGAATACCTGTCATAGCATGATTGGCCTGCATACTGAGCAATGTAAAATTGTATTCCAGGCTCAGAGACTCTGTGCTACATGACGAAATATACAGAAAACGTAGCAATACCTGACACAGCATAACTGGCATGTTCACTGAGGAGAGAAAAATTGTTATACGGATTCAGAGACTATGTGCTACAAGACAAAATATGGATAAAATGTAGGAATACCTGTCATAGCATGACTGGGCTGCATACTGAGCAAAGTATAAATGCATTCCAGGTTCAGAGACTCTGTGCTAAATGACTAAATATGAAGAAAATGTAACAATACCCACCATTGCTCTACTCGAATGATTAATGAGTAGTGAAAAATTGTATTACGGATTCAGAGACTCTGTGCTACAAGACAAAATATGGATAAAATGTAGGAATACCTGTCATAGCCTGACTGGCCTGCATACTGAGCAAAGTGTAATTGCATTTCAGGTTCAGAGACTCTGTGCTAAATGACAAAATACGAAGAAAATGTAGCAATACCCATTATTGATCTACTCGAATGATTAATGAGTAGTGTAAAATTGTTTTATGGATTCAGAGACTCTGTGCTACAAGCCAAAATATGGAGTGGATGTAGGAATACCTGTCATAGGATGATTGGTCTGCATACTGAGCAATGTAAAATTGTATTTCAGGCTCAGAGACTCTGTGCTACATGGTGAAATATAGAGGAAATGTAGCAATACCTGTCATAGCATGACTGCCATTTTCACTGAGCAGTAAAAAATTGTATTACGGATTCAGAGACTCTGCGCTACAAGACAAAATATGGAGAGAATGTGGGAAAACCTGTTATACTATGACTGGCCTGCATTCTGAGCAAGGTATAATTGCATTCCAGGTTCAGAGACTCTGTGCTAAATGACAAAATATGAAGAAAATGTAGCAATACCCATTATTGCTCTACTGGAATGATTAATGAGTAGTGTAAAATTGTATTACGGATTCAGAGACTCTGTGCTACAAGACAAAATATGGAGAACATGTAGGAATACCTGCGATAGCAAGATTGGCCTGCATACTGAGCAATGTAAAATTGTATTCCAGACTCCGAGATTCTGTGCTACATGATGAAATATAGAGAAAATGTAGCAGTACCTGACATAGCATGACTGGCATGTTCACCGAGTAGAGAAAAATTGTATTACGGATTCAGAGACTCTGTGCTACAAGACAAAATAAGGATAAAATGTAGGAATACCTGTCATAGCGTGACTGGCCTGCATACTGAGCAAAGTGTAATTGCATTTCAGGTTCAGAGACTCTGTGCTAAATGACAAAATACGAAGAAAATGTAGCAATACCCATTATTGCTCTACTCGAATGATTAATGAGTAGTGTAAAATTGTTTTACGGATTCAGAGACTCTGTGCTACAAGCCAAAATATGGAGTGAATGTAGGAATACCTGTCAAAGGATGATTGGTCTGCATACTGAGCAATGTAAAATTGTATTTCAGGCTCAGCGACTCTGTGCTACATGGTGAAATATAGAGAAAATGTAGCAATACCTGTCATAGCATGACTGGCATTTTCACTGAGTAGTAAAAAATTATATTACGGATTCAGAGACTCTGTGCTACAAGACAAAATATGGAGAGAATGTGGGAAAACCTGTTATACTATGACTGGCCTGCATTCTGAGCAAGGCATAATTGCATTCCAGGTTCAGAGACTCTGTGCTAAATGACAAAATATGAAGAAAATGTAGCAATACCCATCATTGCTCTACTTGAATGATTAAAGAGTACTGTAAAATTGTATTACGGATTCAGAGACTCTATGCTACAAGACAAAATATGGTGAAAATGTGGGAAAACCTGTCATAGCATGACTGGCCTGCAAACTGAGCAATGTATCATTGCATTCCAGGTTCAGAGACTCTGTGCTATATGGGAAAATAAGGAGAAAATGTAGCGATACCCACCATTGCTCTACTTGAATGATTAATGAGTAGTGAAAAATTGTATTACAGATTCAGAGACTCTGTGCTACAAGACAAAATATGGAGAAAATGTAGGAATACCTGTCATAGCATGATTGGCCTGCATACTGAGCAATGTAAAATTGTATTCCAGGCTCAGAGACTCTGTGCTACATGGCGAAATATAGAGAAAATGTAGCAATACCTGTCATAGCATGACTGGCATGTTCACTGAGAAGAGAAAAATTGTATTACGGATTCAGAGACTCTGTGCTACAAGACAAAATATGGATAAAATGTAGGAATACCTGTCATAGCATGACTGGGCTGCATACTGAGCAAAGTATAAATGCATTCCATGTTCAGAGACTCTGTGCTAAATGACAAAATAATAAGAAAATGTAACAATACCCACCATTGCTCTACTCGAATGATTAATGAGTAGTAAAAAATTGTATTACGGATTCAGAGACGCTGTGCTACAAGACAAAATATGGATAAAATGTAGGAATACCTGTCATAGCCTGACTGGCCTGCATACTTAGCAAAGTATAGTTGTATTTCAGGTTCAGAGACTCTGTGCTAAATGACAAAATAAGAAGAAAATGTAGCAATACCCATGATTGCTCTACTCGAATGATTAATGAGTAGTGTAAAATTGTATTACGGATTCAGAGACTCTGTGCTAAAAGATAAAATAAGGAGAACATGTAGGAATACCTGCCATAGCATGATTGGCCTGCATTCTGAGCAATGTAAAATTGTATTCCAGGCTCAGAGACTTTGTGCTACATGATGAAATATAGAGAAAATGTAGCAGTACCTGACATAGTATGACTGGCATGTTCACCGAGTAGAGAAAAATTGTATTACGGATTCAGAGACTCTGTGCTACAAGACAAAATATGGATAAAATGTACGAATACCTGTCATAACCTGACTGGCCTGCATACTGAGCAAAGTATAATTGCATTCCAGGTTCAGAGACTCTGTGCTAAATGACAAAATATGAAGAAAATGTAGCAATACCCATCATTGCTCTACTTGAATGATTAACGAGTAGTGTAAAATTGTATTACGGATTCAGAGACTCTGTGCTACAAGACAAAATATTGTGAAAATGTGGGAAAACCTGTCATAGCATGACTGGCCTGCATACTCAGCAATGTATCATTGCATTCCAGGTTCAGAGACTCTGTGCTATATGGGAAAATAAGGAGAAAATGTAGCGATACCCACCATTGCTCTACTCGAATGATTAATGAGTAGTGAAAAATTGTATTACGGATTCAGAGACTCTGTGCTACAAGACAAAATATGGAGAAAATGTAGGAATACCTGTCATAGCATGATTGGCCTGCATACTGAGCAATGTAAAATTGTATTCCAGGCTCAGAGACTCTGTGCTACATGACGAAATAGTGAGAAAACGTAGCAATACCTGTCACAGCATAACTGGCATGTTCACTGAGGAGAGAAAAATTGTATTACGGATTCAGACACTATGTGCTACAAGACAAAATATGGATAAAATGTAGGAATACCTGTCATAGCATGACTGGGCTGCATACTGAGCAAAGTATAATTGCATTCCAGGTTCAGAGACTCTGTGCTAAATTACTAAATATGAAGAAAATGTAACAATACCCACCATTGCTCTACTCGAATGATTAATGAGTAGTGAAAAATTGTATTACGGATTCAGAGACTCTGTGCTACAAGACAAAATATGGATAAAATGTAGGAATACCTGTCATAGCCTGACTGGCCTGCATACTGAGCAAAGTGTAATTGCATTTCAGGTTCAGAGACTCTGTGCTAAATGACAAAATACGAAGAAAATGTAGCAATACCCATTATTGATCTACTCGAATGATTAATGAGTAGTGTAAAATTGTTTTACGGATTCAGAGACTCTGTGCTACAAGCCAAAATATGGAGTGAATGTAGGAATACCTGTCATAGGATGATTGGTCTGCATACTGAGCAATGTAAAATTGTATTTCAGGCTCAGAGACTCTGTGCTACATGGTGAAATATAGAGGAAATGTAGCAATACCTGTCATAGCATGACTGCCATTTTCACTGAGCAGTAAAAAATTGTATTACGGATTCAGAGACTCTGCGCTACAAGACAAAATATGGAGAGAATGTGGGAAAACCTGTTATACTATGACTGGCCTGCATTCTGAGCAAGGTATAATTGCATTCCAGGTTCAGAGACTCTGTGCTAAATGACAAAATACGAAGAAAATGTAGCAATACCCATTATTGCTCTACTCGAATGATTAATGAGTAGTGTAAAATTGTTTTACGGATTCAGAGACTCTGTGCTACAAGCCAAAATATGGAGTGAATGTAGGAATACCTGTCATAGGATGATTGGTCTGCATACTGAGCAATGTAAAATTGTATTTCAGGCTCAGAGACTCTGTGCTACATGGTGAAATATAGAAAAAATGTAGCAATACCTGTCATAGTATGACTGGCATTTTCACTGAGTAGTAAAAAATTGTATTACGGATTCAGAGACTCTGTGCTACAAGACAAAATATGGAGAGAATGTGGGAAAACCTGTTATACTATGACTAGCCTGCATTCTGAGCAAGGTATAATTGCATTCCAGGTTCAGAGACTCTGTGCTAAATGACAAAATATGAAGAAACTGTAGCAATACCCATCATTGCTCTACTTGAATGATTAAAGAGTACTGTAAAATTGTATTACGGATTCAGAGACTCTGTGCTACAAGACAAAATATGGTGAAAATGTGGGAAAACCTGTCATAGCATGACTGGCCTGCATACTGAGCAATGTATCATTGCATTCCAGGTTCAGACACTCTGTGCTACATGGGAAAATAAGGAGAAAATGTAGCGATACCCACCATTGCTCTACTCGAAGGATTAATGAGTAGTCAAAAATTGTATTACGGATTCAGAGACTCTGTGCTACAAGACAAAATATGGAGAACATGTAGGAATACCTGACATAGCATGATTGGCCTGCATTCTGAGCAATGTAAAATTGTATTCCAGACTCAGAGACTCTGTGCTACATGATGAAATATAGAGAAAATGTAGCAATACCTGACATAGCATGTCTGGCATGTTCACTGAGTAGAGAAAAATTGTATTACGGATTCAGAGACTCTGTGCTACAAGACAAAATATGGATAAAATGTAGGAATACCTGTCATAGCATGACTGGGCTGCATACTGAGCAAAGTATAATTGCATTCCAGGTTCCGAGACTCTGTGCTAAATGACTAAATATGAAGAAAATGTAACAATACCCACCACTGCTCTACTCGAATGGTTAATGAGTAGTGAAAAATTGTATTACGGATTCAGAGACTCTGTGCTACAAGCCAAAATATGGAGTGAATGTAGAAATACCTGTCATAGGATGATTGGTCTGCATACTGAGCAATGTAAAATTGTATTTCAGGCTCAGAGACTCTGTGCTACATGGTGAAATATAGAGAAAATGTAGCAATACCTGTCATAGCATGACTGGCATTTTCACTGAGTAGTAAAAAATTGTATTACGGATTCAGAGACTCTGTGCTACAAGACAAAATATGGAGAGAATGTGGAAAAACCTGTTATACTATGACTGGCCTGCATTCTGAGCAAGGTATAATTGCATTCCAGGTTCAGAGACTCTGTGCTAAATGACAAAATATGAAGAAAATGTAGCAATACCCATCATTGCTCTACTGGAATGATTAATGAGTAGTGTAAAATTGTATTACGGATTCAGAGACTCTGTGCTACAAGACAAAATATGGTGAAAATGTGGGAAAACCTGTCATAGCATGACTGGCCTGCATACTGAGCAATGTATCATTGCATTCCAGGTTCAGAGACTCTGTGCTATATGGGAAAATAAGGAGAAAATGTAGCGATACCCACCATTGCTCTACTCGAATGATTAATGAGTAGTGAAAAATTGTATTACGGATTCAGAGACTCTGTGCTACAAGACAAAATATGGAGAAAATGTAGGAATACCTGTCATAGCATGATTGGCCTGAATACTGAGCAATGTAAAATTGTATTCCTGGCTCAGAGACTCTGTGCTACATGGCGAAATATAGAGAAAATGTAGCAATACCTGTCATAGCATGACTGGCATGTTCACTGAGAAGAGAAAAATTGTATTACGGATTCAGAGACTCTGTGCTACAAGACAAAATATGGATAAAATGTAGGAATACCTGTCATAGCATGACTGGGCTGCATACTGAGCAAAGTATAATTGCATTCCATGTTCAGAGACTCTGTGCTAAATGACTAAATATGATGAAAATGTAACAATACCCACCATTGCTCTACTCGAATGATTAATGAGTAGTGAAAAATTGTATTACGGATTCAGAGACTCTGTGCTACAAGACAAAATATGGATAAAATGTAGGAATACCTGTCATAGCCTGACTGGCCTGCATACTTAGCAAAGTATAATTGCATTTCAGGTTCAGAGACTCTGAGCTAAATGACAAAATAAGAAGAAAATGTAGCAATACCCATTATTGCTCTACTCGAATGATTAATGAGTAGTGTAAAATTGTATTACGGATTCAGAGACTCTGTGCTACAAGACAAAATATGGTGAAAATGTGGGAAAAGCTGTCATAGCATGACTGGCCTGCATACTGAGCAATGTATCATTGCATTCCAGGTTCAGAGACTCTGTGCTATATGGGAAAATAAGGAGAAAATGTAGCGATACCCACCATTGCTCTACTCGAAGGATTAATGAGTAGTGAAAAATTGTATTACGGATTCAGAGACTCTGTGCTACAAGCCAAAATATGGAGTGAATGTAGGAATACCTGTCAAAGGATGATTGGTCTGCATACTGAGCAATGTAAAATTGTATTTCAGGCTCAGAGACTCTGTGCTACATGGTGAAATATAGAGAAAATGTAGCAATACCTGTCATAGCATGACTGGCATTTTCACTGAGTAGTAAAAAATTGTATTACGGATTCAGAGACTCTGTGCTACAAGACAAAATATGGAGAGAATGTGGAAAAACCTGTTATACTATGACTCGCCTGCATACTGAGCAAGGTATAATTGCATTCCAGGTTCAGAGACTCTGTGCTAAATGACAAAATATGAAGAAAATGTAGCAATACCCATTATTGCTCTACTGGAATGATTAATGAGTAGTGTAAAATTGTATTACGGATTCAGAGACTCTGTGCTACAAGACAAAATATGGATAAAATGTGGGAAAACCTGTCATAGCATGACTGACCTGCTTACTGAGCAATGTATCATTGCATTCCAGGTTCAGAGACTCTGTGCTATATGGGAAAATAAGGAGAAAATGTAGCGATACCCACCACTGCTCTACTCGAATGATTAATGAGTAGTGAAAAATTGTATTACGGATTCAGAGACTCTGTGCTACAAGACAAAATATGGAGAAAATGTAGAAATACCTGTCATAGCATGATTGGCCTGCATACTGAGCAATGTAAAATTGTATTCCAGGCTCAGAGACTCTGTGCTACATGACGAAATATAGAAAAAAACGTAGCAATACCTGTCATAGCATGACTGGCATGTTCACTGAGGAGAGAAAAATTGTATTACGGATTCAGAGACTCTGTGCTACAGGACAAAATATAGATAAAATGTAGGAATACCTGTCATAGCATGACTGGGCTGCATACTGAGCAAAGTATAATTGCATTCCAGGTTCAGAGACTCTGTGCTAAATGACTAAATATGAAGAAAATGTAACAATACCCGCCATTGCTCTACTCAAATGATTAATGAGTAGTGAAAAATTGTATTACGGATTCAGAGACTCTGTGCTACAAGACAAAATATGGATAAAATGTAGGAATACCTGTCATAGCCTGACGGGCCTGCATACTGAGCAAAGTGTAATTGCATTTCAGGTTCAGAGACTCTGTGCTAAATGACAAAATACGAAGAAAATGTAGCAATACCCATTATTGCTCTACTCGAATGATTAATGAGTAGTGTAAAATTGTTTTACGGATTCAGAGACTCTGTGCTACAAGCCAAAATATGGAGTGAATGTAGGAATACCTGTCATAGGATGACTGGTCTGCATACTGAGCAATGTAAAATTGTATTCCAGGTTCAGAGACTCTGTGCTAAATGATAAAATATGAAGAAAATGTAGCAATACCCATCATTGCTCTATTGGAATGATTAAAGAGTAGTGTAAAATTGTATTACGGATTCAGAGACTCTGTGCTACAAGACGAAATATGGATAAAATGTAGGAATACCTGTTATAGCATGACTGGCCTGCATACTGAGCAAGGTATAATTGCATTCCAGGTTCAGAGACTCTGTGCTAAATGACAAAATATGAAGAAAATGTAGCAATACCCATTATTGGTCTACTGGAATGATTAATGAGTAGTGTAAAATTGTATTACGGATTCAGAGACTCTGTGCTACAGGACAAAATATGGAGAACATGTAGGAATACCTGCCATAGCATGATTGGCCTGCATACTGAGCAATGTAAAATTGTATTTCAGGCTCAGAGACTCTGTGCTACATGGTGAAATATAGAGAAAATGTAGCAATACCTGTCATAGCATGACTGGCATTTTCACTGAGTAGTAAAAAATTGTATTACGGATTCAGAGACTCTGTGCTACAAGACAAAATATGGAGAGAATGTGGGAAAACCTGTTATACTATGACTAGCCTGCATTCTGAGCAAGGTATAATTGCATTCCAGGTTCAGAGACTCTGTGCTAAATGACAAAATATGAAGAAAATGTAGCAATACCCATCATTGCTCTACTTGAATGATTAAAGAGTACTGTAAAATTGTATTACGGATTCAGAGACTCTATGCTACAAGACAAAATATGGTGAAAATGTGGGAAAACCTGTCATAGCATGACTGGCCTGCAAACTGAGCAAAGTATAATTGCATTCCAGGTTCAGAGACTCTGTGCTAAATGACTAAATATGATGAAAATGTAACAATACCCACCATTGCTCTACTCAAATGATTAATGAGTAGTGAAAAATTGTATTACGGATTCAGAGACTCTGTGCTACAAGACAAAATATGGATAAAATGTAGGAATACCTGTCATAGCCTGACTGGCCTGCATACTTAGCAAAGTATAATTGCATTTCAGGTTCAGAGACTCTGTGCTAAATGACAAAATAAGCAGAAAATGTAGCAATACCCATTATTGCTCTACTCGAATGATTAATGAGTAGTGTAAAATTGTATTACGGATTCAGAGACTGTGTGCTACAAGATAAAATATGGAGAACATGTAGGAATACCTGCCATAGCATGATTGGCCTGCATTCTGAGCAATGTAAAATTGTATTCCCGGCTCAGAGACTTTGTGCTACATGATGAAATATAGAGAAAATGTAGCAATACCTGACATAGCATGACTGGCATGTTCACCAAGTAGAGAAAAATTGTATTACGGATTCGGAGACTCTGTGCTACAAGACAAAATATGGATAAAATGTACAAATACCTGTCATAACCTGACTGGCCTGCATACTGAGCAAAGTATAATTGCATTCCAGGTTCAGAGACTCTGTGCTAAATGACAAAATATGAAGAAAATCTAGCAATACCCATCATTGCTCTACTTGAATGATTAAAGAGTAGTGTAAAATTGTATTACGGATTCAGAGACTCTGTTCTACAAGACAAAATATGGTGAAAATGTGGGAAAACCTGTCATACCATGACTGGCCTGCATACTGAGCAATGTATCATTGCATTCCAGGTTCAGAGACTCTGTGCTATATGGGAAAATAAGGAGAAAATGTAGCGATACCCACCATTGCTCTACTCGAATGATTAATGAGTAGTGAAAAATTGTATTACGGATTCAGAGACTCTGTGCTACAAGACAAAATATGGAGAAAATGTAGGAATAACGGTCATAGCATGATTGGCCTGCATACTGAGCAATGTAAAATTGTATTCCAGGCTCAGAGACTCTGTGCTACACGACGAAACATAGAGAAAATGTAGCAGTACCCGACATAGCATGACTGGGATGTTCACCGAGTAGATAAAAATTGTATTACGGATTCAGAGACTCTGTGCTACAAGACAAAATATGGATAAAATGTAGGAATACCTGTCATAGCATGACTGGGCTGCATACTGAGCAAAGTATAATTGCATTCCAGGTTCAGAGACTCTGTGCTAAATGACTAAACATGAAGAAAATGTAACAATATCCACCATTGCTCTACTCGAATGATTAATCAGTAGAGAAAAATTCTATTACGGACTCAGAGACTCTGTGCTACAAGACAAAATATGGAGAAAATGTAGGAATAACGGTCATAGCATGATTGGCCTGCATACTGAGCAATGTAAAATTGTATTTCAGGCTCAGAGACTCTGTGCTACATGGTGAAATATAGAGAAAATGTAGCAGTACCCGACATAGCATGACTGGCATGTTCACCGAGTAGAGAAAAATTGTATTACGGATTCAGAGACTCTGTGCTACAAGACAAAATATGGAGAGAATGTGGAAAAACCTGTTATACTATGACTGGCCTGCATTCTGAGCAAGGTATAATTGCATTCCAGGTTCAGAGACTCTGTGCTAAATGACAAAATATGAAGAAAATGTAGCAATACCCATTATTGCTCTACTGGAATGATTAATGAGTAGTGTAAAATTGTATTACGGATTCAGAGACTCTGTGCTACAAGACAAAATATGGATAAAATGTAGGAATACCTGTCATAGCCTGACTGCCTGCATACTGAGCAAAGTATAATTGCATTTCAGGTTCAGAGACTCGGTGATAAATAACAAAATAAGAAGAAAATGTAGCAATACCCATTATTGCTCTACTCGAATGATTAATGAGTACTGTAAAATTGTTTTACGGATTCAGAGACTCTGTGCTACAAGATAAAATATGGAGAACATGTAGGAATACCTGCCATAGCATGATTGGCCTGCATTCTGAGCAATGTAAAATTGTATTCCAGGCTCAGAGACTCTGTGCTACATGGTGAAATATAGAGAAAATGTAGCAATACCTGTCATAGCATGACTGGCATTTTCACTGAGTAGTAAAAAATTGTATTACGGATTCAGAGACTCTGTGCTACAAGACAAAATATGGAGAGAATGTGGGAAAACCTGTTATACTATGACTAGCCTGCATTCTGAGCAAGGTATAATTGCATTCCAGGTTCAGAGACTCTGTGCTAAATGACAAAATATGAAGAAAATGTAGCAATACCCATCATTGCTCTACTTGAATGATTAAAGAGTACTGTAAAATTGTATTACGGATTCAGAGACTCTGTGCTACAAGACAAAATATGGTGAAAATGTGGGAAAACCTGTCATAGCATGACTGGCCTGCATACTGAGCAATGTATCATTGCATTCCAGGTTCAGAGACTCTGTGCTACATGGGAAAATAAGGAGAAAATGTAGCGATACCCACCATTGCTCTACTCGAATGATTAATGAGTAGTGAAAAATTGTATTACGGATTCAGTGACTCTGTGCTACAAGACAAAATATGGAGAACATGTAGGAATACCTGCCATAGCATGATTGGCCTGCATTCTGAGCAATTTAAAATTGTATTCCAGACTCAGAGACTCTGTGCTACATGATGAAATATAGAGAAAATGTAGCAATACCTGACATAGCATGTCTGGCATGTTCACTGAGTAGAGAAAAATTGTATTACGGATTCAGAGACTCTGTGCTACAAGACAAAATATGGATAAAATGTAGGAATTCCTGTCATAGCATGACAGGACTGCATACTGAGCAAAGTATAATTGCATTCTAGGTTCAGAGACTCTGTGCTAAATGACAAAATATGAAGAAAATGTAGCAATACCCATCATTGCTCGATTTGAATGATTAAAGATTAGTGTAGAATTGTATTACGGATTCAGAGACTCTGTGCTACAAGACAAAATATGGATAAAATGTAGGAATACCTGTCATAGCATGATTGGGCTGCATACTGAGCAAAGTATAATTGCATTCCAGGTTCCGAGACTCTGTGCTAAATGACTAAATATGAAGAAAATGTAACTATACCCACCACTGCTCTACTCGAATGATTAATGAGTAGTGAAAAATTGTATTACGGATACAGAGACTCTGTGCTACAAGCCAAAATATGGAGTGAATGTAGGAATACCTGTCATAGGATGATTGGTCTGCATACTGAGCAATGTAAAATTGTATTTCAGGCTCAGAGACTGTGTGCTACATGGTGAAATATAGAGAAAATGTAGCAATACCTGTCATAGCATGACTGGCATTTTCACTGAGTAGTAAAAAATTGTATTACGGATTCAGAGACTCAGTGCTACAAGACAAAATATGGAGAGAATGTGGGAAAACCTGTTATACTATGACTGGCCTGCATTCTGAGCAAGGTATAATTGCATTCCAGGTTCAGAGACTCTGTGCTAAATGATAAAATATGAAGAAAATGTAGCAATACCCATTATTGGTCTACTGGAATGCTTAATGAGTAGTGTAAAATTGTATTACGGATTCACAGACTCTGTGCTACAAGACAAAATATGGAGAACATGTAGGAATACCTGCCATAGCATTATTGGCCTGCATACTGAGCAATGTAAAATTGTATTCCAGACTCCGAGATTCTGTGCTACATGATGAAATATGGAGAAAATGTAGCAGTACCTGACATAGCATGACTGGCATGTTCACCGAGTAGAGAAAAATTGTATTACGGATTCAGAGACTCTGTGCTACAAGACAAAATATGGATAAAATGTAGGAATACCTGTCATAGCATGACTGGGCTGCATACTGAGCAAAGTATAATTGCATCCAGGTTCAGAGACTCTGTGCTAAATGACTAAATATGAAGAAAATGTAACAATATCCACCATTACTCTACTCGAATGATTAATCAGTAGAGAAAAATTGTATTACGGACTCAGAGACTCTGTGCTACAAGCCAAACTATGCAGAGAATGTAGGAATACCTGTCATAGGATGATTGGCCTGCATACTGAGCAATGTAAAGCTGTATTTCAGGTTCAGAGGCTCTGTGCTACATGGTGAAATATAGAGAAAATGTAGCAATACCTGTCATAGCATGACTGGCATTTTCACTGAGTAGTAAAAAATTGTATTACGGATTCAGAGACTCTGTGCTACAAGACAAAATATGGAGAGAATGTGGGAAAACCTGTTATAGTATGACTGGCCTTCATACTGAGCAAGGTATAATTGCATTCCAGGTTCAGAGACTCTGTGCTAAATGACAAAATATGAAGAAAATGTAGCAATACCCATTATTGCTCTATTGGAATGATTAATGAGTAGTGTAAAATTGTATTACGGATTCAGAGACTCTGTGCTACAAGACAAAATATGGATAAAATGTAGGAATACCTGTCATAGCCTGACTGGTCTGCATACTGAGCAAAGGATAATTGCATTTCAGGTTCTGAGATTCTGTGGTAAATGACAAAATAAGAAGAAAATGTAGCAATACACATCACTGGTCTACTCGAATCATTAATGAGAAGTGTAAAATTGTATTACGGATTCAGAGATTCTGTGCTACAAGATAAAATATGGAGAACATGTAGGAATACCTGCCATAGCATGATTGGCCTGCATTCTGAGCAATGTAAAATTGTATTCCAGTCTCAGAGACTCTGTGCTACATGATGAAATATAGAGAAAATGTAGCAATACCTGACATAGCATGTCTGGCATGTTCACTGAGTAGAGAAAAATTGTATTACGGATTCAGAGACTCTGTGCTACAAGACAAAATATGGATAAAATGTAGGAATACCTGTCGTAGCCTGACTGGCCTGCATACTGAGCAAAGTATAATTGCATTCTAGGTTCAGAGACTCCGTGCTAAATGACAAAATATGAAGAAAATGTAGCAATACCCATCATTGCTCGATTTGAATGATTAAAGATTAGTGTAAAATTGTATTACGGATTCAGAGACTCTGTGCTACAAGACAAAATATGGATAAAATGTAGGAATACCTGTCATAGCATGACTGGGCTGCATACTGAGCAAAGTATAATTGCATTCCAGGTTCAGAGACTCTGTGCTAAATGACTAAATATGAAGAAAATGCAACAATACCCACCATTGCTCTACTCGAATGATTAATGAGTCGTGAAAAATTGTATTACGGATTCAGAGACTCTGTGCTACAAGCCAAAATATGGAGTAAAATGTAGTGTAAAATTGTATTACGGATTCAGAGACTCTGTGCTACAAGACGAAATATGGATAAAATGTAGGAATACCTGTTATAGTATGACTGGCCTTCATACTGAGCAAGGTATAATTGCATTCCAGGTTCAGAGACTCTGTGCTAAATGACAAAATATGAAGAAAATGTAGCAATACCCATTATTGCTCTATTGGAATGATTAATGAGTAGTGTAAAATTGTATTACGGATTCAGAGACTCTGTGCTACAAGACAAAATATGGATAAAATGTAGGAATACCTGTCATAGCCTGACTGGTCTGCATACTGAGCAAAGGATAATTGCATTTCAGGTTCTGAGACTCTGTGGTAAATGACAAAATAAGAAGAAAATGTAGCAATACACATCACTGGTCTACTCGAATGATTAATGAGAAGTGTAAAATTGTATTACGGATTCAGAGATTCTGTGCTACAAGATAAAATATGGAGAACATGTAGGAATACCTGCCATAGCATGATTGGCCTGCATTCTGAGCAATGTAAAATTGTATTCCAGTCTCAGAGACTCTGTGCTACATGATGAAATATAGAGAAAATGTAGCAATACCTGACATAGCATGTCTGGCATGTTCACTGAGTAGAGAAAAATTGTATTACGGATTCAGAGACTCAGTGCTACAAGACAAAATATGGATAAAATGTAGGAATACCTGTCGTAGCCTGACTGGCCTGCATACTGAGCAAAGTATAATTGCATTCTAGGTTCAGAGACTCCGTGCTAAATGACAAAATATGAAGAAAATGTAGCAATACCCATCATTGCTCTACTTGAATGATTAACGAGTAGTGTAAAATTGTATTACGGATTCAGAGACTCTGTGCTACAAGACAAAATATGGTGAAAATGTGGGAAAAGCTGTCATAGCATGACTGGCCTGCATACTGAGCAATGTATCATTGCATTCCAGGTTCAGAGACTCTGTGCTATATGGGAAAATAAGGAGAAAATGTAGCGATACCCACCATTGCTCTACTCGAAGGATTAATGAGTAGTGAAAAATT
Source organism: Pictodentalium vernedei (assembly GCA_031216915.1). Taxonomy (NCBI): domain Eukaryota; kingdom Metazoa; phylum Mollusca; class Scaphopoda; order Dentaliida; family Dentaliidae; genus Pictodentalium; species Pictodentalium vernedei. The sequence goes on from CM062291.1 coordinate 244,662,794, forward strand.
GTATTACGGATTCAGAGACTCTGTGCTACAAGCCAAAATATGGAGTGAATGTAGGAATACCTGTCAAAGGATGATTGGTCTGCATACTGAGCAATGTAAAATTGTATTTCAGGCTCAGAGACTCTGTGCTACATGGTGAAATATAGAGAAAATGTAGCAATACCTGTCATAGCATGACTGGCATTTTCACTGAGTAGTAAAAAATTGTATTACGGATTCAGAGACTCTGTGCTACAAGACAAAATATGGAGAGAATGTGGAAAAACCTGTTATACTATGACTCGCCTGCATACTGAGCAAGGTATAATTGCATTCCAGGTTCAGAGACTCTGTGCTAAATGACAAAATATGAAGAAAATGTAGCAATACCCATTATTGCTCTACTGGAATGATTAATGAGTAGTGTAAAATTGTATTACGGATTCAGAGACTCTGTGCTACAAGACAAAATATGGATAAAATGTGGGAAAACCTGTCATAGCATGACTGACCTGCTTACTGAGCAATGTATCATTGCATTCCAGGTTCAGAGACTCTGTGCTATATGGGAAAATAAGGAGAAAATGTAGCGATACCCACCACTGCTCTACTCGAATGATTAATGAGTAGTGAAAAATTGTATTACGGATTCAGAGACTCTGTGCTACAAGACAAAATATGGAGAAAATGTAGGAATACCTGTCATAGCATGATTGGCCTGCATACTGAGCAATGTAAAATTGTATTCCAGGCTCAGAGACTCTGTGCTACATGACGAAATATAGAAAAAACGTAGCAATACCTGTCATAGCATGACTGGCATGTTCACTGAGGAGAGAAAAATTGTATTACGGATTCAGAGACTCTGTGCTACAGGACAAAATATAGATAAAATGTAGGAATACCTGTCATAGCATGACTGGGCTGCATACTGAGCAAAGTATAATTGCATTCCAGGTTCAGAGACTCTGTGCTAAATGACTAAATATGAAGAAAATGTAACAATACCCGCCATTGCTCTACTCAAATGATTAATGAGTAGTGAAAAATTGTATTACGGATTCAGAGACTCTGTGCTACAAGACAAAATATGGATAAAATGTAGGAATACCTGTCATAGCCTGACGGGCCTGCATACTGAGCAAAGTGTAATTGCATTTCAGGTTCAGAGACTCTGTGCTAAATGACAAAATACGAAGAAAATGTAGCAATACCCATTATTGCTCTACTCGAATGATTAATGAGTAGTGTAAAATTGTTTTACGGATTCAGAGACTCTGTGCTACAAGCCAAAATATGGAGTGAATGTAGGAATACCTGTCATAGGATGACTGGTCTGCATACTGAGCAATGTAAAATTGTATTTCAGGCTCAGAGACTCTGTGCTACATGGTGAAATATAAAGAAAATGTAGCAATACCTGTCATAGCATGACTGGCATTTTCACTGAGTAGTAAAAAATTGTATTACGGATTCAGAGACTCAGTGCTACAAGACAAAATATGGAGAGAATGTGGGAAAACCTGTTATACTATGACTGGCCTGCATTCTGAGCAAGGTATAATTGCATTCCAGGTTCAGAGACTCTGTGCTAAATGACAAAATATGAAGAAAATGTAGCAATACCCATTATTGCTCTACTGGAATGCTTAATGAGTAGTGTAAAATTGTATTACGGATTCACAGACTCTGTGCTAGAAGACAAAATATGGAGAACATGTAGGAATACCTGCCATAGCATTATTGGCCTGCATACTGAGCAATGTAAAATTGTATTCCAGACTCCGAGATTCTGTGTTACATGATGAAATATGGAGAAAATATAGCAGTACCTGACATGGCATGACTGGCATGTTCACCGAGTAGAGAAAAATTGTATTACGGATCCAGACACTCTGTGCTACAAGACAAAATATGGATAAAATGTACGAATACCTGTCATAACCTGACTGGCCTGCATACTGAGCAAAGTATAATTGCATTCCAGGTTCAGAGACTCTGTGCTAAATGACAAAATATGAAGAAAATGTAGCAATACCCATCATTGCTCTACTTGAATGATTAACGAGTAGTGTAAAATTGTATTACGGATTCAGAGACTCTGTGCTACAAGACAAAATATGGTGAAAATGAGGGAAAAGCTGTCATAGCATGACTGGCCTGCATACTGAGCAATGTATCATTGCATTCCAGGTTCAGAGACTCTGTGCTATATGGGAAAATAAGGAGAAAATGTAGCGATACCCACCATTGCTCTACTCGAAGGATTAATGAGTAGTGAAAAATTGTATTACGGATTCAGAGACTCTGTGCTACAAGACAAAATATGGAGAAAATGTAGGAATACCTGCCATAGCATGATTGGCCTGCATACTGAGCAATGTAAAATTGTATTCCAGGCTCAGAGACTCTGTGCTACATGACGAAATATAGAGAAAACGTAGCAATACCTGTCATAGCATGACTGGCATGTTCACTGAGGAGAGAAAAATTGTATTACTGATTCAGAGACTCTGTGCTACAAGACAAAATATGGATAAAATGTAGGAATACCTGTCATAGCATGACTGGGCTGCATACTGAGCAAAGTATAATTGCATTCCAGGTTCAGAGACTCTGTGCTAAATGACTAAATATGAAGAAAATGTAACAATACCCACCATTGCTCTACTCGAATGATTAATGAGTAGTGAAAAATTGTATTACGGATTCAGAGACTCTGTGCTACAAGACAAAATATGGATAAGATGTAGGAATACCTGTCATAGCCTGACTGGCCTGCATACTGAGCAAGGTGTAATTGCATTTCAGGTTCAGAGACTCTGTGCTAAATGACAAAATACGAAGAAAATGTAGCAATACCCATTATTGCTCTACTCGAATGATTAATGAGTAGTGTAAAATTGTTTTACGGATTCAGAGACTCTGTGCTACAAGCCAAAATATGGAGTGAATGTAGGAATACCTGTCATAGGATGATTGGTCTGCATACTGAGCAATGTAAAATTGTATTTCAGGCTCAGAGACTCTGTGCTACATGGTGAAATATAGAGAAAATGTAGCAATACCTGTCATAGCATGACTGGCATTTTCACTGAGTAGTAAAAAATTGTATTACGGATTCAGAGACTCTGTGCTACAAGACAAAATATGGAGAGAATGTGGGAAAACCTGTTATACTATGACTAGCCTGCATTCTGAGCAAGGTATAATTGCATTCCAGGTTCAGAGACTCTGTGCTAAATGACAAAATATGAAGAAAATGTAGCAATACCCATCATTGCTCTACTTGAATGATTAAAGAGTACTGTAAAATTGTATTACGGATTCAGAGACTCTGTGCTACAAGACAAAATATGGTGAAAATGTGGGAAAACCTGTCATAGCATGACTGGCCTGCATACTGAGCAATGTATCATTGCATTCCAGGTTCAGAGACTCTGTGCTACATGGGAAAATAAGGAGAAAATGTAGCGATACCCACCATTGCTCTACTCGAATGATTAATGAGTAGTGAAAAATTGTATTACGGATTCAGAGACTCTGTGCTACAAGACAAAATATGGAGAACATGTAGGAATACCTGCCATAGCATGATTGGCCTGCATTCTGAGCAATGTAAAATTGTATTCCAGACTCAGAGACTCTGTGCTACATGATGAAATATAGAGAAAATGTAGCAATACCTGACATAGCATGTCTGGCATGTTCACTGAGTAGAGAAAAATTGTATTACGGATTCAGAGACTCTGTGCTACAAGACAAAATATGGATAAAATGTAGGAATTCCTGTCATAGCATGACAGGACTGCATACTGAGCAAAGTATAATTGCATTCTAGGTTCAGAGACTCTGTGCTAAATGACAAAATATGAAGAAAATGTAGCAATACCCATCATTGCTCGATTTGAATGATTAAAGATTAGTGTAGAATTGTATTACGGATTCAGAGACTCTGTGCTACAAGACAAAATATGGATAAAATGTAGGAATACCTGTCATAGCATGACTGGGCTGCATACTGAGCAAAGTATAATTGCATTCCAGGTTCCGAGACTCTGTGCTAAATGACTAAATATGAAGAAAATGTAACAATACCCACCACTGCTCTACTCGAATGATTAATGAGTAGTGAAAAATTGTATTACGGATACAGAGACTCTGTGCTACAAGCCAAAATATGGAGTGAATGTAGGAATACCTGTCATAGGATGATTGGTCAGCATACTGAGCAATGTAAAATTGTATTTCAGGCTCAGAGACTCTGTGCTACATGGTGAAATATAGAGAAAATGTAGCAATACCTGTCACAGCATGACTGGCATTTTCACTGAGTAGTAAAAAATTGTATTACGGATTCAGAGACTCTGTGCTACAAGACAAAATATGGAGAGAATGTGGAAAAACCTGTTATAGTACGACTGGCCTGCATTCTGAGCAAGGTATAATTGCATTCCAGGTTCAGAGACTCTGTGCTAAATGACAAAATATGAAGAAAATGTGGCAATACCCATTATTGCTCTACTGGAATGATTAATGAGTAGAGTAAAATTGTATTACGGATTCAGAGACTCTGTGCTACAAGACAAAATATGGATAAAATGTAGGAATACCTGTCATAGCCTGACTGCCTGCATACTGAGCAAAGTATAATTGCATTTCAGGTTCAGAGACTCGGTGCTAAATGACTAAATATGATGAAAATGTAACAATACCCACCATTGCTCTACTCGAATGATTAATGAGTAGTGAAAAATTGTATTACGGATTCAGAGACTCTGTGCTACAAGACAAAATATGGATAAAATGTAGGAATACCTGTCATAGCCTGACTGGCCTGCATACTGAGCAAAGTATAATTGCATTCTAGGTTCAGAGACTCTGTGCTAAATGACAAAATATGAAGAAAATGTAGCAATACCCATCATTGCTCGATTTGAATGATTAAAGATTAGTGTAGAATTGTATTACGGATTCAGAGACTCTGTGCTACAAGACAAAATATGGATAAAATGTAGGAATACCTGTCATAGCATGACTGGGCTGCATACTGAGCAAAGTATAATTGCATTCCAGGTTCCGAGACTCTGTGCTAAATGACTAAATATGAAGAAAATGTAACAATACCCACCACTGCTCTACTCGAATGATTAATGAGTACTGTAAAATTGTTTTACGGATTCAGAGACTCTGTGCTACAAGACAAAATATGGAGAACATGTAGGAATACCTGCCATAGCATGATTGGCCTGCATTCTGAGCAATGTAAAATTGTATTCCCGGCTCAGAGACTTTGTGCTACATGATGAAATATAGAGAAAATGTAACAATACCTGACATAGCATGACTGGCATGTTCACCAAGTAGAGAAAAATTGTATTACGGATTCAGAGACTCTGTGCTACAAGAGAAAATATGGATAAAATGTACGAATACCTGTCATAACCTGACTGGCCTGCATACTGAGCAAAGTATAATTGCATTCCAGGTTCAGAGACTCTGTGCTAAATGACAAAATATGAAGAAAATCTAGCAATACCCATCATTGCTCTACTTGAATGATTAAAGAGTAGTGTAAAATTGTATTACGGATTCAGAGACTCTGTGCTACAAGACAAAATATGGTGAAAATGTGGGAAAACCTGTCATAGCATGACTGGCCTGCATACTGAGCAATGTATCATTGCATTCCAGGTTCAGAGACTCTGTGCTATATGGGAAAATAAGGAGAAAATGTAGCGATACCCACCATTGCTCTACTCGAATGATTAATGAGTAGTGAAAAATTGTATTACGGATTCAGAGACTCTGTGCTACAAGACAAAATAGGGAGAAAATGTAGGAATAACGGTCATAGCATGATTGGCCTGCATACTGAGCAATGTAAAATTGTATTCCAGGCTCAGAGACTCTGTGCTACACGACGAAACATAGAGAAAATGTAGCAGTACCCGACATAGCATGACTGGGATGTTCACCGAGTAGAGAAAAATTGTATTACGGATTCAGAGACTCTGTGCTACAAGACAAAATATGGATAAAATGTAGGAATACCTGTCATAGCATGACTGGGCTGCATACTGAGCAAAGTATAATTGCATTCCAGGTTCAGAGACTCTGTGCTAAATGACTAAACATGAAGAAAATGTAACAATATCCACCATTGCTCTACTCGAATGATTAATCAGTAGAGAAAAATTGTATTACGGACTCAGAGACTCTGTGCTACAAGACAAAATATGGAGAAAATGTAGGAATAACGGTCATAGCATGATTGGCCTGCATACTGAGCAATGTAAAATTGTATTTCAGGCTCAGAGACTCTGTGCTACATGGTGAAATATAGAGAAAATGTAGCAGTACCCGACATAGCATGACTGGCATGTTCACCGAGTAGAGAAAAATTGTATTACAGATTCAGAGACTCTGTGCTACAAGACAAAATATGGAGAGAATGTGGAAAAACCTGTTATACTATGACTGGCCTGCATTCTGAGCAAGGTATAATTGCATTCCAGGTTCAGAGACTCTGTGCTAAATGACAAAATATGAAGAAAATGTAGCAATACCCATTATTGCTCTACTGGAATGATTAATGAGTAGTGTAAAATTGTATTACGGATTCAGAGACTCTGTGCTACAAGACAAAATATGGATAAAATGTAGGAATACCTGTCATAGCCTGACTGCCTGCATACTGAGCAAAGTATAATTGCATTTCAGGTTCAGAGACTCGGTGCTAAATAACAAAATAAGAAGAAAATGTAGCAATACCCATTATTGCTCTACTCGAATGATTAATGAGTACTGTAAAATTGTTTTACGGATTCAGAGACTCTGTGCTACAAGATAAAATATGGAGAACATGTAGGAATACCTGCCATAGCATGATTGGCTTGCATTCTGAGCAATGTGAAATTGTATTCCAGGCTCAGAGACTCTGTGCTACATGATGAAATATAGAGAAAATGTAGCAATACGTGACATAGCATGACTGGCATGTTCACTGAGTAGAGAAAAATTGTATTACGGATTCAGAGACTCTGTGCTACAAGCCAAAATATGGAGTGAATGTAGGAATACCTGTCATAGGATGATTGGTCTGCATACTGAGCAATGTAAAATTGTATTTCAGGCTCAGAGACTCTGTGCTACATGGTGAAATATAGAGAAAATGTAGCAATACCTGTCATAGCATGACTGGCATTTTCACTGAGTAGTAAAAAATTGTATTACGGATTCAGAGACTCTGTGCTACAAGACAAAATATGGAGAGAATGTGGGAAAACCTGTTATACTATGACTAGCCTGCATTCTGAGCAAGGTATAATTGCATTCCAGGTTCAGAGACTCTGTGCTAAATGACAAAATATGAAGAAAATGTAGCAATACCCATCATTGCTCTACTTGAATGATTAAAGAGTACTGTAAAATTGTATTACGGATTCAGAGACTCTGTGCTACAAGACAAAATATGGTGAAAATGTGGGAAAACCTGTCATAGCATGACTGGCCTGCATACTGTGCAATGTATCATTGCATTCCAGGTTCAGAGACTCTGTGCTACATGGGAAAATAAGGAGAAAATGTAGCGATACCCACCATTGCTCTACTCGAATGATTAATGAGTAGTGAAAAATTGTATTACGGATTCAGAGACTCTGTGCTACAAGACAAAATATGGAGAACATGTAGGAATACCTGCCATAGCATGATTGGCCTGCATTCTGAGCAATGTAAAATTGTATTCCAGACTCAGAGACTCTGTGCTACATGATGAAATATAGAGAAAATGAAGCAATACCTGACATAGCATGTCTGGCATGTTCACTGAGTAGAGAAAAATTGTATTACGGATTCAGAGACTCTGTGCTACAAGACAAAATATGGATAAAATGTAGGAATTCCTGTCATAGCATGACAGGACTGCATACTGAGCAAAGTATAATTGCATTCTAGGTTCAGAGACTCTGTGCTAAATGACAAAATATGAAGAAAATGTAGCAATACCCATCATTGCTCGATTTGAATGATTAAAGATTAGTGTAGAATTGTATTACGGATTCAGAGACTCTGTGCTACAAGACAAAATATGGATAAAATGTAGGAATACCTGTCATAGCATGATTGGGCTGCATACTGAGCAAAGTATAATTGCATTCCAGGTTCCGAGACTCTGTGCTAAATGACTAAATATGAAGAAAATGTAACTATACCCACCACTGCTATACTCGAATGATTAATGAGTAGTAAAAAATTGTATTACGGATACAGAGACTCTGTGCTACAAGCCAAAATATGGAGTGAATGTAGGAATACCTGTCATAGGATGATTGGTCTGCATACTGAGCAATGTAAAATTGTATTTCAGGCTCAGAGACTGTGTGCTACATGGTGAAATATAGAGAAAATGTAGCAATACCTGTCATAGCATGACTGGCATTTTCACTGAGTAGTAAAAAATTGTATTACAGATTCAGAGACTCTGTGCTACAAGACAAAATATGGAGAGAATGTGGAAAAACCTGTTATACTATGACTGGCCTGCATTCTGAGCAAGGTATAATTGCATCCCAGGTTCAGAGACTCTGTGCTAAATGACAAAATATGAAGAAAATGTAGCAATACCCATTATTGCTCTACTGAAATGATTAATGAGTAGTGTAAAATTGTATTACGGATTCAGAGACTCTGTGCTACAAGACAAAATATGGATAAAATGTAGGAATACCTGTCATAGCCTGACTGCCTGCATACTGAGCAAAATATAATTGCATTTCAGGTTCAGAGACTCGGTGCAAAATGACAAAATAAGAAGAAAATGTAGCAATACCCATTATTGCTCTACTCGAATGATTAATGAGTACTGTAAAATTGTTTTACGGATTCAGAGACTCTGTGCTACAAGATAAAATATGGAGAACATGTAGGAATACCTGCCATAGCATGATTGGCCTGCATTCTGAGCAATGTAAAATTGTATTCCAGGCTCAGAGACTCTGTGCTACATGATGAAATATAGAGAAAATGTAGCAATACCTGACATAGCATGACTGGCATGTTCACTGAGTAGAGAAAAATTGTATTACGGATTCAGAGACTCTGTGCTACAAGACAAAATATGGAGAAAATGTAGGAATACCTGTCATAGCCTGACGGGCCTGCATACTGAGCAAAGTATAATTGCATTCCAGGTTCAGAGACTCTGTGCTAAATGATAAAATATGAAGAAAATGTAGCAATACCCATCATTGCTCTATTGGAATGATTAAAGAGTAGTGTAAAATTGTATTATGGATTCAGAGACTCTGTGCTACAAGACAAAATATGGATAAAATGTAGGAATACCTGTCATAGCATGACTGGCCTGCATACTGAGCAAGGTATAATTGCATTCCAGGTTCAGAGACTCTGTGCTAAATGACAAAATATGAAGAAAATGTAGCAATACCCATTATTGGTCTTCTGGAATGATTAATGAGTAGTGTAAAATTGTATTACGGATTCAGAGACTCTGTGCTACAAGACAAAATATGGAGAACATGTAGGAATACCTGCCATAGCATGATTGGCCTGCATACTGAGCAATGTAAAATTGTATTTCAGGCTCAGAGACTCTCTGCTACATGGTGAAATATAGAGAAAATGTAGCAATACCTGTCATAGCATGACTGGCATTTTCACTGAGTAGTAAAAAATTGTATTACGGATTCAGAGACTCTGTGCTACAAGACAAAATATGGAGAGAATGTGGGAAAACCTGTTATACTATGACTAGCCTGCATTCTGAGCAAGGTATCATTGCATTCCAGGTTCAGAGACTCTGTGCTATATGGGAAAATAAGGAGAAAATGTAGCGATACCCACCATTGCTCTACTCGAATGATTAATGAGTAGTGAAAAATTGTATTACGGATTCAGAGACTCTGTGCTACAAGACAAAATATGGAGAAAATGTAGGAATACCTGTCATAGCATGATTGGCCTGCATACTGAGCAATGTAAAATTGTATTCCTGGCCTAGAGACTCTGTGCTACATGGCGAAATATAGAGAAAATGTAGCAATACCTGTCATAGCATGACTGGCATGTTCACTGAGAAGAGAAAAATTGTATTACGGATTCAGAGACTCTGTGCTACAAGACAAAATATGGATAAAATGTAGGAATACCTGTCATAGCATGACTGGGCTGCATACTGAGCAAAGTATAATTGCATTCCAGGTTCAGAGACTCTGTGCTAAATGACTAAATATGATGAAAATGTAACAATACCCACCATTGCTCTACTCGAATGATTAATGAGTAGTGAAAAATTGTATTACGGATTCAGAGACTCTGTGCTACAAGACAAAATATGGATGAAATGTAGGAATACCTGTCATAGCCTGACTGGCCTGCATACTTAGCAAAGTATAATTGCATTTCAGGTTCAGAGACTCTGTGGTAAATGACAAAATAAGAAGAAAATGTAGCAATACCCATTATTGCTCTACTCGAATGATTAATGAGTAGTGTAAAATTGTATTACGGATTCAGAGACTCTGTGCTACATGATAAAATATGGAGAACATGTAGGAATACCTGCCATAGCATGATTGGCCTGCATTCTGAGCAATGTAAAATTGTATTCCCGGCTCAGAGACTTTGTGCTACATGATGAAATATAGAGAAAATGTAGCAATACCTGACATAGCATGACTGGCATGTTCACCAAGTAGAGAAAAATTGTATTACGGATTCAGAGACTCTGTGCTACAAGACAAAATATGGATAAAATGTACGAATACCTGTCATAACCTGACTGGCCTGCATACTGAGCAAAGTATAATTGCATTCCAGGTTCAGAGACTCTGTGCTAAATGACAAAATATGAAGAAAATCTAGCAATATCCATCATTGCTCTACTTGAATGATTAAAGAGTAGTGTAAAATTGTATTACGGATTCAGAGACTCTGTGCTACAAGACAAAATATGGTGAAAATGTGGGAAAACCTGTCATAGCATGACTGGCCTGCATACTGAGCAATGTATCATTGCATTCCAGGTTCAGAGACTCTGTGCTATATGGGAAAATAAGGAGAAAATGTAGCGATACCCACCATTGCTCTACTCGAATGATTAATGAGTAGTGAAAAATTGTATTATGGATTCAGAGACTCTGTGCTACAAGACAAAATATGGAGAAAATGTAGGAATAACTGTCATAGCATGATTGGCCTGCATACTGAGCAATGTAAAATTGTATTCCAGGCTCAGAGACTCTGCGCTACACGACGAAATATAGAGAAAATGTAGCAGTACCCGACATAGCATGACTGGCATGTTCACCGAGTTGAGAAAAATTGTATTACGGATTCAGAGACTCTGTGCTACAAGACAAAATATGGATAAAATGTAGGAATACCTGTCATAGTATGACTGGGCTGCATACTGAGCAAAGTATAATTGCATTCCAGGTTCAGAGACTCTGTGCTAAATGACTAAATATGATGAAAATGTAACAATACCCACCATTGCTCTACTCGAATGATTAATGAGTAGTGAAAAATTGTATTACGGATTCAGAGACTCTGTGCTACAAGACAAAATATGGATAAAATGTAGGAATACCTGCCATAGTATGACTGGGCTGCATACTGAGCAAAGTACCTGTCATAGCCTGACTGGCCTGCATACTTAGCAAAGTATAATTGCATTTCAGGTTCAGAGACTCTGTGGTAAATGACAAAATAAGAAGAAAATGTAGCAATACCCATTATTGCTCTACTCGAATGATTAATGAGTAGTGTAAAATTGTATTACGGATTCAGAGACTCTGTGCTACAAGATAAAATATGGAGAACATGTAGGAATACCTGCCATAGCATGATTGGCCTGCATTCTGAGCAATGTAAAATTGTATTCCCGGCTCAGAGACTTTGTGCTACATGATGAAATATAGAGAAAATGTAGCAATACCTGACATAGCATGACTGGCATGTTCACCAAGTAGAGAAAAATTGTATTACGGATTCAGAGACTCTGTGCTACAAGACAAAATATGGATAAAATGTACGAATACCTGTCATAACCTGACTGGCCTGCATACTGAGCAAAGTATAATTGCATTCCAGGTTCAGAGACTCTGTGCTAAATGACAAAATATGAAGAAAATGTAGCAATACCCATCATTGCTCTACTTGAATGATTAAAGAGTAGTGTAAAATTGTATTACGGATTCAGAGACTCTGTGTTACAAGACAAAATATGGTGAAAATGTGGGAAAACCTGTCATAGCATGACTGGCCTGCATACTGAGCAATGTATCATTGCATTCCAGGTTCAGAGACTCTGTGCTACATGGGAAAATAAGGAGAAAATGTAGCGATACCCACCATTGCTCTACTCGAATGATTAATGAGTAGTGAAAAATTGTATTACGGATTCAGAGACTCTGTGCTACAAGACAAAATATGGAGAAAATGTAGGAATAACTGTCATAGCATGATTGGCCTGCATACTGAGCAATGTAAAATTGTATTCCAGGCTCAGAGACTCTGTGCTACACGACGAAATATAGAGAAAATGTAGCAGTACCCGACATAGCATGACTGGCACGTTCACCGAGTAGAGAAAAATTGTATTACGGATTCAGAGACTCTGTGCTACAAGACAAAATATGGATAAAATGTAGGAATACCTGTCATAGTATGACTGGGCTGCATACTGAGCAAAGTATAATTGCATTCCAGGTTCAGAGACTCTGTGCTAAATGACTAAATATGAAGAAAATGTAACAATATCCACCACTGCTCTACTCGAATGATTAATCAGTAGAGAAAAATTGTATTACGGACTCAGAGACTCTGTGCTACAAGCCAAACTATGCAGAGAATGTAGGAATACCTGTCATAGGATGATTGGCCTGCATACTGAGCAATGTAAAACTGTATTTCAGGCTCAGAGACTCTGTGCTACATGGTGAAATATAGAGAAAATGTAGCAATACCTGTCATAGCATGACTGGCATTTTCACTGAGTAGTAAAAAATTGTATTACGGATTCAGAGACTCTGTGCTACAAGACAAAATATGGAGAGAATGTGGGAAAACCTGTTATAGTATGACTGGCCTTCATACTGAGCAAGGTATAATTGCATTCCAGGTTCAGAGACTCTGTGCTAAATGACAAAATATAAAGAAAATGCAGCAATACCCATTATTGCTCTATTGGAATGATTAAGGAGTAGTGAAAAAATGTATTACGGATTCAGAGACTCTGTGCTACAAGACAAAATATGGATAAAATGTAGGAATACCTGTCATAGCCTGACTGGTCTGCATACTGAGCAAAGGATAATTGCATTTCAGGTTCTGAGACTCAGTGCTAAATGACAAAATAAGAAGAAAATGTAGCAATACCCATCACTGGTCTACTCGAATGATTAATGAGAAGTGTAAAATTGTATTACGGATTCAGAGATTCTGTGCTACAAGATAAAATATGGAGAACATGTAGGAATACCTGCCATAGCATGATTGGCCTGCATTCTGAGCAATGTAAAACTGTATTCCAGGCTCAGAGACTCTGTGCTACATGATGAAATATAGAGAAAATGTAGCAATACCTGACATAGCATGTCTGGCATGTTCACTGAGTAGAGAAAAATTGTATTACGGATTCAGAGACTCTGTGCTACAAGACAAAATATGGATAAAATGTAGGAATACCTGTCGTAGCCTGACTGGCCTGCATACTGAGCAAAGTATAATTGCATTCTAGGTTCAGAGACTCTGTGCTAAATGACAAAATATGAAGAAAATGTAGCAATACCCATCATTGCTCGATTTGAATGATTAAAGATTAGTGTAAAATTGTATTACGGATTCAGAGACTCTGTGCTACAAGACAAAATATGGATAAAATGTAGGAATACCTGTCATAGCATGACTGGGCTGCATACTGAGCAAAGTATAATTGCATTCCAGGTTCAGAGACTCTGTGCTAAATGACTAAATATGAAGAAAATGTAACAATACCCACCATTGCTCTACTCGAATGATTAATGAGTCGTGAAAAATTGTATTACGGATTCAGAGACTCTGTGCTACAAGCCAAAATATGGAGTGAATGTAGGAATACCTGTCAAAGGATGATTGGTCTGCATACTGAGCAATGTAAAATTGTATTTCAGGCTCAGAGACTCTGTGCTACATGGTGAAATATAGAGAAAATGTAGCAATACCTGTCATAGCATGACTGGCATTTTCACTGAGTAGTAAACAATTGTATTACGGATTCAGAGACTCTGTGCTACAAGACAAAATATGGAGAGAATGTGGAAAAACCTGTTATACTATGACTGGCCTGCATTCTGAGCAAGGTATAATTGCATTCCAGGTTCAGAGACTCTGTGCTAGATGACAAAATATGAAGAAAATGTAGCAATACCCATTATTGCTCTACTGGAATGATTAATGAGTAGTGTAAAATTGTATTACGGATTCAGAGACTCTGTGCTACAAGACAAAATATGGATAAAATGTGGGAAAACCTGTCATAGCATGACTGGCCTGCATACTGAGCAATGTATCATTGCATTCCAGGTTCAGAGACTCTGTGCTATATGGGAAAATAAGGAGAAAATGTAGCGATACCCACCATTGCTCTACTCGAATGATTAATGAGTAGTGAAAAATTGTATTACGGATTCAGAGACTCTGTGCTACAAGACAAAATATGGAGAAAATGTACGAATACCTGTCATAGCATGATTGGCCTGCATACTGAGCAATGTAAAATTGTATTCCAGGCTCAGAGACTTGTGCTACATGACGAAATATAGAAAAAACGTAGCAATACCTGTCATAGCATGACTGGCATGTTCACTGAGGAGAGAAAAATTGTATTACGGATTCAGAGACTCTGTGCTACAAGACAAAATATAGATAAAATGTAGGAATACCTGTCATAGCATGACTGGGCTGCATACTGAGCAAAGTATAATTGCATTCCAGGTTCAGAGACTCTGTGCTAAATGACTAAATATGAAGAAAATGTAACAATACCCACCATTGCTCTACTCGAATGATTAATGAGTAGTGAAAAATTGTATTACGGATTCAGAGACTCTGTCCTACAAGACAAAATATGGATAAAATGTAGGAATACCTGTCATAGCCTGACTGGCCTGCATACTGAGCAAAGTGTAATTGCATTTCAGGTTCAGAGACTCTGTGCTAAATGACAAAATACGAAGAAAATGTAGCAATACCCATTATTGCTCTACTCGAATGATTAATGAGTAGTGTAAAATTGTTTTACGGATTCAGAGACTCTGTGCTACAAGCCAAAATATGGAGTGAATGTAGGAATACCTGTCATAGGATGATTGGTCTGCATACTGAGCAATGTAAAATTGTATTTCAGGCTCAGAGACTCTGTGCTACATGGTGAAATATAAAGAAAATGTAGCAATACCTGTCATAGCATGACTGGCATTTTCACTGAGTAGTAAAAAATTGTATTACGGATTCAGAGACTCAGTGCTACAAGACAAAATATGGAGAGAATGTGGGAAAACCTGTTATACTATGACTGGCCTGCATTCTGAGCAAGGTATAATTGCATTCCAGGTTCAGAGACTCTGTGCTAAATGACAAAATATGAAGAAAATGTAGCAATACCCATTATTGCTCTACTGGAATGATTAATGAGTAGTGTAAAATTGTATTACGGATTCAGAGACTCTGTGCTACAAGACAAAATAAGAATAAAATGTAGGAATACCTGTCATAGCCTGACTGGCCTGCATACTGAGCAAAGTATAATTGCATTTCAGGTTCAGAGACTCTGTGCTAAATGACAAAATAAGAAGAAAATGTAGCAATAACCATTATTGCTCTACTCGAATGATTAATGAGTAGTGTAAAATTGTTTTACGGATTCAGAGACTCTGTGCTACAAGATAAAATATGGAGAACATGTAGGAATACCTGCCATAGCATGATTGGCCTGCATTCTGAGCAATGTAAAATTGTATTCCAGGCTCCGAGACTCTGTGCTACATGATGAAATATAGAGAAAATGTAGCAATACCTGACATAGCATGTCTGGCATGTTCACTGAGTAGAGAAAAATTGTATTACGGATTCAGAGACTCTGTGCTACAAGACAAAATATGGATAAAATGTAGGAATTCCTGTCATAGCATGACAGGACTGCATACTGAGCAAAGTATAATTGCATTCTAGGTTCAGAGACTCTGTGCTAAATGACAAAATATGAAGAAAATGTAGCAATACCCATCATTGCTCGATTTGAATGATTAAAGATTAGTGTAAAATTGTATTACGGATTCAGAGACTCTGTGCTACAAGACAAAATATGGATAAAATGTAGGAATACCTGTCATAGCATGACTGGGCTGCATACTGAGCAAAGTATAATTGCATTCCAGGTTCAGAGACTCTGTGCTAAATGACTAAATATGAAGAAAATGTAACAATACCCACCACTGCTCTACTCGAATGATTAATGAGTCGTGTAAAATTGTATTACGGATACAGAGACTCTGTGCTACAAGCCAAAATATGGAGTGAATGTAGGAATACCTGTCATAGGATGATTGGTCTGCATACTGAGCAATGTAAAATTGTATTTCAGGCTCAGAGACTCTGTGCTACATGGTGAAATATAGAGAAAATGTAGCAATACCTGTCATAGCATGACTGGCATTTTCACTGAGTAGTAAAAAATTGTATTACGGATTCAGAGACTCTGTGCTACAAGACAAAATATGGAGAGAATGTGGGAAAACCTGTTATACTATGACTGGCCTGCATTGTGAGCAAGGTATAATTGCATTCCAGGTTCAGAGACTCTGTGCTAAATGACAAAATATGAAGAAAATGTAGCAATACCCATTATTGCTCTACTGGAATGATTAATGAGTAGTGTAAAATTGTATTACGGATTCAGAGACTCTGTGCTACAAGACAAAATATGGTTAAAATGTAGGAATACCTGTCATAGCCTGACTGGCCTGCATACTGAGCAAAGTGTAATTGCATTTCAGGTTCAGAGACTCGGTGCTAAATGACAAAATAAGAAGAAAATGTAGCAATACCCATTATTGCTCTACTCGAATGATTAATGAGTAGTGTAAAATTGTTTTACGGATTCAGAGACTCTGTGCTACAAGATAAAATATGGAGAACATGTAGGAATACCTGCCATAGCATGATTGGCCTGCATTCTGAGCAATGTAAAATTGTATTCCAGGCTCAGAGACTCTGTGCTACATGATGAAATATAGAGAAAATGTAGCAATACCTGACATAGCATGACTGGCATGTTCACTGAGTAGAGAAAAATTGTATTATGGATTCAGAGACTCTGTGCTACAAGACAAAATATGGATAAAATGTAGGAATACCTGTCATAGCCTGACGGGCCTGCATACTGAGCAAAGTATAATTGCATTCCAGGTTCTGAGACTCTGTGCTAAATGACAAAATATGAAGAAAATGTAGCAATACCCATCATTGCTCTATTGGAATGATTAAAGAATAGTTTAAAATTGTATTACGGATTCAGAGACTCTGTGCTACAAGACAAAAAATGGATAAAATGTAGGAATACCTGTCATAGCATGACTGGCCTGCATACTGAGCAAGGTATAATTGCATTCCAGGTTCAGAGACTCTGTGCTAAATGACAAAATATGAAGAAAATGTAGCAATACCCATTATTGGTCTACTGGAATGATTAATGAGTAGTGTAAAATTGTATTACGGATTCAGAGACTCTGTGCTACAAGACAAAATATGGAGAACATGTAGGAATACCTGCCATAGCATGATTGGCCTGCATACTGAGCAATGTAAAATTGTATTCCAGACTCCGAGATTCTGTGCTACATGATGAAATATAGAGAAAATGTAGCAGTACCTGACATAGCATGACTGGCATGTTCACCGAGTAGAGAAAATTTGTATTACGGATTCAGAGACTCTGTGCTACAAGACAAAATATGGATAAAATGTACGAATACCTGTCATAACCTGACTGGCCTGCATACTGAGCAAAGTATAATTGCATTCCAGGTTCAGAGACTCTGTGCTAAATGACAAAATATGAAGAAAATGTAGCAATACCCATCATTGCTCTACTTGAATGATTAACGAGTAGTGTAAAATTGTATTACGGATTCAGAGACTCTGTGCTACAAGACAAAAAATGGATAAAATGTAGGAATACCTGTCATAGCATGACTGGCCTGCATACTGAGCAAGGTATAATTGCATTCCAGGTTCAGAGACTCTGTGCTAAATGACAAAATATGAAGAAAATGTAGCAATACCCATTATTGGTCTACTGGAATGATTAATGAGTAGTGTAAAATTGTATTACGGATTCAGAGACTCTGTGCTACAAGACAAAATATGGAGAACATGTAGGAATACCTGCCATAGCATGATTGGCCTGCATACTGAGCAATGTAAAATTGTATTCCAGACTCCGAGATTCTGTGCTACATGATGAAATATAGAGAAAATGTAGCAGTACCTGACATAGCATGACTGGCATGTTCACCGAGTAGAGAAAATTTGTATTTCGGATTCAGAGACTCTGTGCTACAAGACAAAATATGGATAAAATGTACGAATACCTGTCATAACCTGACTGGCCTGCATACTGAGCAAAGTATAATTGCATTCCAGGTTCAGAGACTCTGTGCTAAATGACAAAATATGAAGAAAATGTAGCAATACCCATCATTGCTCTACTTGAATGATTAACGAGTAGTGTAAAATTGTATTACGGATTCAGAGACTCTGTGCTACAAGACAAAATATGGTGAAAATGTGGGAAAACCTGTCATAGCATGACTGGCCTGCATACTGAGCAATGTATCATTGCATTCCAGGTTAAGAGATTCTGTGCTATATGGGAAAATAAGGAGAAAATGTAGCGATACCCACCATTGCTCTACTCGAATGATTAATGAGTAGTGAAAAATTGTATTACGGATTCAGAGACTCTGTGCTACAAGACAAAATATGGAGAAAATGTAAGAATACCTGTCATAGCATGATTGGCCTGCACACTGAGCAAAGTAAAATTGTATTCCAGGCTCAGAGACTCTGTGCTACATGACGAAATATAGAGAAAACGTAGCAATACCTGTCATAGCATGACTGGCATGTTCACTGGGGAGAGAAAAATTGTATTACGGATTCAGAGACTCTGTGCTACAAGACAAAATATGGATAAAATGTAGGAATACCTGTCATAGCATGACTGGGCTGCATACTGAGCAAAGTATAATTGCATTCCAGGTTCAGAGACTCTGTGCTAAATGACTGGATATGAAGAAAATGTAACAATACCCACCATTGCTCTACTCGAATGATTAATGAGTAGTGAAAAATTGTATTACGGATTCAGAGACTCTGTGCTACAAGACAAAATATGGATAAAATGTAGGAATACCTGTCATAGCCTGACTGGCCTGCATACTGAGCAAAGTGTAATTGCATTTCAGGTTCAGAGACTCTGTGCTAAATGACAAAATGAGAAGAAAATGTAGCAATACCCATTATTGCTCTACTCGAATGATTAATGAGTAGTGTAAAATTGTTTTACGGATTCAGAGACTCTGTGCTACAAGATAAAATATGGAGAACATGTAGGAATACCTGCCATAGCATGATTGGCCTGCATTCTGAGCAATGTAAAATTGTATTCCAGGCTCAGAGACTTGGTGCTACATGATGAAATATAGAGAAAATGTAGCAATACCTGACATAGCATGACTGGCATGTTCACTGAGTAGAGAAAAATTGTATTACGGATTCAGAGACTCTGTGCTACAAGACAAAATATGGATAAAATGTAGGAATACCTGTCATAGCCCGACGGGCCTGCATACTGAGCAAAGTATAATTGCATTCCAGGTTCAGAGACTCTGTGCTAAATGACAAAATATGAAGAAAATGTAGCAATACCCATCATTGCTCTATTGGAATGATTAAAGAGTAGTGTAAAATTGTATTACGGATTCAGAGACTCTGTGCTACAAGACAAAATATGGATAAAATGTAGGAATGCCTGTCATAGCATGACTGGCCTGCATACTGAGCAAGGTATAATTGCATTCCAGGTTCAGAGACTCTGTGCTAAATGACAAAATATGAAGAAAATGTAGCAATACCCATTATTGGTCTACTGGAATGATTAATGAGTAGTGTAAAATTGTATTACGGATTCAGAGAATCTGTGCTACAAGACAAAATATGGAGAACATGTAGGAATACCTGCCATAGCATGATTGGCCTGCATACTTAGCAATGTAAAATTGTATTCCAGACTCCGAGATTCTGTGCTACATGATGAAATATAGAGAAAATGTAGCAGTACCTGACATAGCATGACTGGCATGTTCACCGAGTAGAGAAAAATTGTATTACGGATTCAGAGACTCTGTGCTACAAGACAAAATATGGATAAAATGTACGAATACCTGTCATAACCTGACTGGCCTGCATACTGAGCAAAGTATAATTGCATTCCAGGTTCAGAAACTCTGTGCTAAATGACAAAATATGAAGAAAATGTAGCATTACCCATCATTGCTCTACTTGAATGATTAAAGAGTAGTGTAAAATTGTATTACGGATTCAGAGACTCTGTGCTACAACACAAAATATGGTGAAAATGTGGGAAAAGCTGTCATAGCATGACTGGCCTGCATACTGAGCAATGTATCATTGCATTCCAGGTTCAGAGACTCTGTGCTATATGGGAAAATAAGGAGAAAATGTAGCGATACCCACCATTGCTCTACTCGAATGATTAATGAGTAGTGAAAAATTGTATTACGGATTCAGAGACTCTGTGCTACAAGACAAAATATGGAGAAAATGTAGGAATACCTGTGATAGCATGATTGGCCTGCATACTGAGCAATGTAAAATTGTATTCCAGGCTCAGAGACTCTGTGCTACATGACGAAATATAGAGAAAACGTAGCAATACCTGTCATAGCATGACTGGCATGTTCACTGAGGAGAGAAAAATTGTATTACGGATTCAGAGACTCTGTGCTACAAGACAAAATATGGATAAAATGTAGGAATACCTGTCATAGCATGACTGGGCTGCATATTGAGCAAAGTATAATTGCATTCCAGGTTCAGAGACTCTGTGCTAAATGACTAAATATGAAGAAAATGTAACGATACCCACCATTGCTCTACTCGAATGATTAATGAGTAGTGAAAAATTGTATTACGGATTCAGAGTCTCTGTGCTACAAGACAAAATATGGAGAGAATGTAGGAGTACCTGTCATAGGATGATTGGCCTGCACACTGAGCAATATAAAATTGTATTTCAGGCTCAGAGACTCTGTGCTACATGGTGAAATATAGAGAAAATGTAGCAATACCTGACATAGCATGTCTGGCATGTTCACTGAGTAGAGAAAAATTGTATTACGGATTCAGAGACTCTGTGCTACAAGACAAAATATGGATAAAATGTAGGAATACCTGTCAGAGCCTGACTGGCCTGCATACTGAGCAAAGTATAATTGCATTCCAGGTTCAGAGACTCTGTGCTAAATGACGAAATATGAAGAAAATGTAGCAATACCCATCATTGCTCTACTGGAATCATTAATGAGTAGTGTAAAATTGTATTGCGGATTCAGCATGACTGGCCTGCATACTGAGCAATGTATCATTGCATTCCAGGTCAGAGAGTGCTATATGGGAAAGTAAGGAGAAAATGCAGCGATAGCCATCATTGCTCTAATGACTAATCGAATGATTAATGAGTAGTGAAAAATTGTATTACAGATTCAGAGATTCTGTGCTAGAAAACAAAATATGGAGAAAATGTAGGAATACCTGTCATAGCATAACCGGCCTGCATACTGAGCAATGTAAAATTGTATACCAGGTTCAGAAACTCTGTGCTACATGACGAAATATGGACAAAATGTAGCAATACCTGTCATAGCATAACTGACATGTTTACTCAGTACTGTAAAATTGTATTCCAGGTTCCGAGACTCTGTGCTACAAGACAGAAAATGGAGAAAATGTAGCAATGTATGTTCCAGCATGACAGACACACTGAGTAGAGTAAAATTGTATTAAAGGTTCAGAGACTATGTGATAAATGATAAAATATGGAGAAAGGGTACCAATATCTGTCATAGCATGACTGGCATGTTTAATCAGTAGGTAAAAATTGTATTCCAGGTTCAGAGACCCTGTGCTAAATGAGAAAATAAAGTCAACTCAGCCGTATTGAGTTGTCGGAAGTATCGATTTAATATTTACTGACTGCTGTGTAACATTTAAACTGCCAGAATATTTTTATTTTTTCCTTCTGTCTACTGACAGAAAATATATATTTCCCAGATATCTTGAAAAGAAATGAGCTTTCACAAATTATAGTCTGTGTGGCAGTGTTTTTGTATTACTGGAACCAGAGTTGATTACACGTGTTTTGTATTCTATACATCTCAACCTTCATTTTGATGTATAATTTGCATATATTTAATTTGAATTTAAGGAATATGAGAGGTGGAAGGTTCAAAAACAAAATTCTGTAACTTTTATTTATTTAATAGTGTTCACGGTCATATACTTATGCACAATGGCTAATCATGACCGTGATAGCTTTACAGGTGGAGAAAACAAGAGTACCTGGAGAGAACCACCGAGCAATGATGAGTACCTGCCAGCTCCCCAACATCGTAACTCTGCACTGCAGCAGAGGCAGGTTTAGACTGGTTGAACACATGCATACCATCGATGTGTAGTACGCCTTAGTACATGGCATCATCATGCCCCCATGTGGACAATCAGGGTTAAGCGTCTTACCCATAAACACAATGCTGGAGTCCAAATTGATCACTCAGACGGTCACCCATCCAATGATTAACCAGGCTTGGTATTGCTTAACTTTGGTGATCTGACGATAACCGGTTACCATAACACCACCGCGCTCCCTATATAGCACCTTAAATAAAAAAAGGGAGTGCTCATTTCCACATACGTACCCCAGGGAAAGCATTAGTACCACATACTGGAAACAAGTAAACCGCAGGGGACACATTAGTACCACATAACTTTTTATCCAGGATAAATTTGCTTGTGTGACTGTGTTGAGCAATTTTAATGGAAATATTTGTGGAATTACATGTGTGAAACTTACAATTAGAATAATAAATAACATGTGTCCTTTTATACTTTAATAATTGGAATTTCAGTAATTTTTCATAACTGAATTCTTGCAGATTATCTGGCAAATGCATTACTTTATTTCAATAAACTTTGGTTACTGATTAAGATATTCTGTACTGATTCCTGAAAAAATCTCAATAATAATTCAAAATATTTATTTTCAGCTGCAGATTCTGTCAGTTTATAAACCATATTTTATTTCTACGATTTTGTATTTTGTTTATTAAATTCAGTTACTGATAAAGCAATCCAGCATCATTTTTATTATTTTGACACCCCACCCCTCACTTATAATTCCAAGAAGTACTGATATTTAATGTTATGGCCAACCTCTGATTTGCCATGGTCCAGTGATCAGGAGGTCTATATTCAACCACACATCCCACCAGGGCATTCTTCCCTTATTTCCTTTTCTCATCTCCATGCATTCAGTCAAACAGTTTTATTGCCCAGGGCTGCATGATATATCGATAAACCGATATATACCGGTATTCAAACCAATTGAATACCGGTGTAATTACAAAAATATTGGTTTATCGTCATTATTTATTTACCCATAATTTCATTTTCAAGATGTCTTGAGTTTTTTAACTTTAGCCCCAAATGAGTAATATATTATCCCTTTATCCAAGGAATCGTCTGCTTGGGCCCTCGTAATATACAAATTCCGCAGTTGAAAAAATAATTTTAAAAAATTTCAACAAAACTATATCATGTGACCCCTCATTGGAACGAGCTCGTTGTGCGCGTTCCAATGGTGGGGTCACCTGATATAGTTTTGTTGAAATCTTTGGGGAAAATCTGATAAATTAATTTTGAAAATAATAAATTTTGATATTGTCTGCGTTGGATAAAGGTGTTTCGAACCACATCATCAAGGCATGCTAATTTGTTCTGACTGTGATGCCTCGAGTCTCGATTGTGGTACTTGTGTTCATATATCTGAACAGTTTTTGATATACCAGTATACTGCGGTATTTTTTTTGAATACCGATACCAGTATTTAGTTTTGAATATCGTGCAGCCCTATTATTGCCCAGTGTAAATAAAAAATGACACTTGCCAAAATTAGCCTTTACGTTGACGAAAGGATTATACAGTACGTGGAGAGTGTATTATCACTAAATCACCTGCAGAGTGGAGATTCCACCTGAGGAATAATTACAAATTTGTTGCAAAGCATAACCAGCACCAGCAAAGTTTCAGCCAATGGACCTCTGGGTTAAACCTGAAGGTCCATTGGCTGAAACATTGCTTGTGTTTTTTTGTCCATATGTACAAAATTTGAAAGTTATAGCTTGGGTGATAACTCCACTCTGCAGGTGATTTAGTTACAATCCACTCTCCACATACTGTATAATACACGTACACCCAACCCACCCACATCCCTAGCAATTTCTCAGTCCCCTCAATTGAAATATTAACCCTTCTACAGGTCCTTTTTCATTGGTAGCTTGTTTATCTAGCGAACCAACATGATAGCACATCTAGGTGTGAGAGGATAGTGTCAAACACCTTCATCCACATGGAAGGGGTGACATGGGGTTGTTAAGCCTTGCCATTAAAAATATAAGGAGGGTTGAAATCCCTCCACGGGCCGAACTCGGTTCGAAGAGCAGAGTTGAGACCGCACTATGATTTTCTTCCCTGCTGAGTGAACTCGGAATATAGGTTCATTCTTTGTTAGGTACGATTCCTAATTACTTCAGGCTGCGGAAAGCAAACACTGATTAAAATAACAATAATTCTTTTATTTACATTTAAAATAAACTCATTCCATATTCAACACATTTAACATTTTGATCAACACAAATCAAAGACTTATCACAGGGGTTAAACAGTTTTTCATCAATTCTGTCTATCTGTAGCCCTGTACACTCTTAAAATGTCACTGACGTGGGCTCGCAACAGGAGCTTAAAACACCAAGACTAAATCTTTTGCATTTGCACGCGTCTGCAGCTCTGACTACCGGGGAATCCCGACTACCAATGTTAATTACCTTGTGGCAACATAGTTCTGATTTGAATTCGGTTTATCCACTCTGTCGGCGGCTAGTTTAGCAAGTCTATGTCACATACCTTATACATGTCCTTTGATAGAACTATCTTTGAATGTTCCTATCCTTTTGAAATACACACAGTTCAGGCAGAACTCACAACTTGAAAATGCACTTTCAAGCTTGCGCCGATTGGAGCTTTGTAGATTTCCCAGCAATTTCACTCACACGAGACCCTATATGAAAAGTGGCCTTAAACACCAAAAAATTAATCAATATTGATGTTTAAGGTAACTTTCTGCAAAAGTAGTTAATTAAATTGTGACCATAACAAGGGTTAAAGGGTACGAAGACAAGTTAAAATTAGTCCATCATTTATTGCCATGCTGCCCATTGTTGAGTACTTCGATTCCAGGAATTTGTTGCCCAGTCAATAAGCACTACTTCACTTTCTGGGGTTCCATATTGGGACCGAATCGCACAAGGCCGAAAAGCAATGGTGCTCTACTACTAGTACATGTTAATGCTCTACTACTAGTACATGTTAATGCTTTACGTGAAGTTTGCGTATTTCCACATACATGTACGTATCTGGCACTAATGCCAGCCATGGCATAAACAAAAGCTAAACCCAAATTCTTTCCTGCGACTTTGCAGGGTCACGGGTCGTTTCGCCCCTTTTCCCATTCGCCCCAGGTCGTTTCGCCCCCAGAATTGGGGCGAAATGACCCGGGGTAAAAAGTTTGTTTTTTTTTATTTTCAATGGTAATTTTTCAGCTCAAAGGGTAATCTTACCTTATTGTAAATCCACTTTGATAACAAACAAATGAAACGGGGAGTAAGAGAGGTGGCCGATTACTAGTATCCAGTGACGGTTTCTCCTATGGTGTGAAGGTAAGGCATTTTTGCTTTTATTTTAATAAAATTTATAGATTATACTTGCCCGGGGATTAACAGAGTAACAGCACAGTGGCTGAAGAATAGCAGAGAAAATAACAAAGTGGCAGATTATACTTGCCTGAAGAATAGCAGAGAAATAACAAAGTGGCAGATTATACTTGCCTGAAAAATAGCAGAGAATCAACAAAGTGGCAGATTATACTTGCCCGAAGAATAGCAGACAAATAACAATGTGGCAGATTATACTTGCCTGAAGATTAGCAGAGAAACATCAACGTTGCAAATCTGGTGGATTCGACAGATTATACATGTTTTTATTCGTTTATTATAAAATCACTCTTTCATTTTATGAAGTATTTTGATTGCATTATATTTGCCTGAAAAATAGCACTGACAGAAAAAGTGGCAGATTATATTTGTCTGAAGAATAGCATAGAAAAATAACAAAGTGGCAGATTATACTTGCCCGAAGAATGGCAGAGAAATAACAAATGCAGATGCATTGTAACTGTTTATCCAACATTTCACTGTTCAGACATCCTATCTTGTTTAAACTGTTTCGATGTTATGTATATGTTATGTTATATTTTAAGATCATTGTATTACAGCAAATGCATTTTCTATCAGTCAACTGTAAACTGGATGTGTTATATAATTTTTTTTTTCTTTATCAAAGCCACCCACCAGGAAAAAAGTAGAGCGAAACGACCCACTCTCAAAATTGGGGCGAAACGACCCGGGGCGAACTGGTATGGGGGCGAAACGACCCAGGGGGCGAACGGGATTTGGGGCGAAACGACCCGACACCCTTTGTAGAAAATATCATAAAAAGAGTGATAAAATAAATATTAAAACAAAACGTTGTAGGAAAACTGTAACTCTTTAGTTTCTATACATGTAGATTAATAAATACTACGCCCTTGCAGCTTGTTGACGTTTGGCAGTCGACACACAATCGAAATTAGGTAACAAAAACTAGTCAGTCATGTCCTCAACTAAGCTAGCATATTCGCTTATTTACAGCAGTCTTGAAACAGCGAGGTGAGTATATATCTGTTTACCGCATCGATGTGTTTAAAAACAGTTGACAGTCTTGATAAATTCCGAAGTTATCGTCAAAAGAATTCAATGACATGAACTGCCGATGCATCTGTCAGGCACATTTGGTTCGCTCCGCAGTTATCAGCGTGCATTATCCCCCCTGATGTTTGTATTACATTACACGATTTCATTCCAGTCTCCTGTCTGGAGACACCTCTACTTGACATTTTTAGATGATGTGATGAGAAAATAAAAGAGCAGTCCTCCTAAAATCGCCTTTTCGACAAGGAAACTGTCAAAACACCGTTTGTGGTGCGATTCAAAAAATCATCGTCAAAACTGAGAAAAGGGCACGTGCCTCTCCACCTTTTTTCTACAGACATATGTTGCGCGGTATACAGTGATTTAAAATGGGTGCACTCAAACGTGTCAATATACAGGCATTCCTGTAATAAATTATTTGCAAATTCAAGCAACATTTGGCAAACGAATCTCACCTTCGGTCCCTTTCTTCTACTTCACCCATCTTCCAACCCGAAGTCTGGCCTTCGGGTTGGAAGATGATTGAAATAGAAGAAATGGACAGGCCAGTGACCACACCACGGCATGCTCATCAAGCGAGAGACTATAGTATGTCACACTATATTTTCTGATATACGATTGTAACTTTTCTTCCACTGGGCTGAACTATGGTAGCCCCGAACAGTTGTGGCCCTCCGCTTTTATCGAGCTTCCGCTGTCTCTATAAAAGGGCATTCGAATCTGGCATGAGTTAAGGCCGATTCAACGTATCATAAATTGTAATATATAACACTCAGCAGTGTCGACATTATGTATATCATTATATTATGAACATCTCATTCAGCCAGAGAATAAGCCCCTGAGAGAATGAAAACTGCAAAAGTAATTCCAATCTTTAAATCAGGAGATGAAAATAACTTCACAAATTACAGACCAATCAGTATTCTCTCTGTCTTTTCAAAGATCTTAGATAAACTCATGTTTATCAGACTGATAAAGTTTTTGAACAAATTTGATATTCTCTATCACAACCAATATGGTTTTAGGAAGCGCCACAGTACATTGCATCCAGCAATGCAATTGTTAAAACATGCATGCGTGAACAATAACAAAGCCACAAAGGACAGACACTATCTCAGCTCTCTTTCTTGACCTTTCTAAAGCTTTCGATACAATAAGGCTCGGAATCCTTCTTCAAAAACTCGAATATTGTGGAATAAGGGGTAACGCTATAAGTTGGTTCAAGATCTACCTGAGGAACAGGAATTAGTATGCCTCCTTCGGTGATAGTTTATCCAATCTAGCTGTACTGACACGTGATGTTCCACATGGTTCGATACTGGGTCCCATCTTATTTCTTATATACATAAATGACATAAGTAATTCAACCTCGTTAAATACCCTATCACTTGCTAATTATACTACAGCTTACTAGTCTGGAGCGGAGATAAACCCCCTGGTCACATATTTCAACGAGGAACTTCTAAATATATCTGATTGGTGCACCGGTAATCACTTAGTTCTGAACGCAAATAAAACGAAATACACCCCACTAAATCCAGGTCACAGAGAAAGGTATGTCACTCATCAGAGTGTTTGTATAAACAATCAACTTATCTGTAAAATTTGGCAATGGGGAAAGCGAGAAGTCATTAAAATTTCTTAGTATAAATCTTGATGAAAATTTATTTTACAACGCACACATATCTCAAATTTGTAAGAATATTGGACTTGTCAATCTTGGTCTCTATGGAATTCCTTTATGGGACGCGTCGAAGGCTTGTGGTCGTTTTTATAAACTACAGAAACGAGCCTTACGAATAATAAATAATAAAAAATACAATACCCACATTGATCCTTTATTTATCAAAGATAGTATACTGATAAAAGACCCATACAAATTACATGCCTTATTATTCCTGTTTGATTGGCGTAATGAAAACCTTCCGGATTCATTTGCTAATTTCTTCTCAATTTTAAATAACTAAAGCAATGTGAATAATAATAATAATAACACTTTGGCCGGCCGCTGATTTGTCGCGGTTCTCTGATGAGAAGGCCTTGGTTACCCCTTTACTCCCAACTGCCCCCCCCCCCCCCTATTCCCACGCTTCTTTTCTCCTCCCAACACTCGGAGACGAACTGCTTGATGACATCCCTTGCCCCATTCTTCCCAATCTCTCCGATTAGCATATTAACCCTCTCCTTTGAGTCTCCCACTAACCACATGTCCTTCATTCTCCCATCCCACTTCCCCATTATACGCCCAGTGAATCTTATTCTGTAAGACTGGTATTTTGGGCATTCTAGAAGAAAGTGTCCCAGGGTCTCCACCATGCCCAAATTACACATCTGGCACTCCTTTTCACTGTTTTTCCCAATTTTCTCCCTCGGCTCCAGGGACCGCGACCTCAGCTTGAACAACAGTGACCCCACAAAGGTGCCGTCAAGGTACTCTTCAAAACCAGGCTTCTCTTTATCACACAGGCCACCCAAAGACCTCTTTGATTTGACCCCCTCTCGCCAATTACGGTTACAATCCTCCATGACCCTTTCTCTGATGATGTTTTTACCCTGGTTTGACCCAAAGTCTAGGTCCGAGATCTCCAATGAGTAGTTCTCTACTAGCTCCCTCACTTCGACCATCCACCCCGTCTTGATATTTGAGTTGAAACTTCTCAGGAACATTACTTTACACCATCGGCTATCGGGGAGATTTACCAAATGGTTAAGATAACCGAGTTTCGATTGGTCTATCCTGTCCTTGATCCTCATCCAACCAAGCTCACCCCTGATTGCTTCTAGCGCTGCGGCATTACTCGACCCCGTTATCTATCGGCCTGCATCGTTCTGCAGGATTTCCAGGCTCTTTACGGCCGTCTGGTTTAGGGGTACCACTTCCGTACCGTATGCTATACTTGGCAGCCCCAATTTCACGAATTCCTCTCCACCCTTTTTGATAAATTCGTTAGGAATTTCATCCACCCCTCCCGCTTTTCCATCCCTTAATTTTGAGATCACCATTCGCACCTCCTCCGTTTTAATTTCGCTGCATACGAAGTTCGATAGATTTTCCTCGGCCTGGGTCGGACACTCCGGTGGGTTCCCCATGCCCCATCGCTTACCTTTTCACAGTGCTTGACTAGTTCTGATGCGACTTGATCTTGCTCGTCTGTAACTCTGCCATCTACTCTAATACCCTGTGGGTTACTTCCTTTGTTACGTTCATCTCCTAAACCTTCAGTTTAAATAATATTTATTCAAGATAATGTTATATATATACATTACATAGCAGTACAATAGATTAACAGAAAAAAAAGTTTTGCTAGCAGTATACGAGATAACAGCAACAGTGATAATTAGATCTGTAGATAAACTAGGATTCGACAGGAAGCCTTAGGCTACCCCCTCATCGCGATGCAGGAGTTCATCTCATAAACCTTTGATGTACAATGCTAAAAGAATTGGCGAAAGGATACACCCCTGTTTTAGGCACATAGGCACATGTTTTGTTGTAACGTTTCCCAGGCTACGTTCACTCTGTACGTCTTTATATAATGCTTTCATAATTCCAACCAACTCGCCTCCCAAGCCCAGAGCCTCCAGCTTGCGCCACATACCCTCCCTCCATACTCTATCATATGCCTTTTTAACATCAAAAAAGGCCATAAACATCTTTTTCTTTTTTTTTGCTTTCGCGGATTTTATGATTTGGGATAGTGTGAAAAGATTGTCAGTGACTCTCCTTCCCTTCCTGAAGCCATTCTGGATTTCTCCAAAAAACACCCTTCTCTTCAATCACCAACTCCAGTCTCCCATACAGGACTTTACAGAAAACTTTTCCAATGTTGCTACTGACAGAGATTCCTCGATAGTTATCAAAAACGTCTTTTTCCCACTTTTTGTGAATAAATGTCACTTTGCTTTCTCTCCACTCCTTTGGGACCTCTTGGTTTTCTATAGCTAAATTGAATAGGGCAGTTAGGCTTTCCACGAATTCCTCTCCACCCTTTTTGATAAATTCGTTAGGAATTTCATCCACCCCTCCCGCTTTTCCATCCCTTAATTTTGAGATCACCATTCGCACCTCCTCCGTTTTAATTTCGCTGCATACGAAGTTCGATAGATTTTCCTCGACCTGAGTCGGACACTCCGGTGGGTTCCCCATCGCTTACCTTTTCCCAGTGCTTGACTAGTTCTGATTCGACTTGATCTTGCTCGTCTGTAACTCTGCCATCTACTCTAATACCCTGTGGGTTACTTCCTTTGTTACGTTTATTCACCCATTTCCAAAATACCCACCAGGCAGGTCTCTTATGCGGACACAAGACATAACACTAAAACCCTTGATAAATTACCCGTCTTTGCATTTCTAAAACTATGGAATGAGTTAGAAGCGAACATCAGAAATACAAAGAATAGGAAAGGATTTTAAAACAAATTAACAGTGACTTTTTCTCCTCTCATTCCGAAAATATTTCATTTTGGAATCCCTTTTGTCTCGATTGTCTCACCCAACTTAGAAGCCATCAGAACCAATCAAATCACCATTCTACAAAATCGACATTCATATTTTAACATATTCTTAATTCCATTTTTGTCTCGAGGGCATAGTCATTGAGCTCGTTCCAATGAGGGACCTTGAGCTGTGTTTTTGAGACAAAAAGAAAAAGTTAGTTATATGGGAAAACTTCCTGCAAATGTCGTCTTCTATCTGCGATGGGTAAAAGGCCAACTATATAATCACGTGTTGTCTCTGAAAGTTGTCTGTTATTCTCGTCCACGTCTCCCCTTCTTATTCAGTTCCGACCATTCATTTCGTAGGTTTTCTTATTAATTACCTCCAGATAACAGGGGGAATGATGTCGGCTGAACCAAGGGAGCGACACTGTAGCAGGTGCTGACCATCATCGACACAATGGCCGCATGCGGCATGAGACCACTTCAAAACAGAGAGATTGGAATCCAAAAGGTTGCAGTAATCCACCTCTTTTCTTCATTCTTGTTGATATTTCTTTCCTTCTTCTTCCGACTGTCTTTTACAGGGAAAGGTAGGAAGACAGCCAATCTGTCTATGCCTTCCACTGCCAGTTTATATTATTTTAATTATTTGGGAAAATGTAATTACTCTATTTACATGTACTTAAAATATAGAATAAATAAGTATTTGGACCGGTAATCAGATTTAAAGCACGAAGTAGGATAAGGGTTTTAACCACTCGGCTTGCCGAGTGGTTAAAACCCTTATTCTACTAGTGGTTTAAATCTGATTTCTGGCCCTCAAAGAAGAATGGTTTTCGCGTGCCGTAGGCAAGCCCCTTTCGACCCTCAGTGACTGTGTGGTATTTGGTAGCTGCATGTCGAGGCGTGTTAAAGGAGGAAAAGGGAAGGAAGCAGCTTATCATCGTTTGTGCTTCTTGCGGGACTTCTTTTCGGGAGGTGGCTGTGATGGTGATGTGGTTGTCAAGTCTTGTTGATTTGGTTGTTGTTGTTTCCTTAATATTTCTTTCTTAATATTTTTTTAGCCACTTCGGTCATTTTGTTGGAGTTTTTCATGAATTCTTCGTTGTCGGGCCACGATTTTCTTACAGTCGTTCAGCATGTTCTTTGCGCTTTGTATGACTGAAGTCAGTGGTGGCTGATCCGCTGTATCTCCCTTGCCCGGGCTATCCGGGAGAGGATAGTGAGGGGTGGGAAGTGGTGAAAAGGCAGCTTCCAGTTCCTCCTCGATCTCCACCGGACGTTCCTCATCCAACTGTACCGACTCGAGAGCCGGCAGTTGGTTGGGTATGCCTGTGGGATTAGGAGGAGAACTGGCGGCTGCCTCTGGAACCTCCACCCCCTCACTCACATCTTTCTTCTTATTCCGGAAGGCCTCCAAGCGCCGGGCGTCCCTACGCTTGGTCGACGGACTCTTCTTTCTTTTCTTCTTTTATCTCTTTTCAAGGCCTCCGTGCCCCCTCGGGTGAGGACCAGTGTGAGAGGGGATCCTCTCACCAAAGGCGCTACTTCTCCACGAAGAGGGTGGTGTTGTGATGTTAGTATCAACTTTGAATTCCAACTTCAGGTGGACGCTCATGCCTATTTCCTGGATAGTCCAGGAGATAGGCATGAGACGCCCAGAGCGGAGATGGCTTTCGCTAGTCTAACAGGCAATTCCATAGCTGTCCAGGTGTCCACGCTCTGAAGTCAGATGTGTGAAATGATTCCATGACATGACATCAAATGACATGCGAGCTTGCCGAGTGGTTAAAACCCTTATTCTACTAGTGGTTTAAATCTGATTACTGGCCCTCGAATGAAATGGCTTTTGCACGCCGATGGGCTTGGACACCCTAAAATGTTTGCTGTCCACCCATCCCAAAAACATTGGCTCAATGCATCTCAAGCATAACAAACAGAGCCCTAAAACGGCTGCTCACTCTATAAATGCCCCTGATTCACTCTAAGAGCACACAATTGTCTTGAGGGTGGGATGCCTAGTCCTATCGAGGACGCTCTGGCTGTTACCCTCTCTTTCCATATCCCTTCAAGGGAAGTGGGAGGAGAGGTTAACAACTAGTTGGTTCTAGTTAAGAATAGAGGCCTCCCCACCCCCCCCCCCCCCACAACAGCTTTCCAAATATCATGTTTGAACCCCCCCCCCCCCCACCTAAATGACAAACAATAAAAACAAGTGGCCCCAGGGGGCCTGAGGGTGCTCATCTGTCATGGTAGCTTAAATACCAACCCAGGGAATTGATTTCAACAAGTTGCATCTGCCCCTCCTAAGAAAAGCTTATACCAAATATCCAAAGATTCTGACCAGTGGATCTAAAAAAAAAAAGGATTTTTAAAGAATATTCCTCGTATTGAACTAAGTAATAATTTGGGCTCCTACAGGGAGACCAAATATGAACCCAGGGACTTGGCTTGAACAAACCTGAATCTCACCTCCAGTGGGATGCTGTATACCAAATATCAAAAGATTCTGACTGGTGGATGTGAAGAAGAAGATTTTTTAAGTATATTCCTCATATTGAACTAAGTTATAATTCAGTCTCCCACAGGGAGCCCAAATATCAACCTAGGACCTAGGGACACGGCTTGAACAAACTTAAATTTTATCCCCCTAAAGATGCTGAATACCAAAATTCAAAAACATTCTGACTGCTGGATTTGAAGAAGATATTTAAAGAAAATTCCTCATTTTGAACTCAGTTATCATTCGGGCTCCCAAAGTGAGCCCAAATATGAACCCAGGGACTTGGCTTGAACAAACTTGAATCTTACCCCCCTAAGAATGCTGCATACCAAATATCAAAACATTCTGACTGCTGGATCTGAAGAAGAAGATTTTTAAAGGAAATTCCTCATTTTGAACTAAATCATAATTCAGGCTCCCACATAGAGCCCATATATGAACCCACAGATTTAGTTTGAACAAAATTGAATCTCACACCTCCCCACCCCAAGGATGCTGCATGCCAAATATCAAAACATTCCAACTGCTGAATCTGAAGAAGATTTTTAAAGAAAAATTCCTCATATTAATTAAGTTGTAATTCAGGCTCCCACAGGGACTTGGCTTCAATAAACTTGAATCTCAACCCCCTAAGGATGATGCATACCAGATATCAAAACATTCTGATTGCTGGATCTGAAGAATAAGATTTTTAAAGAAAAATTCCTCATATTGAACTAAGTTATAATTTGGGCAAACTTGAATCTCACCCCCTAAGGATGCTGCACCCCAAATATCAAAACATTCCGACTGCTGGATCTGAAGAAGAAGAGTTTTTAAGAAAATTCCTCATTTTGAACTAAGTTACAATTCATGCTCCCACAATGAGCCCAAGTATGGACCTAGGGACATGGGTTGAACAATCTTGAATCTTACCCCCCTAAAGATGCTGAACACCAAAATTCAAAAGCATTCTGATTGCTGGATCTGAAGAAGATTTTTAAAGAAAATTCCTCATTTTGAACTAAGTTATCATTCAGGCTCCCACAGTGAGCCCAAATATGAACCCAGGAACTTGGCTTGAACAAACTTGAATCTCACCCTCCTAAGAATGCTGCATGCCAAATATCAAAACATCCCGACTGCTGAATCTCAAGAAGAAGATTTTTAAAGAAAAATTCCTCATATTGAACTAAGTTATAATTCGGGCTCCCACAGGGAGCCCCAGTATGAACCCAGGGACTTGGCTTTAACAAACTTGAATCTCACACCCCTAAGGATGCTGCACACCAAGTATCAAAACATTCTGACTGCTGGATCTGAAAAAGAAGATTTTTTAAGAAAATTCCTCATTTTGAACTAAGTTATAATTCAAGCTCCCACAGTGAGCCCAAATACGGACCTAGGGACATGGCTTGAACAAACTTGAATCTCACCCCCCCTAAGGATGTCGCATACCAAATATCAAAACATTCCGACTGCTGGATCTGAAGAAGAAGATTTTTAAAGAAAATTCCTTATACTGAACTAAGTTATACATCAGGCTCCCATTGGGAGCCCAAATATGAAAGCTTCTGAAGCAGTGGTTTGGGAGAAGAAGATAGATTCTTCAATGTTTTTCACATTACCTACAGTGTTAAAAAATGATGACTCAGCACTTTATAAAGTCCTGGAAAAATACCTTATGATAAAACCGATGGCAACTTTTTTTTACCATTCCTTTCTGCCGGTCCTAAGGAAGCTTCACACCATATAAAAATTCTCAGTGCCATGTAGTTTTGGAGATATGGGCATTTTAATTTTTTTTATTTTTAGCTCCCGCAGTTCCCGTGGGGTGACAGGAAAACAAATTTCAGCATAAATTAGATACTTGTGACCCAATAAGCCCTCATATCAAATTTGGTTCAAATCGACCTCTTGGTTTGGAAAATAGAAATTCTGGTATAATTTGGGCTCCCACCTTGAACCCAAATATGAACTCACTCTTGGCCCCCTAAGAATGCTGTACACCAAATATCAAAAGATTCTGACTAGTGGATCTAAAAAATGTTTTTTTTAAAGAATATTCCTCATACTGAACTAAGTTATAATTTGGGCTTCCTTGAACCTATGAACCGAAGGACTTGGCTTGAACAAACTTGAATCATACTTCCCTAAGCATACTGTATACCAAACATCAAAAAATTCTGACCGGTGGATGAGAAGAAGAAGATTTTAAAAGAATATACCTCATATTGAACTAAGTTATAAGTCAGGCTCCCACAGGGAGCCCAAAATGAACTCCGGGACTTGGCTTGAACAAACGTGAATCTCACCCCCCTAAGGATGCAAATATCAAACGATTCTGATTTGTGGATCCGAAGAAGATATTTAAAGAATATTCCTCATATTGCACTAATTTGAACATTTGGGCTCCCATAGGGAACCCAAATATGGACTGAGGGATTTGATTTCAACAAATATGTGAATCAATGTTCCAAAGATGTTATATGTAAAATATGAAAGCTTTTTGAGCAGTGGTTTGGAAGCAAATGATTCTTTAATTTTTTCCCATTGCCCAGTGTTAAAAATGCAGACTCAGCATTTTTTCAAAGTCCCGAAAAAGTACCTTATGACAAAACCGATGGCAATTTCTTTTTACCATTCCATTCTGTTGGTCCCTAGGCCTCACACCAAATAAAAATTCTCAGTGCCGTGCAGTTTTGGAGATATGGACGTTTTTGTTTTTTTATATTTTTGGCTCCTGAGGTTCCCATGGGGCTGCAGGAAATTTTTTTTTGGCATAAATCAAGTACTTATAACCCAATAATACCTCATATTAAATTTGGTTCAAACTGGCCTCTCGGTTAAGAAAATAGAAATTCTGGATGGGGCAAAAATTCTTGCCCCTCCCAGAACAAAGGCAAATATTGCCCGTCAAACTTCTCTTGAACAAACTTTAATCTACACCTCAAATGGAAGCTGCATACCAAATATCAAGTCTCTGCTAAGGCTAGTTCATGAGAAGAAGATTTTTAAAAAATTTGTGCATTTTGGCCCCACTCCCCTCCTCAGTATGAGCAGAAACCCAATTTGAAGAAAAACCCAAATGCTGCTACTCATGTGAATTTTCATTGAACTGCAGCCAGTGGATTGGGAGAAAATGACCCAAACACCACCTTCACAGCGTACAACGGACGACGGACAAAAAGTGATCAGAAAAGCTCACCCTGACTTTCAGTCAGGTGAGCTAATAAAAATACTGGCTAGGGCATATCTATTATAGAATCCTAGCTACGCACATGCATATGTCATATGAACTTACAAAAGTGGCAATAATTTTGTCAATTAACATCTAATGAGAACATTATAGGTTTAAATCTTATTGTTACAGTTACTGATGGACAGATTCTGCAAACCATTACCCAGAGGCTCTAGTGAGCCATAATCACTCACTTGCACTATAAGGAATAAGGGTATTACTGTCAAGGGATCAGAAATATGGAGGCAAAAAGGAAGTGTTACCTTCTATATGTATGCATTCTGCGAAGACTGTCACCAAAAAGGCTCTGAAAAATTATGGCTAATTTTCAATCCCCTACTCCAAGCAAATAACCCTACCTTAAGCTTGAGATTATGTTGAAAAGCAACTGGAGGGATTCTCTCTGAAAAGACCACCTAGGTTGGTTAAAATACTGGGTGGAAATTCATTGAAGCATTCAGCTTTTCCAAAAGACTTTAGGTGTGTGAAGAAATGGAGTGAAATGGCACTAAACAAGGACAGACATGATTGAGAAAGGGTGTTTTTTTTTTTTTTTTGGGGGGGGGGGGTGGAAATTGGTACCTTCTGGTTGTGAGTCCTTACACACTCACAGACAGATGTAATCATTAATGAAAAAGGAACATTCAAGTGAAATAAAAATTGTTTTCTTACCAAATATTGCACTACAGGGAGCCGAAATATGAACCCATGTGCTTAATTTGAACACACTTGAATCTGCCCCCCATAAGAATGGCGTGTATCAAATGTAAAAAGTTTCTGCAAGGTGGAGCTCAAGAAAGTTTTAAAGCATTTTCCTCATATTGTACAGTAAAAAATTGGGTTCTTATAAGGAGCTCAAATATGAACCCAGGGATAAACTTGAATCTGGCTTCATAAGGAAGCTGGATACCAACTACCAGGAGATTCTAAACTCATGGACTTAATTTGAACAAACCTGAATCTGAGCACCCCCCCCCCCCCTCCCCCCCCCCCCCCCCCCCCCCCTTACAGATGCTGAAAAGATTCTGATCATCCCCTCTTCCTTAAGGATGCTGTATACCAAATATGATACAATTCTGACCCGTGGATCTGAAGACCAAGAAATTTACTAATGCTGCATTAAGTTAATTTCAGTCACCCATAAAGATCCCAAATATACACCTAGGGGTCTTAATTTGAACAAACTTGAATCTCATCCCCATAAGGATGCTGTGTATCACAGATCAAAAAATTCTGAATGATAGATCTTAAGAAGATTTATAAAGAATAGTCCTCACGCTGAACTAATTTAAAATTTGGGGTCCAACGGGTATCCCCAAATATGAACCCAGTGAATTTGTTTAACTGGTAGAGGGCTGGAAGCCCATATTTGGGCTTTATCCTAAAGTGTATGTACTGCAACTGAAAGTCTTCAAATTCAGTGGCTGTGCTTCATATTATCTTTGAAGTGATATTATTTAGTCTGTTAGGATTTGCCTTGTTACAATTTATTACCGGCACTCTCCTATAAATTGTAACAAGGCAAAGACATGCGAACAAATTTTGAAAGCAAAAAATAATTAAGCACTCTACCATTTAAACAAATTTGAATCAGATCCCACCTAAGTGTGCTAAAAAGCAAATTTAAAATTTTTGCCTGGTGGATCTGAAGAAGATATTCAAATATTGCTTCTCATATTGCAAGAAGTTAAATTCAGGTTCCCTAAGGAACTAAAATGAGAACCTACAGATTAGTTTCAACAAACTTGAATCTGGACCCTTTTAGGATGATGTATACCAAATATCAAAATATTCTGTGTAGTGAATCTGAAAAAGCTTTTTTAACCCTTTGAGACTTTAATTATCCTGACGTTCAAACGTCACTGGGAATTCAGTTTCTTCAACGTTTTTCAAAATGCGACGTCAAATGTCGGAAAGTACCAATAACAAGATATTTTTTTCATTAATGATTATCTGGTTGAGGGCTAGATTATTTTTGGTGGTCTGAAATTGTTATTCAAAACTTGTTTTATTACACATTATTGGAGAGTGCCCACAGGCACTCTCCAATAAATTGTAATAAAACAAAATATTATTTGTGTTTCACTGAATATGAAATATAAGCAAGGAGAGTGTTGGCTTTTGCTCTGGTATCCTCATTTTGAAAGCCCTGATAGTGGCTTCTAGCACTCAACCAGTTAAGAAGTCTTGACAGCAGGATTATATTAGTATTTTAGGCTGCGATAACATTTGGCCCAATGGTGATCACTGAGCACTATTCGGGAGAAAATAAGAATTTGAGGTTAAAACTTTAAAAAATCGAAAAATAATAACAAAACAAATGACCACAAAGTATCAAAGTACTATTTGATTTCGTACGTCATAAGACGTACAAAAGTATCAAAGGGTTAAATAATATTCCTACTTTTGCACTAAGATGAATTCAGGCTTACATGGGAAACCCAAATATTAACTCTCAGACTTGATTTGAATAAACTTAAATAGCCCCTTTAGGATTATTTTATTTATTTAATGGGGGTTTAACAACACTTTTGACAGTCAGGGTCACCTCATATCAGACAGTTTTACGGGTGGAGGAACCCGGAGTACCCGGTGAGAATCACTGAGCAATGCCGAGCAACTGTCAGACTCCCCAACATACTAACTCCACACAAGCAGAGTTAGCACTGGTTGAAGACAAGTGCACCATCGATGTGCAATTACACCCTAGTACACAACACCACCATGTCTCCCCTCCCCCTTAGGCAATGGAGGTGAAGTGTCTTGCCCAAGGACACAACATGGTTGCCGCAGGTGAGATTCGAACCAAGGACCTCTCGGCTTGCAGCCTGCACCTCTACCAAGTGAGCCACTGCGCCCCACATCCTAAGGATTCTGTATTCCAAATTTGAAAATATTCTCACTGATGGATCCGTAGAACAATATTTTTAAACAATATTCCTAATGTTTCACAAAGGTAAAATTTGAACTACCACAGGGAACCCAAACACATACTCATCCCCCCCTCCCCCATATATGGCACAACTGATTAAGATTTTTTGAGCCCAATGGACTCTACTGGCCCTAAAGATACTGTATATCAAGTAACAATTCAGTTTGGAAGATATGGGCATTTTAATTTTTTCTATTTTCAGCTCCTGGGTGAGGGGGGGGGGGGGGTGCCAACATTTTTGGGGGAGGCATGGTATATGTCGTCTAATACTACTGCATACCACAGTTGGTCCAAATTGGCTCACCAGATCAGGAACTAAAAATTTTGAGTAGGGCCAAAACTATTGCCTCTCCAAGCACTAGCCCAAATATTGCCTGACAAACTTTCTTTGAACAAGTTTGAATCTTGAGCATATAAGGAAGCAGCATACCAAATTTCAAAGCTTTGTGACTAGTAGTTTATGCGAAGAAGATTTTTGAAGAATTTGGTGTTTTTGGGGCACTGTCCCCAGCGCATTGGGCTTGGCTATTTTAATGAACAAACTTGGAAGGCTATCCCCCAAAGATAATTTATGCAAAGTTTGGTTGGGTTTGGTCCAGTGGTTGCAGAGAAGAAGACTGATATGTTAATGGATGCCGGATGACAGATGACAGATGCTAAGTGATGACAACAGCTCACCCTGACTCTAAGTCAGGTAAGTTAACAAACTGTACAGTATGATACACTTACACAAATTTCTAAGTAAGGTTATCCTAGTG
Organism: Pictodentalium vernedei; assembly: GCA_031216915.1. NCBI lineage: Eukaryota > Metazoa > Mollusca > Scaphopoda > Dentaliida > Dentaliidae > Pictodentalium > Pictodentalium vernedei. The sequence continues at coordinate 244,703,853 of CM062291.1, forward strand.
AGATGGAAGTCCTCTAAAGTGAGCAGCATTGGTAAACTTGACTTTATACTTGTGTTACGGTTATGATATAGCCATAGGTGTTGAAAGTGACCTTAAACACTAATAAATAAATGGTAAATAGAAAATTAGTATACACACAATGGTAATAACATTTATCTCAGGTAACTTCAAATGAACCTCACAAAATGATTTATTTGTTGGAGATTAATGACACTTTCAACAGCCAGGGTCACTTCATGTCAGACAGTTTTATGGGTGGAGGAAGCCAGAGTTCACAGAGAGAGAGAACCACCGAGCAACTGTTAAACTCACCCAGGTTTAAGCGCCTTTCACAAGGACACAGTGCAGACCCCTGGTGGGGATCGAGCCATGGACCTCTCAGTTTGAAGTTCAATACCATAACCAATGAACCACAATGCTCCCTCACAAAATGATAATGAACTAATTGTTTTCTGTGAGACTATTTATTAACCCTCAGCACGCCGATGTCAAAATATCCAAATTTCAAACCAAAATTTTTTCTCTTAACCCTTTACCCAACATAACGGCCAATACCGGCCAGCACTATTCACAAAAAAATACTATCCAATTTTCATTATTTTTTCATTTTTTATCACAAAAACATAGCCTATAACCCCTCATTGGAATGAGCTCACTGAGCTCGTTCCAATGAGGGGTCATAAGCTATGTTTTTGTGATAAAAAATGAAAAAAAAAAGTTATTCAAGAATTTTATTTGTAAGTGTCGTCTGCTTTTCGTGTTAGGTAAAGGGTTCATACTACCTGGAATTGAATCAAATTAATCTTGTTTGACAAAGCTCATTCAGCTCTGTGAAAGAAGACTGAATTGATTAAATTCCCAATTGAATTTTGGGAAAACTTTGTGGTTTGAAATTCTGATATTTCAACATCTTAACTGCTGAGGGTTAAAGCTTACAGAGGAACACATAGAGATAAAGTGGCTCTTAACAAGAAATGTCACAGTAGTAACACATGCCTCCCATCTAAACCACCAAATGGATCTAACCTTAATGATTGTATGAAGTTTGATGATTGTAGCCACAACAGTTTCTGAGTTAAGGCCGAGACATGATTTGTGACCTTCGACAAATGGCACTCAAGTTTGATCTTGAAGTTGCGCAAGCAAGTATTATATGCGACACACCTCATGACTATCCTCAATAGGGCCCTGCGAAGCTTCGAGTATTCGATTCGATGTCAACATCGCTTTGGTATTCGTATATCGATCTCGAATAGTTTGCCGATTCGTTAGTCAAACGAAGCTTCGAGGAAAATGAATCAGTGTTCGACAATGTCGACATCGGTTGAAATAAGGAGCGAACTCTTTTAGTTTTAATGTTTCTATCAGGAAAATAGTCAAATTCATTGCAAAATTCTGTCGTTTCACTTTCAGTTTCAGATTCCTAGAAAACCACACACCGCAAATTCGCTATTTATAGATTTCCAGGAATTCGTGTGAGAGTTATTCGCGGAATCCATACAACCGAAATATCCAGCTATGGGCCTAAGGCCTGCTCCCAGTCCCGGAATCTTCTAACACAATAATGAGGACATGTCGCCTGGAGCGCTCCCATTATTATGTTAGAAAACTGTGGGAGGAAAACCTCTGTAGTTTCTTTGCACTGTTCGGAGTTGGTACTTGGAAGTTGGAATGAAGTAAAAGCAATTTGTGTGAATGAGCACTGCGTCACTATTCGAGTTAACAATGCAGAAACTAACACAGTTTAACGTCTTCGCTGCTTTTGATGTATACTGTTTTATTGAGTTGAGAACGGACCGAAATCTACAAGACCCAAATTCTGATAATACAAAAACAACCAAACATTACAATAATGTATTTAGGCATGCTAATGTACATGAAGTTAGCGGCTGTAGCCGACTTCAACCCATGGGAATTAATGTGCCACTTGTATTACATTTGTGCTTTTAAGTCTCATGTTTCAATTTAGTGGTTTGTCTTGAATGTCTCTGGGCAGTAACACCTTAATTTGTCCATATTTATGTCTTGAATTTATTGTCGGGCCAAGTGAACATCTGGATGGCCATTCAACGAGAAAGAAAATTACAACAACGCCAAGTTGTCAAGTTATGTCAACGATCTCTTCTCGCAGTGCTATCCGAACATCTCTGCACAAGATAATGCCAGTTATAGTTATTTCTCGAGTTTATCCCGATTCGATTCGAGATTCGATTCGATGTCGACATCAGTCCCAATTCGATTCGAGATTCGATTCGAACATAAATTTCCCGATTCGCAGGGCCCTAATCCTCAATATTTGTATGAAAGCTTGACAATTGTAGTTTGATTCATTGGCTTGTATAATTGTGTGAAGTTTGATGATTGCAGCTACAACAGTTTCTGTGCTATGGCTGAGATATGACCTGTGACCTTTAAAACATGGCACTCGGATATGATCTTGCATATGCGCAAGTGACTATTATATCGGAGACACCTTCTAACTGTCCTTAACATTTGTATGAATATGAAGTTTCATAATTGTAATTTGGTTCATTCCTAAGTATGTTTGAGACACGACTGCCGACAGATCTAAAGTATGACTTTGAAATTTGACCTTGCCCTTAAAGTTACGTACCAGCTTCAAATTGCTGACACAGTGATGGTGTGTGACAACTTCCCATTGTCCTTATTAATTGTGTGAAGTTTGATGATTGCAGTCCTATTGTTTCTTAGTCATGGCTGAGACATGCCTTGTGACCTTCAACTTATGGCACTCAAGTATGACCTTGAAGATGCACAACCAACTATTATATGTGACACACCTTCTGACTGTCCTTACATAATATGTTTATGAAGTTTGATAATTGCTATTTATTTGTTTCTAAATTATGGCCGAGAAATGAATATAAACAGATTTTAAGTGTGACCTTAAAATTTTACCTTGACCTTTAAGTTACTGACCCACCTATGGTGATGACACATCCTCCCATTGGCCTTTATCCTTTCTGTGAAGTTTGATGAATTTAGTCCCATTAGCTTTTGAGTTACTGGCTTGGGAGACACACACACACACACCATACAGCACCTCTCCTAACAAAAACTTTAACAGATCTTTCCTTTGATGCTCATGTACAGTGGAGCCAACATACCATACTCACACAGATGAAAGTCCAATAGATGCGTGAAGTAAAAGAGGGCCAAACTATATGGGTGGACTTATTTTTGAGAGGTCAAGCCTGCAGAAGAATCTAGGCACAAAGTTGACACACAGGTGACTCAGTCAATCCCACAACAAAGATGCATTAATCCTTTACCTAACAATTTAGTTGCATAATTTACAAACTGAACAGTAAAAAAAAAAATTAAAAACAATTTCAACAGAGCCGTATCATGTGACCCTTCACTGGAATGAGCTCAACAAGCTCGTTCCAGTGAGGGGCCACATGATATGGTCTCGCTGAAATGTTTTTAAACAAAATTTAAAATAATTCAATTACAAATTTTCATATCATGGATGTTTGGTAAGGGGTTATTTTTCTTTGTTACAACTTACCTGTGCAAGCATGGCTGTCATTAATGTTGTCATATCAAAGTCAAGGACTAGGCTTATTTACAAGGAGGGAAATCTGACACTGAAATCAGAAAAGTTGCTAGATGGGCTTATTTTCAATTATGGGCTTATTCCTGGGTTAGTTAGTAGTTGAATATTTCTTAATTGAATAACCCTGTAAATGCATATAACTTCCAAAGACCAAACGATTTTCCACACTTTTGGTACAAATCTGACTTGTTAATTGTTTTATA